>WIQG01000012.1:1200000-1723697 GCA_014925785.1 Mycena galopus ATCC 62051 | reverse complement strand
AAGGCGGAAAGAGTTTTACGAGCGGTGGTTGAGGACGCCGGCGTTTGGGGTGTGGCTGGGGATGCAGGAAGGGATCGTGCAGGGGTGTTGGAGGGTGGGTAGATTGGGGCGTGCGCGTGCGCTGATGTGATATCCCACGAGCGCCGAATGAGAACCACATGTATATGGTGTTGTTGTTGCGGCTCCTTCGTAAGCGGTACGTCTCTCCTCGACGTTGAACGTCAAGACTTTGTATGAGGATCAACACCAAAAATCAAGTTATTGGGGCCCACCCCTTGTAAGTTACTGACTACTGACCAAATATTGATTCTCCGCACGACGGATGAAAATTTAATGGTATGTGCAGAGAAGGTCCTAGGAACGTCCACTTGAACATATCCGATATTCCTGTCAGATAGGAATCAGGAGTTCACGCAGGTTGGGCCCCGTTCTGAATATCGTCTGTCTCAGGGTAACAGTCGATGTTGGCGCAGGCGTCGCCGCCGTTTGAAGGCCCGGCACAGCCACCGAATCTTGGCTCTTCTTTGCGCATCACCTCACCCTGTTGACGGACCTCGGTGGCCTTCATGTGCCCATCCACGAGGAGCACATCACCTTCTCCCACCCAATTGTACCCAATTTAGCTCACCCGGGAAGCCACACAACTGTTCATCAAACCCTCAATAGATCCCGCATTCAAAGAAAGGCTAGGCGATTTGGCTATTTTGTTCCCCGCTTCAAGGGACTGGGCTTTCTCGAGCTTGTTATCTCTGCCTGAGCTCCTCTTGTAGATTTTGGAGTCTATACTACTCTCACGAAAGTAAGGAAAAATCGGCTGACTCGGACATGGACGTGAAGATTTGGGAATCAGTTGAAAGTTACGGGTCCTGCAACTCAGTTCTGACATTCCTGGAATCTCCGGCGTATCTCAACCGGCGTGACATCCCCTGGCCTGGCTGTGTTGTCACATCTTTCCGAAATTTTTGGATATCGTATTCAGACAACAATCCAAATCATAGTTCTATGTTCTCCTCAGGTAGGCAACGGTTTTAAACCTCACCGCGACTGCTTACACGCTAAAATTTGCAGAGCAGCCACCTTAACCACCCTCGGATGAATGAAAAGTTTAACGCGCGCCAAGGAAATGTGATGGATATTCATCGCGGTACCGCGAAACCTTGCATCTGCATAAGCCGCTGCTAATAATAATTTCATGGCATTATAAAGAGGACTCCGCAACGGCATAATTGAAAAGGTTGCGATACCATGCCCCCCGTCACCAGTATCATTCAATATGCGACCTTGGCTGCCGCAACTGCCCGAGACATTGCCGGCTCGGGCCAGGTGCCGTTTCTTGGCTCGGTCGCGTCTCTCAGCCTATCTATTGTAAAGAGCGTTGAGGTATGGATGTACACATTTGATTGACATCTTCTCGTACTTACCTGGTGCGCTGATAGTTGCTCAAGTCCAATAAACGCGAATGTCTTCAGATGTTAGAACACATTCACGAAATCCTGTGTGTACTTATCAAGTTGTACTCCAAATCGCAAATGGATGGTATTCTCCCTCCGGCATTGTTATATGATATATCGCAGTTTGCAAGGTATATCGAGCGCTTCTTTGATCTTCAGCGGTGACCTAGAGCATATCAGCACGCTGCAGAAAATCTATGCCTTCGTAGAAGCGCAGCAAGGGATGGGGAAGATAAAACGCCTTCTCAAACAAGCAGATACCAGCATACAGTTGGAATTGTGCAAAGCAGAGTTGAAAACTTCTGTTGATACATTCCGGGTCAGTTGCGCGTGTGGAATACGCCGAATAATTTCCTGATTGGCAGTAGACTCAGTCCGGCCTTTTCGCCCTCTCCACAATTTCAGAAATGACACAGAATGAAGAACAACGTCATAAAGAGCTTCTGGAATGGCTCGAGGAAAACTCAGATTGGATGAGTTCGGAAAGATATTCTGTGAGCTCGTCGTCTGTTTTTATTGTGAAACCGAGGCTTAGGCTGTTGAAGGTGAACGGCACGCCGTCTATCATTCAAAATAGGTCTCCGACAGATTCTTGATATGATTTCCGTCTACTTATCTTTCTTTAGCTCTGAATCCTTGTCTATGCTTCCGGGTATCCGAGCATATTCCACGGTCGAGAAAAAGAGCTACAGGAGGTGGTCGATTCTCTTCAGGGCGACGCGGCCAGGGTAGCTATCCTTGGGCCTGGAGGGATGGGCAAAACAAGCCTCGCGGCCGCAGTCCTATACCACAGCGATGTCACCAACAAATATCCCAACCGCTATTTTGTTCCCTGCCACTCCACCTTTGGCTGCGCGGATATTATTTCGGCCATCGCCGCTCATGTGGGACTTCAGCCGGGCCCAAACCTCGCGAAAAAAATCTACCGGCATTTCACTTACGCTCCCCCGTCCCTTTTGGTCCTGGATAATTTCGAGACCCCATGGGAATCGACCACTTTGCGCGGCGAGGTTGAAGATTACCTGGCGCTCATTGCAGATATTCCTCAATTGGCGATCCTGGTATTTTTTTTTTGGCTTCTCTGAGATGGACCATTCGGCTGATTCAAACCCAGATTACCATGCGAGGAGCCGAACGACCGGGAAAAATAAAATGGACCCGGCCGTTCCTCCCGCCGCTGCAGCCGTTGGCAACTCCGGCTGCGTGGCAAACATTTGTCGACATTGCCGATGAAAATGAAGAAGAAACCCAGTATATCACAGAACTTTTGAACCTGACCGATAACATGCCACTCGCCGTGACTCTTATGGCCAGCGTTGCCGCCTATGAAGGCTGTCTGGCCACGTTGGCACGCTGGAAAAGGGAGAATACCCTTCTTCTCTCCGATGGCTACGACAAACGGTCGAGCCTCGATATTTCCATCATGCTATCATTTTCCAGCTCCCGCATGACTCCGGACGCCCAGGACCTGCTCAGCATCCTCTCTTTACTCCCGGATGGGCTCTCAGACGCCGACCTCGTTCAAAGCAATCTCCCCATTCCGAACATCTTGGCCTGTAAATCCATTGTGCTCCGCACATCGCTGGCGTACAGCGATAGCCGCCAGCGTCTCAGAGTTCTCGTCCCTATTCGAGAACACATCCGGACCATTCACCCACCCTCGGAAGGGCTCAGAAAGCCCCTCTGGTTGCACTTCTGTCAAGTTGTCGATCTCTGGCATCAGTTCGACATGCTTCCCTCGAGTGATATTGTGTCGAAAATAGGCATAAACCTCGGGAATATTCATGCCCTTCTTGCAGACGGTCTTGGGATGGAGGGGCAAGAATTGGTTTTAAACTTACGGAGCATCATGGCTCTGAACCTATATTCTATCCATGCCAACCGTGGCCCTTCACCCTTGATATCGCACTTGCCGGAGAAACTGGCTTCGCTGAAAACCAACGAAATATACGGCCAATACCTCATCATGCTTTTCAGCACTGCTGCTCAAGTGAAAATTCCTGATGAGAATCGATATTTGAGCCTTGGAAATCTGCATTTTCAACAAGCAAGTGATCTCGAAAAAGGCAAGTAGACTTCAATTCTCGAATTGGTTATTGTTATTGAAAGTCAAGTAGCAAAGTGGCAGAATGCCGTTGGCAACTATTATTTCAACCAAACACAAGACACCCGAAAGGCACTAGAATGCTACGAACTGGCTCTCTCGCTTGCCAATGCCAGCGGGAGGGCGCCGAACAGAGAAAGTCGAGGGGCGCTGCATGGAATAGCTAATGCGAACACAGTTATTGGTCGCTTCGAGGAAGGACAGGCGTACGCCTGGGAGGCGGCTGACCAGGCTGAGCTCCTCGGCCACATACACCACCAATCTCGCGCCATCCAGGTCGAGGCGCAATGTTGTGCGCATCTCGGAGATTTCCAGCGTGCCAGTGCATTGTGCGCCAAGGCCAGGGATTTGCTGTTGGTGTGTGGGCTGGGCGGGAGCAGTGCCGACACGTCGACGAACAATTACGAGGCAGAAATACATCTGCTTAAGACAGAGTATGCTGAAGCACGAGACATCCACGTCTCCATTACCGACGCGATGCAGCAGGGGGAGCTCCCCACGTATAGCAGTACCCTCTCCCTTCTCAACCTGGCGGTCATTGGTGTTGCGACGGGCGCTGAGGATGGAGAGATCCTCGATAATATTGAAACGGCACGCGCTCTTTTCAGCACCACCCTTCCGTTTGAGGCTGGCCTCCTGTTCTGCGACGTGGCAGAGGCAGATCTGCGTCTACGCCAAGGACACATTGGTGAAGCAAGGGCTGTCTTTGAACGCTGTCTTCCTCCAGGGATGGAAGGTATCGAGGAACTCGCTACGTTCTGCTTGGAGCGCCTGGCAGATGTCGGAAATGGCATGAGCGACGACATACAGACGCCATTAAACTGGGCTACAGTATTTCTCGTATTCGCGCTGAAGAACAAGAACAAGCTCGGCATACACCATGCGCTCAAGTGCCTTGGAGATATATTTGTTGCAGTCGGGGATGATGCTACAGCGGTTGGTTTGTTTGAAGTCGCACTGGCCGGATTCGACTTCATGAGCATCCACCGCAGGAAAGGGGACTGCTTGGTCCGGATAGCAGACATTCACGAAAGAAGCGGTGATATCCAGAAGTCCATTCCTCTGTGGACAGAAGCCGTGCCGCTGTTTGAAAAATCTCTGCAAAGCAAGGACGCCGACCGGTTGAAGTCGAAACTTGCGCACTTGGGTGAAAGAGGAGCATAGGTTTTGTTATTCTTCCGATGGTATTTTGCGCGACGAACGCCAGATTATTTTATGCGTGTACAACCGAGTCTTACCGTATGGCCATTCCCAATCACCATGCAACAGATGACTAGGCAGTACGCATCTTCTTGAATCTCTTGCAGTCCGCTTTGTGATACGACCAAGCCTCTGCCCCAAGAAGATCGGGCATTGGGTTTAAAATAGAAGGGAGTGAGTCGTAGAAGGAAAAACTTACCAGTCTGACACGCCTTATTGCAATACCAACTCTCCTGGCAACCCGAGCACCTCAACATCCTCGGACCCTCGCTATCCAACTGCTCCCTCTTCCCACAAGCAGCACAACACTCGGCCCACTCCCCGACCTTGATCACCGTCTCCACAGCAATTAGCGTAACATAACCCTGCTTGTGCGTCTCGCCCGTCCTCCGAAGAATATTCTGCTCTTCCAGCTGCTCCAGCATGCCTTTTGATAACGACGTTACGAGGGGGAAATCAGTGCAGGAGACTAGCGCACCTTCGTTCTCGCTATATGTCTTCATCCAAAATTTCTTCTTCGCAGCGTCGCTCGAAGGCGTGAGGGGTGCGGGGGAGCTGGACGTGAGGGTTGTCCAAAGAGGGTCTTGGTATTCGTCGAAGGGGTTCAAGCGAGAGTGGATGAGTGTAAAGTTGGGGTTTTGGATGTTGGGGCCTAACGGATAACGGCAGAGAAGGAGTTCGAGGGGGTTGGTGAGGCGTCTTTTTGCGGAGGGTGGCCCGTTTGGCAGACTGGGGTGGGTGAAGCGGAAGGGACGAAGTGACATGGTTGGTGGCAATGGTCCTTTTACGGGAATTTTAGTTGGGAATGCCTAGCTCCTGAGATATTGAGATCCTTCGTGGCTGATGAAGCGAGAAAACGTTCAGTACCTTAGAAACTGACTTGAGAACGCTTGAAGAGAAGTTTAGGGGTCAAAGACGCGAAACCACGTGAGCATGCACAGCAATCACAGTCATTCACCGAAAAGAAACTTTCATCGCCTCTCATCGGAGCTCCATCCTTAAAATCCCGTTTCCATACCGGCACTCGATGTCGAATAAAACGACTGGGATGATCGTTTTGGCGCGGGCCGTGATTTAAGAACCTGGGTGCGACCGCGGCGGCGTTTCTCTTCTCCAAATTCTGTCATGGGGTTTGCATGGGGTGCTCGCTGTCAGTGGAGACTACAAATCGATGACCTATAGTGTCTTCCCTGGCTTCTGAGCGAAACCGAAAAAAATCGTCCTCAGATCAACTTAACTCGTACGATGCTCTTGTACAATGCTCTCGTCAATCACTTCTCTGCGTCAACGCTGTGTCGACAATCTCAGTGAATACTGCATTCACTGGGCTACTCAAGGGTGTCATCCTTCAGAAGCACCTGCGTCATGGTTCAGGCACCGTCGAAACGGCCATTTGCTGCGTCGTGCGGAAAATATGGATTCAGCCTTGGTCATTTGACCAGCCTGCAAGTCATTTAAATAAGACATCGATTGAACACTGTCCTCACAGAACAAACAATATGAAGTTAAAACTCGCGTCTCTCGCCCTGGCCATTCCATCCGTCCTAGGCGCGAACACACTCACTGTCAACACATCCACTGGGAGCTATACCGGCTTTATTGACCCTGAGTTCCCCAATACGCGCCAGTTTCGCTCTGTCGCGTTCGCAGAGCCCCCCGTTACTGCTCAACGGTGGCTCCCACCCGCCGCTCTGTCGAAATCGACGGCCCACCACTATTCATACAATTTTCCACCGTCGTGCCCGCAGTTCGTGTCCTCGACGCCGTCGCTCTGGAACCAGTTTCTAGCCAAGGGTAACTTGATATACAATGGTGACCAGAACCATACCTCCGGACTTGTTGGAGAGGACACGTCCGAGGACTGCCTTTACCTCGCTGTCTGGACCCCAGCCAACGCAACCGTTGACTCTGGACTTCCCGTCCTCTTCTTCATGACCGGCGGGGGGCTCCAAACGGGTGGCGTCAACATTGAATGGCAGCTTCCCCCGAGCTGGGTGGAGCGGTCACAAGAGCATATTGTTGTCACTATTAACTACCGTTTGAATATCATGGGTGTGTGAGATGACATTGTTTATGTACCCCGAATTAAATCTATCTACAGGCTTTCCCAATGCTCGAGGGCTCACTCAGCAAAACCTCGGCATCCTGGACCAGCGCATGGCGCTTGAATGGGTGCGGGACAACATTGCCAGCTTCGGAGGCGACCCGACCAAAATCGTACAATGGGGTCAATCAGCTGGGTCACAGAGCACCGACTACCACAGCTACGCCTTCTTCGACGACCCGATCGCGAGAGGGTACTTCATGCAATCTGGCACAGCTCTCATAGTTTCTTTCAAGGATGCAGCTCAGACCAATTTTTCTTTTGTCGCCAGGCACTTTGGCTGCGATTTCCCATCGGACGGTGCAGCCGAGCTTGACTGCATGCGTCCAGTGCCCTTTGCCCTGATTGAGAATTTCATTGGGCAATACGGGGACAATGGCACGCAGCCCGCGCTCTCATTCAACGTCGTACCCGACGAAAAAATCATCTTCTCAGACTACCCGGCGCGCGCCGCTGCTGGTCAGATCGCCAAGTCGCCCGCCATCATCTCCAACTGCGCCAACGAGGAGGCGTCGCTTTACACATATCCTGTCGACAATTTGACTGTAGGGCCGTACGAGCCGGCCGTGCTAGCGCTTGACCTTTCCTTGTGGGTGTGCCCCACAGTAACCACGACCATGTTCCGCAACGCGCTCGGCATCCCTGTCTTCCGCTACCAAAATGCCGGCGCGTACCCCAACCTCAACCCATTCACATGGCTCGGCGCGTACCACGCCAGCGACCTGCCGATGAATTTTGGGACCTACGGGCTCCTGACGAACCTCGGGCAGACCACGCCCTTCGAGGTGGCGGTCAGCCTTTCGATGCAGGATCATATCCTTGCGTTCGTGAAGGATCCACAGAATGGTCCGCAGACCCTCGGTTGGGAGCCGCTGAATGTAAGCGCTCCGAACGGCGGAACTCTACTTCGGTTTGGCGCCGATGGGGAGGTGGTGCAAAATGTGAATGGCATTGAGGTGGATGGGCCGTGCAAAGGCATTGGGACCTATAATCAATTTCCGTGATGCGTCCTTGACGCTTGGTTTCCGTTTGCCATACTCCACAGCGTCGCATTGTATATATGTCGTTTGGTTAAAATGCGTGTTAGTTGGATGCGTTATGACACAGCCCGACTATGCGGGTCCCGGGGCCCGAGTCACTGCTCCGCGCACTGCTCCTCTAGGCTGGGCGATGGCTTCGGCCCGGGATTCAAAGTAGCAGGCGACTAGACAGTAGGCCTTCAGCATGCCACTTCTCCTTGACCTTGTTTCTCCGGCTTCCTACGCCACAGGTAGGTAAGTAAATATGTATGCTGTAAAGAATAAGGAATGTACGCACCCTCGGTCACACCCAGAAGATGGTAAGAGACTGAGGAGCGGAGTGTCGATCCGCACCATTTATATGGTGCGGATACGATCGACGTCAAAAGTCCGATAAATAAGTATGAAGAGGAAATAGAAACCGTCCCGATTGGGAGCGAAACGACAACAGTTGCAAAAAGAAACCTCACGCGTCAACACAATGCTTTAAAAAGTTACACGAGAACAGCGGGTACCCATATTCCAATTTTGATGCCTTTGCTCCTTGGCGTTGGCGTGTAACTTGTCTACACTCTGTGAACGCAAAGAGAAATACACTCGACTTGAAGTTGAGGTTAGTTGCGATGTGTCGACTTCTAGGAGATACTTGCTTCGAAAACACTGGCCTGCGATTGAAGTCAGCACAATTGTTGCGGAATATTGGCCACGTCCTGGAAGGTCCTTGGGAACTGGGCGGGTTGTTGCCTTGCATAGAATACATACTTGCTAAATAAAATGCTTATATTCAAAAAAAGGAATGACCGATAAAAATACCCAAATTGGCGTGACCCGTTGGACACTGGACAAGGATGCCACAGCCACGAGACTGTCGTTACTCCCTAAAGACTCCGATGAGCCAGCGAAAGAGCGACCCTCATGTTGAGTGAAAAAGGCAGAAAATCGCATTTATAGAGGAGGGCCTATTGCGTAAAAGCGGGAATTGTAGCGGACGGTGGATGAGCAGTGTCAAACGAGCGAACTTCCAAGTCGGGGCGGCAGCTTGCACTACACTCGGCAGTGCGGAACTTTAATCGCCTGCGGAATTGTTCCCACGGTTGATTTTGACCAAAACAAGAGGAGGCAGGTATGAATAAGTAGGAACAACCTGTAGCTCAAATGACCAGATCAGCTTGAATTATTCGAGAGGTGGAGGGCAATAATTCTGTTTCGCCGTCAATGCCGAAAGACTCAAGGTTGCAGGGCGTGTGGCCAAAGTCTCATGTTGGTTGGCTCGGAAGGTTGATGCATTCTTATGTTCTGGCTGCGAATAGTGCATTTTAGACAGAGTAGCATAACATACCTCGGGTCTCAGTCTTAATTTCTGAAGGAGAAAGGGGAAAAAGTAATATCTCGTAAAATACATAAGCTGAACCACATGCATAGCCAGTTGAACTTTTTTCCACTGGCCACTGACAATTCGTCCAGTTGTATAAAACTATCTACGATTGGATTCTGCGAGATCGGTTCTCCAGCGGTGCGACCCGAGTGCAAACCAGCAGTTTATGAGAGTTGCCGTGCAGGCCGGAGTGATGCCCAATTTGGCAAGTTCGTACGGCCATCAGCGTGCGCCGTGCAGTGATCCAGGATGATCCCAACATATGAAGAACTGGTGAAGAACGATCTTGCCAGAACCGCTTCCAGTCGTTCAGTGGGGATCTCTGTAATTCTTTCTGCTTTCTGCCGTCCTTACTGGATACTTCTTGACTCCGACTCACGCTCCGTCGGCGGCTGGTGTTTCAGTGTTTCGACGGATCAAGTTCAAGTTGCCATCTAATTTTGTGCGCCGACGGACACATTCCTCAGTCTCAAACCACATATCTCTCCCGGCTGCCTCTCAGACGAACCAGTACTCACGGTGAGCACGATGGCGCTGCCGACATAGTGCCCCACTGGGCCTTCCAGCTTGCATATAAAGTTCCCGGTTGAAATGCTGCTGCCACAACATTACAATGCAAAGGACTTCCGCGACACACAGAGCACTGGCACTCGAAAGAGGTGGCGCATGCCTTTTTTGCAGGTTCGTGGACTCCGTATCTTTTCTTCCAGTATTAAACTTTTGGTTCCTCAGGAAACGCAAAGTGGTGAGATTCTTTCCTTATTTTCTTCCTCTCTTTAACGCGCCCTCAAGAGATGCGATGGAGCGCGACCTTCTTGCGGTCGGTGCTGTGGCATGGGTCGCGCACAAGATTGTGAATATGCTTACCGGAGCGGTCACACGGAAAACGAGCAACTGGAAGCCAGCATCGCGAGCCTCGAGCACAAGATCCTTCAACTAGGTGGAACGCTTCCAACGTCGCCAGAGGTCATTATCCACGAGCCTCACCTGGACGGACTGCCATCAGGCAGCTCATTTTCCTCTTGGAGCAATTGCAACAGGGATCGCTCGCAGCCTACGCCCCAAATTGAAATAACTCTTCCGCGGAATTGGTGGGAGATGCCAGTTCCTCCTCCCAACGTAGTAAAAATGCTGTAAGAACTCGAACATGATTCGCAGAATTTTATTTAACAATGCTTCTAGGATGGACTTGTTTGCGCGGCATGCGTCACAACTTGGATTTTTCCTCAACGGCCCACGAATTATGAAATCGGTTTTCTCCCCAGAATCGCGAAAGCCCATCTCACCCAGTCTATTGAATTCGATTTTACTGTTCGGCATTCACCTATCCGGCGCCCCGGCCTTGCAAGCTCGTGAAGCCGAATTTCTCCACCGAGCCGTTCGACCTGTCGCGCCCATGCAGCCTCACCAGGCGACTCAGAATATTCAGACCGAAGTCCTACTAGCACAGTACTTCCTTCGACAGGGTCGATTTATTGAAGCCATGCATCGCATCAACACTGGCGCCTCTCTTGCCATCGGATGTGGATTGCACAAACTTCCTGGTCCTCATACTCCGAGGAATGCCTTTGCGCTTCCATCTACCCGCGATGCAGTTGAGCAAGGGGAGCGCGTGAATGCCTTCTGGACGATTATGACGCTCCACAAAATCTTCAGCGTCGTTATGCAATGGCCCTCCAGCGTATCGGATATCCTGGACGAGCAAATAGACCTTCCTTGGCCCCTCGAAATGGAGGTATACGAGTCTGTCAGTATTTCTTCTGGACGGGCTGTGAACTTAATTCTAACGATACGAGACAGGGTATTGTCCCAATTAATCCGCAGGGCCACTTCACTATGAAAACTTTCCTCGAGGATCCAATGGCTGCCTATTTCGAAGCTGCCAGCTCTCCCTTGGCACAACATGCCAAAGCGGCCACCCTGTTTGAAAGAGCGAGCCACACTGGTGGACATCACACGAGTACGAATTTGAACCTTATTTTTGGTTGAGATATTTACTCACAGTCGTCAGACCTGGCTGATCCGGAAGAATACGCCCAATTTATTTTATTCGAACACGGATTGTATCAAGTCATCCAAACCCTCCCCTCTTTCGATAACGTTCAAGGACCGATTGATGCCATTCGGCAACGCCTTGTCACTTTCACCCTTTGTCAAGCGGCGATTATCCAACTCCATAGTGCATTCGACAATCCACCTTCGATCCACAAATGTTTGAACGCAGCGCGCGCGGTAGTCGCAGCGAATCAACGAATTCCAAACATGCAAGTTTGGGAACACATCGACTCGACCATGGGTGTGCGTGCATTTTTCAACCTTTTCTTAGTTCTCGACCCACGAACTAAGGATTTTGCAGACTCTGTGGGTTGCTGTTTGCCAAATTATCATTCGTGGAATCGCTGCCATAAAAAATCCACGCGCTTCAACTCGAGGATGGTCCACGAGCGTCTCCAATAGCGACTACCCCGCCTTCAAGTCGGCCCTCGCTATCATGACCAGCACCATGTCGATTTTCAGCCCGCGATGTCCTTTGATAGGCAAGTCTGACCCCCCAGAATAGATTCATTCGTTTAACCTACATTTTATTCGGTGCAGATTACCAGCTTAACAGAGTCCAAGAATCGTACCGGGCTCTTTGCGGCTGAAATCGCCACAGAAACGAGCGACCATATACCATACCTTATGCACTACGTATTGCCTAGTTCAAAACCAGCGTTATAATGATATGTTACTGAACCTACCATCAGTGTTGAAATTCATGGTTCAACCTGGACCATGTTCAACTATTTCAGGCTTTCAGTGTCAAGTGAACGGAACTGTTGAACTGTCGCGCTGTGAGAGCCCGACTCGATGCGATGAGGCAAAAGAAGGCAAGGCAAGAGTCTCAGTGCTGGCAAAATACCAACTTCAACACCATAATCATTCGTGGTTGAAAATATCCTTCGACTTTCAACCTTGTTCAAAAGACGATACCACTATGCCTTCGTCAGAATTTCCACCAACTCTTCTACATGGCTCAAACTCGCACTATGCCCACAGTCCATCTCGTATGTCTTCCAATCACCGCCTTTATCACCTCTCACCCTCTCGACCATCCGGCGTTGGCCCTGAGAGGCAAATGCGCGATCCCTTTTCAAAAATATGGCCACTTTGAGAACATCGGCGTCCCAGCAGACGTTGGTCGCAGGCGCAAGGACCGGGTTCGCCGACATAGGCTCCAACTTCAACGCCCAATATTCGGCTTTCTCGTCCGGGAGGTCGTGATATAGAACTGCAGCAGCCTTGGAGTTTGCGAAAGAGGTGCCGGTCGCCTGCTGCATCGCACATTCAACACCAGACCTGGCAGAAACGCATTAGGAGGCTTACATCCATCTCGAACCAGTCTCCTGGCTGAAGCTCCGCCCCTGCCATAGTCTGTGGAATAGTCTCGCCTTCGCGCGGAAGGACAGCACTGAGGAATACGATTTTCACGATGCCGCCCTTTTGGCCTGCTTTTGCTCTCGCATTTCTTTCGAGCCCATTGACGCTCTGAGACCCAGGGACACCACCATACGAGTGGCAAAAAAGAACAACATCCTTTTGCTGGTTGTTGACCAGTTCCTCAAGGACCTGGCGGAGGTGGACGACGTCAGCGTTGGCCTGTGCACTCGTAGCAAGCGCGCCAATGGTCGGGTGGGAAACGACGTGTGTGGGATAACCCTTTGCATGAAGAGAGTCGACGAGAATTTGAGCGTGTGCCGCGGTGTGAAATATCCCGGGGACGAGGACGAATGTAGGCTTTGTGGGGGACGCCATTTGTGAAGTTCAGCTCTGCAATTGAATTCCTGCCCGCGTCTCCATTTTATATTATTTCTGGGCACGACTGAGGCTCCGGTTTGATACGGCCAGTTGCCTCCGCGACTTCGATGGCCCCGGTTGAATCCCCGGTATTCAAAGGGCAGTCCGGGATATGCCAGGGGAAAACGACAAGAGATGTTGCCATTAGCCGTCCCATTTCCAACGAGCAGTTGAGGCCAAGGATGTAGATTGGGTGTAGAGCAGAGCGGGGGTCACGGTTGGGAATAGCTTGGGAACAACGTGGCGGACCGTGGACAGACCCTTGGGACTTGAGTTTGAACTTTTAAGATGTCAGATCCCAGAGGCCAACATGCAAGCAGGTAGCCGCGGACCGCGGTCAAGAGCACAATAGTCGCGGACCGCGGGTAAGAGCAGATTGAACGCTGCCGTTTGGCCTTGTTTCAGTGGGAGATGGGAAAGCCGGCCCGTCGGCCACCGTCAGTCTCCACTTCACCTCCGCCATATGGCCGCGCCAAAAAAAACGAATTGAATTCGCCATCTCTTCACGGCATGCGTTAACGTACCTTGTCGGCACAGTGAATTGGACGGTCTGCGGCGGCGTACAGCACATGAAGATCTGAGCTGCGATTGCTGCAGTGCTGCGAGTGGTGTCCGTCTTGCCGTCTGCGCAAACGCTGATTCGTGGACGCTGTCTTAGCCTTGGAACTGCGATCAAGAGGCTTTCTACTACGATCACTCGAGCTACGCTATAAAAGCAAAGGATTAATTCACTGTTTCTCCGCTCAAAACCCAAGCTCCACAACACCATGGCACCCATGAACGTCCTGTCTTTCGGCGCCTCGCGCAATATCGGATACTTTTCTGCTGTCCGCCTCCTCGGTTGGTTCACGCTCCACTCATAACTCAGTATCCCTGACTGTGTGCTCCAGAGAAAGGCGCGACAGTGACTTTCCTCCTCCGGTCGCCCTCTGCCTTCGATACGGACGCTACCATCCAGAAATATGTCAAGTCTGGCCACGCCCGATTGGTGAAAGGCGATGCTAGTATCGAGGCAGACACCGAGCGTGCTTGGACCGAGGCCGGCGTCGTAGATGCTGCCATCTTCTCCGTCGGTATGTTTTATTTATGAGTATTCTGTCTCCTACAGCCACTGACCCGCTTCTAAGGTACATACCCGAAATTCCACCTCTCCAAAGGCTTCGTTCAAACGCCCGCCAACCTCGTCACCCAGTGCCTGCTGAACGTCCTCTGCACGATGCCCACATACGCCGACGCCCCGCAGCCCAAGATCATTGTCATCTCTTCCACGGGCCTCACCCCATCCGCACACGCCGCCCTCCCACTCCTGCTCAAGCCAATGTATGGCGTCGTCCTCGCCGCGCCGCACAAAGACAAAATCGGCATGGAGCGTGCCATCGCGCGCTGTGCCGGGTGGACGTGGGATCCCAAGGCCGATGGACCGGTGGCCGAAGACGAAATCTTGGGCGAGGGGTGGACGCAGCGGAAAGGGCTCCCCGCGCCCGGATCGCTCAAGCGCATCCTTGTCATACGGCCAGCGTTGTTGACCGACGGTAAGTGTGTGGCGGATGAAGTGGAAGCCAAAGGCAAGGGGAAAAATACCGCGTCAGCGAGCAAGAGTTGGGCGGATACACGATCTCAAGAAAGGACACAGCACATTTTGTGGTGGATGCTCTCGGGCGGTGGGATGAGTTTGAGAACAAGCGCGTGAACGTAGCATATTGAGTCGCCGCTGTGCTATTATATTTGTCGTTTCTGTATGTACTATAATTCTCGTGCTCATCGCTCTCCACGCCCTTAAACCCCTCAAATCCAGTGCATTGCGGGCTGTATCGTATCATCAATGTGCGGGATGGCGTAGGGTCGGTTCTTCTTAAGTGACGCGACTGAGGCGCACAGTGCGTAATTGCCTCGTACTCGATTCAGGCCGGAGCATAGAGGTAGATTCAGGTGCGGCGAGGCCGAATCGCAACATCCAAGGCATACAGAAGTACTTGCGCAATTTCAAAAGTAAAAGTTCTCGCCCTGCCGTGGGTTCCTAGCAAGAGTTTGGGTATGGCGACACCAGATGGGGTGAGAATACACACAGATACTCAGGCAGATTTGTCTCGGTGGCCACATCAGAGAACTGCTCATACTGCAGGCCGGACATGAGCTCAGGTATGACATATGACCATTCATCCACACTGGGGAAAAAATTAAAGAGAAGGCTCTCAGGCTGGGTCAAGAAAAGTGCGCACTTGAAGTCAGAAGGGGCGGCGGACCACTGTGCCATAACGTCCGCGTTTGCGGCCATGTCACCAGGAAACAGCGGTATATCTATGTTCGTGGGGAGTTCCAATTGATACATTTGGGCTGGATGGCTGAATGTGCTGTCTAGGCTATTCTCTGGATAGTGGCTTGGGAGTCGGGAGTCGAAGGGCTGGTCCATCTGGGATAAAGCTGCCTCGAAGTCTTGAATTAACGCAGCTGGCCACTGCGAGGCCGGGTCGGTCTTCCAGCAAAGGAGATTAACGACGCAGCATCAAAATACAATCGGACTTACACCCAAGCGCTGTGCAGTGGTGACAGATGTCTCATCGCGCCGTGTTGAAGGTGGTAACGGCGGAAATTGCGGGTTTTCAAACAGCTGATTAAGACTTTCGCTGGCATACAGTAGGCGGTTTAAGACGTCGCTGGATGAAATATCGATGAGAATGCCAAACAAATAGCATGAAGCAATACGTGTAGCGGCCGGCCGCTAGGTATCTGCATCGTTCAGGACAGGATGCTTGAAGAACGAGATGGCAATACACACCTGTTTTCAGCACCACTGGTCAGTCTAAGACAAGAATGAACCTGATCTAGCTCTATGGAACTTGTCTTTTTGCCGCTCCATGAACATAAAAGAAGAACCGTGGCAGCCACGAACGCCACGGGCTAAGACCCGGTCAATGTAAGAGAAAAGGTTCGATGGTGTGCAGTGCTTGCCAGAATGTTTGTATAATAGGGCAAAATTCCGCGTCGCTCGTAGACGTCAAAAATTCGAACACACTGACGTGCGGCGTTACTGCAGATTGTACAGGAGGGAAGCGCACCTGCGGTAAGCTGCATAAGAGTGCGTTGGGAATGGTAAGATGGTAATTCACCTGGCGGGGGAACTTCAAAAGGAGCTGGAATGAATGGCCGATGCACCTGTGCAACACCAGGTACCATTTAGAAACAAGCTGTTCACGAACGAAGCGTTGGACGCACCAGAATTTGAACGTTGTAATAAGCTTTGGAGTCTTAATCAAAGCCGATTTATGAAGCACAAACGCGCTTGAATACCTGCGTAAAGAAGGGCCGATTGCTTGAAGTGTAATATGTTTTGGCGCTCAGGATCCCATCGCACTGCACTCAGAAGATCGGAAAAACGATGAAGAGAAAAAGGGCCACCTCACGGTGTTCAGGGATGTCATTCAGCCACGCATTGAGGGCAGAATCGAATGCCATGATGCACTGTTTCTCTGTAGGCGGAGAGGAGCGGCCGCTAAGATCATGTGGTTTTCTAGGAGAATACTTATAGTAGTCAGAACGCCAGAACGTAGTGGGATTTCAGGCGGCCAAGTTTACCAGGGTCGTGGTAGCGGCGGCTTGAATCTCGAGGAGTTTGGCATAACATATGAAGTAGGATAAGCGTGAGGGTTTATCCTTCGGTTGTTTAAAATTCTGGGGCCCAAGGAAATCCCAATATTTATCGTCGCACTCGACGGGAAGTTCTTGATCGAAACTGGTAGGACTCGTGTGAGTTTGACGAAATAAAGCGAGAAAGGGCGTACTCTTGGTCGTGCATATGCAGAGGACGCCCCGTGTGCGTGCCAGACACCCACTCTAAACAAAGCAGAACCCTGGAGAAGATGTGAGCATCTCGCGTACACAGGAAAATAAAGACAGACCAAAACACTCGTTTCCACTGTTCATTTTCAGCCGTCGGGTGCTCCTGCTTCCTTCGCCGATGGGCACCGACGTCCTGAGCTCGTCGCAAACCGAATCCCACTGCCAGCAGACGCCGTCAGTTTCTCTCCTATCAACGAAAGGGACAACGCAAACCTAGCGTCCAGCAGGCTGTTGTGGGACTAAAAGCCTTGGGGTACAATGCAGAAAGAGCAATCGTTTGTAGTTCGTATAGATCGGGTTTATAAATCAAGTGCTTGGGTATAACGCGAACCTGACTATACCATTTCCAGCCGGCATAGTGGAGGGTATGGTCTGGAAGAAGTACTCGGGGATCATCAGAATAACGGGCTCCTAAGGCTGCCACCATGAGCAGCGTGCCGCCGAAGCTGTGATCCCGAAGATGCAGTTCGTCTGCGACCTTGCGCTCGAAGGTAGGGCGATGGAGAACAGGCCAAAAAGAATTGACTTCCGCGAAATATTTGTCCACAAGGTGGAGAAGTAGATCGGGTTCAGGGAACGAGTACTGCGGAATATCTTCATCGGGAGGTGGAAGTTGCCACTTTGTAAAATATGAAATCAAAACACCGACTGCTACCTACTGAATAACGCACCGAGCTTAATTCCCAAAATTCGTCCCGTTTCGTGGATGCCCCTGTGGGTCGCATCTGGGAAAACTCTACTCCGGCCAAATGCGCCCGAAAGCTGAAAACTGTTTGAAGAAATTGAATCCCGCTGGTCTCGAATGAGGTCGAGTTCAAAGCATGGGGAAATGCAGGGCATTCACCTGGATTTGCCGTAGAAGCGCTGGTTTCCAGGGTCCAGCTTTAATCTGTTTAGTCCGTCCGCCAAGTCGCCGTCGTTTCGGGGGAGTGTCTCGACCGTGACGTGTTGAGGAAGGAGAAGCTCGACAGCGTTTTCATTTTCGAGTTGTTCCGCGAAATCTATGCCTGGTAAGAGCTGTAAAAATCGAAGCGGACGTCAGTAAAAGATTTTCGGACGCGCATAGCAACTCTTTCCTTGGTAAGGAGCCGCTCCATCTTGTCAATGCGACCTTTCAAGGCCGCAACGTATCTAAGAGGAATGAGCTTTTGAGACAGCACAGGACCAAAAAGGCGAACCCATTCGTCGAGGCCAAGGCCTTCGTCAAAGTTCATGTTCATAGGTGGTCCCAGAGAATCATGTCCGATCCGCACCTTCGTGAGATCTGGACGAGTGCAATCGATTCCCAAGGTCGTACAGCGTGTACACCGGCCTCCGGGAATTTGTCCACCACCCATACAGCGAACTAGGACCTTCATTAGCGCACCAAAGGATAGGAGCGTGAGGTCCGAGTATACTTTTGCGTTTCTTACAAGCGTCACAGGCACCTCCATGTGGTTGACAAGATGAGCCTTTCCGCTCAGTTTCGGAGACCATGTCGACGATTTGGTGTCCTGAGTCTGCGTCTGTCTGCGCTTGAAGAAAGTCCTTCGCCTGTGCGAGTTTCACATGACCGTCATGAAATGTGACAGCACGCGTTAAAGGAAGGCCCAGGCCCACACAGCACAGCCTCCTAGGATTCACACACGGCTGAGAAGGAAAAATAGTTTTCATTAGAGCATATTAGCAGTTTCAAATTTTAAATTTCTACGCGCTCTGATTGGCTGCTCCACAATTTTCAGCCAATCAGAACGCAGAAAAAATAAAAATTGGAAAGTGCTAATATGCTCTATTATACGGAAAGCAACAAGACAGCAATACGACAACGTAAGTAGAATACTCTGAAAACACAGGTGGAATTACAATTACAGCATCCAAAACCTGAAAACGAAATGACCACAATAAAAAACATCATACAGAAACCATCAATTCATTCAGACTCAATGCTGGAATACAGCCGACGAGTGTGCGCTCCAGGTCAGTGAGCCACAACCTCTCCCCATGAGGACTCTCTGGGACTGCGAATGTCGGAAAAACGTAAATGATCTTATAGATTTTTCTCATTATAGAGCCTTACAACGGCATTATAAGAGGTTTATAAGACGGTTATAAGACGGTTATAAGACAGTTGTAAGAGGTTATCAGAGACGATCTCTTAGCGGCCCTTACAAGTACCTTATATGGCTTAATATTGAATTCTTGTTTAAAATAAGGTAAATTTCAAATGTCTGACACTGAGGCACCTGAAGTTCCAGTTCGTATATCGTTTCCCATACATAGCCTGGCAGAATAGCAGCTACAGCAGGTCCAGGTATCAGTCGTGCGTCATGGACATTTAAATGAAGGGACTAACCAATTCGCTCTCCCATGAAAGCCTACCCAAGTCTTCTGAGCGGAGCAAGCATGCATTGCTGGACTCCTGGTCAGCAACAGGGTGGTTTAAGATTAAGCCACAACGTTGCCAACATTGGCCTGGTTTAAACTAGCTATTGTTACAAGAACAACCCTTACTAGGCCGTCCTGACTTATTACTAAGCGGGATTGGGAAGTGGCTTTTGAGGAATCGTCAATGAAGTCGAATAAAACGCTAGGAGAGGTACAGAATATTCTATGTCCTAGCTACTGTTAAATACTGTAGGTGCAACCATGTGATACTAACTACTAATAATACTGCTATTATTGTTCCGGTGGTTACCACACCCAATTGTTCTTGTAACCGTCAGTGTTCCGCGCATCAACCGTTGCCTTCTCTCGTGGCATAGCTTCTTCTTCCCATGTCAATGTCAAGTCGACAATAAACATCCTTCTTCGGTGCTGTGACTGTGTGTTGTGAATAATAAACATGTGTCCATTACTAAGAACATGCGCTTCGTGTATGGCACCGAGTTCCCGTATAATGAGATCATGGACTCGATCTCTTCTAGCGCTTTCTCCTCGTGTATCAGGATTGAGCCATCGCGCATGTAATGCCCTTTTCCTCGACTGTTGTATACATCGTCTTGTCCTTCTAGGCAATGTACTGCCTAAACGTTCCTTGCAACTGCATGTCTTGACCAAGCCCAGCTATGCCGTTGATAGAGCTATGGAGTGGTCTTGGGGTAACGTCTTCGATCATAACTTGATTGGAATGACCTAGACGTGTGCATGCCTTATGGTCAGTGTTCTTCTAAGGCGTGTAAGCCTTTCTTCTTCGTTGATCGATCCCTCGATCAGGGTCTTTGTAAACACCTCATGTTTATGATGCTTCTTCAATCTTATGACATGATCGTCTATGATTGGTACTTCCTTCTACGTCTCGTGTCTTGTGGACGTGTCCGGGTATGCACTACTTCCTTGTGTCTTGGACAGTTGATCGTCTATGATCGGTACTTCCTTCTACATCTCGTGTCTTGTGGATGTGTCCGGGTATGCACTACTTCCTTGTGTCTTGGACAGTTGATCGTCTATGATCGGTACTTCCTTCTATGTCTTGTGTCTTGTGGATGTGTCCGGGTATGCACTACTTCCTTGTGTCTTGGACAGTCCTTGTGTTATCCTGCTATTGACCCTCTACTGTTCTCACTTCCACTTGTGAATGATTCAGTGGGACAGCACACTCTATTTCTACATTATTCTCTGTGGAAATATTGTGTGGGTATGGCTCTCACAATCAACACTCAGATACGTACTTAGCTGCCATTTCTGACTGTATTCTCTTTCTTTTTCTACAACCTAGTCTGAAGTTCATGAACATACAATCTATTCCCAATGTTAAAATATTAATATAAAACTTGGCAGGCCCAGAATACGTTCCCATGCTCAATGAATGTGACCAAGAGCTGAGATCTCCCCGATGTGGCCTTATGTCCATTATGATCAACCACCTCACTGTGTTGATGCAAAAAATAGCCACTGACACAGAGGAACAAAACACCACCATTGAAAGGCTGAACTCACTTTTTTTGCAGGTAGCAGCAACCCATAATGCTTGTGTAATGCAACCAGTAATAATGACTGTGTTGTCCCAACTTTGCCTGAGGCTCTTTGCTTGTGTGTCCACTCTGTGTGCTTGGCTCGCTAGTTGCTTGGACAATGAAGTGATGGATGCTTGACATTCATTGCTTACACTGAGGGCAAAAGCCCAGGCATATGAATTTCATATGCCTTAAAGGCATGTGGTTTGCATGTCATTGATCCATGCAACAAAGGTGTTAAGACCTTTGTTCCACAGATTGACAACATGCGAACCACATGCATTTAAGGCATATGGATCTCATATGCCTGGGCTTTTTCCCCCAGTGTTATCTTCCCATCAATGAAATTGGCAAGAGTTGCCTGCTAGGATGCATCTATACACCCCGCTCATAATCTGATAACATGTGGTATAACACAATGGGCCATACAGTAGCTTAGACGAAGGCATATTGACAAAACAGCATACCCATCCATTCTGCAGCATTCGGAACTACAAGGTAGATGGTGTTAGTCACTGCCTTTCTATGCACATTCAGAATACATACGAAAAAGTAGACAGAGGGAGGCAAACATACCTTGATAAACGGCCTTACTCTTTTATGCAACTTTCTTCTGGCTCTGCTGCTCTTTCTTGCCCACATCCAGCTGCTTGATCACCATGACCTGCTTCCCTGGCTGCTGGTAGTGTTCCCAGGGTTGGGTTTAGAACTGATCCTGAACCTGAACCAGACCCAAACCAAATCCCATGTCCAGTTCAGGGTTCGGGCATTTCAGAAATTTCCCGAACCTGTCTGAACATGTGTGAATCCTTTGTGGAGTTTATTCAAGGAAATCAAATTTCTTCAGACTTTTTCCTGCAAATGAGAGATACCACTCACCTTTCCCTCCTGGCAGAGCTTCCATACATTGAAAAGGCTGAATCCATGGCTGAAAGTTGGATTTTTCATTGATGCAAGTCACATCAAGGTTACCAAACAATGTGATATTTCCTGTTCAGTGGTGTGTAGCCACTCAAAAATTCAAATGACATTCATTCAGGAAATAAAACATACTTTGCATGCTTTCCAAACCAAAATGTACATGTTTAGTGCATGGGAATTCTTTCTGGTTTGAACCTGTTCTGAACCCCAAAACAGACCAGACCTGACCGGATCGCAGGTCCAGTTTGAGGTTCAGATTTTTTGGCAAAGAACTGGACCGAACCAGACATCACAACACTAGCTGCCGGCCCTGCAGCCAAAGTGCAATCTTGCTGGGTTTGTACACTGGAGCGCACTGTATAGCTGATAGACAGTGATAGTGAGCAGCAGCAAGAAGATATGGAATCAAGACAGCGATGTGTCAGCTCAGGGCACAGGTCCAGTTCCCCAGAGATAATATGGAAAGAACGCTGTACAAGACCTTGTGCAACCCCATCGGATATGTCCAGATATTTGATGCCCAAGTTTTTGTGGTGTGTCCGACACACAAGTCCAGCATGTCAGAAATTCAAGCCTCAGCCTTCCCCATTACAGCTTTGCTATATTCCTGATGCTATAGACTCGCTATGTTTCTTGGGTTCATGGCGTAAGTGTGTGGTGGCTTATTCCCAATCGGGTTAAACCACACTGTAATCATGCTCATGACAACAGCGCCCGTAACCCTGTAGAGACTAACATAATTACGTTACATTTCAATTGGGGTTACATAGCTCTTGCTACATTTGTCCTCAGTGCGCCCACCTCTCTCAATGGCAAGACAAGATAACCACAACAGAAACTGGGGTGGTACTCGTCCCAACTCAGGTCGAAAGAAGAACACAGTTGAGTCCACACTCCATTCTCAAGACTCCAGTGGCGGAAGCAGGGCAGGAAATTCTTGTGTCACTGCTGTCGGGTCTGCTATCAAGAAAGCGGTTACCAACTCGGTACATGCTGCAACTGGGTTTTTTGCCCCTCAAATTTCGCAGCAAGCACGTCCAGTAGGAAATCCAGGTGAGTCAATTTTTTGCTTGCATTGTATCTCCCATCTCAATTAATTTGTTAACACACAGAACCCAGTAGTATTCAAACTGAGCAAGCACCTTCAGCAACTGCAGCAATTGCTCAGCTTAGTAGGGACATCACTGCTCTTGCTCAAGATGACTTTCAAGACACGGACCATGTTTTTGATGAGAGTTTAGACAGAGCTGGAGAGGAGGAGAGCAGCAGAGATGGAGATGATCCAGTCAATGAAGATGTAGGAGACAAATTACCAGTGGCTCCAAGTGATCGCAGCTGAATGTGAGCAAGACATGAATGGCCCATTGCAAGCTGTTCGTTACTACACTGCTGGTCAACTGTGGGCGCGCCCAATCAACCCTGTTTTTGCCCTTGATCGTGCTGCTCTCAATGGCTTCACTCCGGATGCTCTGTATCTTTTACCAATCTTCCTGTGGTTTCCTAGCTTTCTCCCGGGGCACCCAGAGTCTTTCCATTGTGAATGTGGTGCAAGACTCATTCGAAACGGTGAGTTTTCACTCTACTCATCTTTGTGTTATTAATTTCCCGCCAGGATATAATGAAAATCCTATTGGCCACCAGGTCAGCACTCTGGCAGGCCAGGATTACTTCCTTCTTACAAATCGCTACCTATGTCCATCACGTCGACGACATGACCCAGGATGTGGCAAGAATTATCAAGGAACTGATCCTTGGATCATTGGCCAACTGCCTGAATTTGTCCAAAAGGCTTTTCCAGGTAAGTTTAAGATACATCTTCGTGTCTCATTAATCTCAATCACAACGGCATGTCTCAGCACTCGTGGCGGTCTTGATCTGAGTGAACTAGATATTATGAAAGTTACATTTGCAGGTCATTTTGGTGCTGAGCCCTTTTCGAAGATGGCTCAGGAGCTAAAAGTGCTTCATCACGATCGCTTGGAGACAATGTATTATTCTGCAGCGATCCACTTTGGCTTTCGTGGTCCAAACCAGGTTCCTCGTTTCTCGGGATTTGATAATCCTCTAGGCTATGCTGGGTATTTGCCATCAAGGCAATGTCCATGTTTACAGCATGGTTCTCAGCCCATCATATGCTGATAGACCGAGTCATGTCCTCACTGTCTGGTACCATCATTAAAGCTGATCATACATACAAGGTCACATATACCTTTTTGCATACTCTGAGGAAAACTGACCTCTCTTCAGACAATTTGCCATCAATGCTGTCTGCCTGGTGGCGAACCAATCAATGTGGCCATGTACTCTATGGTTAATTCGGATGAAGAAGTTCGAGCATATGCTTTCACACTCACACAGAGTTTCCCACCACTGCGTGAAGTTTTTGAGCGGATGCAGGCTGAGCTGCTTCGACACGGTCATCCCCAAACTCGATTAATGTACACTGATAATCCAAAGGGTAACTGCTTTGCTTTTCAGAAAATCCAATAATACTCAAGAATTTATTCAGCTGAACGGAAGTTTCACGAGAGTGTGAATTTATCGCTTTGTGAGAATGTCGAGCATATTGTGCTAGATCCATTCCACAACCTCCCACTCTTCATGCCCTCAAACATTCCTGTCGTCTTTTGCAGCACACAGACTTTTATTGATTCAGCATGTGATAATATCTTTGAATCTCTCTTGAGCTTGGGCCCAAAGGACACTCTTGTCCTATCTCTTGCTGTCAAGTGCATTGCAGATGCTCTCATTATTATTCAGCTCTGCTCCCCAACAAAAGTTTATGTCTTTCAGGTAAGATCTCTGTTTCTGTTCTTCCGAAATATATTGAATGGCAAATAGTGGTCCAGATCAAATCACAATCCCAGATCCCCCCTTGTCTTCTGGCACTACTGACAAACAAGCGTTGAAAGACAGTCACTCCTAGTGCAGATGGATCATGTTCAAGAAAGGTTCACAAAGCTAACTTCTATAAACCCAAACCCTAACCAAAACCACTCAACAACACCTTCCCTTAATAGGAATGATAGTTTAAGTTCGGGGGTGTAGACCAAGTATTAGGTCAAATAGCCAAGTGCGTGCAGGTTTCAACCGTTCGAGAGTCTCGTAGTTGAGCATGGTGCGTTTTTGTTGGTTCGAGGAGCACTTTCCTTTGTTCACAGATGAACATAGGTTGCTTAGTATAAGAAACAGACTCGAAGGTCTGGCGTGGTTTGTTCCGAGGAACGGGTTTTTGCTATCACGTTGGCTTAACAAGCTCACAACGGTGGTTCGCGGACACAGGGACACAAAACACAGGACACAGGACACACAAGAACACGTTCACGGACACAATGACAAGACAAACACAAGACACAGGACACAGACACGTTCACGGACACAATTCCACACACAGTTCAGGATCACAAGTCCACACAGATATTAATCCAAACCACAAGTCACGTTATATCAGGTGAAAGAACAGTCGCGCTGGGCTACTGAGCTCTCGAGCCAAACCTATCTACAACACTGCTGTGTCTAGAGGCGGGGTCTGCTACTGAACTGCTAAACTGCCTGCTCTTTTATACTACTCTCTTATCGCGATGACTAAATAATATTATATACACTGGTCCGTTTATCCGTGAAATCTGACTCGAAATCCTTGCTCGAATAATGCTATTGGCTCCCTATACCGGTAGATCGAACACCGGTTCAGACTCGATCAATCAAAGTTGAAATATTATGGTATCTTGGTGATAATGCTGGGTCCGCTGTCATCCTCCAAAAGTGTTTGGAGATAGAAAGGAGATAGTGCCGGATTTGGAAAGTTGATGGAATGATGGGAAAACACATCAAGCAATCATGACAGCAAGGACGACATCATAATTCCCAGGAATCCGCATGATACGACAGGCACTGCCTTCATACAGAAAGGCAGTGCAACTATGCAAACTAAAGTGCAGAGCCCTTTAGACAGATAATGCAAGACAGCGCAACTGTGCAAACCAGTGCGCGGAGCTAATTACAGACTAAGCAAGGCTGTGTAACTGTGCAAACCAGTGCACGGAGCTAATTACAGACTAAGCAAGGCTGTGTAACTGTGCAAACCAGTGTGTGGAGCTAGTTGACAGACTGTGCAAACCAGTGCATATGACCTCATTGATTATTATCGAACAGTATATAAGAATGCCTGTAGTACCTAGCTCAATATCGAAATTAGTACATCGAAATTAGTACATACCAAAGACTCTGCCTAGTGAAATAGGCAACCCCGAAGAACCCCAAGACCAAGCCAACGACCCCAAGCCAACGACCCCAAACCAACGACCAAGCCAACGAACCCAAGACAACGACCAAGCCAACGAACCCAAGCCAGCAACCAAGCCAACGAACCCAAGCCAATGACCAAGCCAACGAACCCAAGACCAGCACCCACGCCACCAACCTACACCGCTTTAAGTTTAAGCGAACCCACGATTAGCGAACCGCCTTATGTATAGACAACCTACGAACCACCAAGGACTTACATTTTACGCCTCCACCGCCCTTACAACCTTTCACCTTCTTTCACACTTTTTACCCATTCTCCCTCTTCTCATTTTATTGAGAAACTTACACCTTTTCACATCACTACACATTTCCCGAACTTTCGAGAATCTCCCGAATAAAGCCACTTCCGGAGCACCTCGAGTATAACACTTTATACACCTGACACCGCGACTCGCAGCTCGGGCGACGCTCTTGCCTAGACGCATCTCTTCTTCGTCCTAGCCCTATTCAGATTCTCCTACTGAGGTCAGGGTCTCTTCGCGAGCGACTTATACAGTTCATGAGCACTGTCAAACTCTCGCAGTTCAACTATATTGATCGTGTTTCGGCTGTTGCCATCTTTGATCAGACAGCTCCACCTGGAGCGCGCTTTGGCATTGGTCACCTAATTCATCTTGGTCATACTCCGGATCTGCACGGACCTCGGATCTATAGCCGTTCGGGGTATTCGCCGCTTTTCCATTCTCGGAGCCCTCCGCTTGCATGTGACACACACATCCACTAATTCCAGGAATGCCGCGACAAACAAAGTGTCTCTGGAGGTGGTCACGACCACTGAGTTCTGTGATTGCCAAATATAGATTCCTTCTAACTCTGTAGTCCAAGTCAGCATCAGCACTTCTAGGCGGGTTCCTAGGTACTGTCTGGTTATTCGAGATCGTCTCCGTGTGAGCGCAACTCTAGCTATATGACTGGTAGCTCTCTGCGCGAGGCTTCGCGGAAGCTTCTCGGGATGTCTGCGTGATTGTTTATACTGAAAATTGCAAAATAGCTGCGTTTCACGTGTGGCTGTTTTCACGGCTTATCAGCGTATTGTGAAAATTGGACACCAGATTCAGCAGACAATGCAAATTATCAGTACTGCGTGGTCAGCACCTGATCTCACTATCAAGGACTCTAGCAGTGTAATTGATCTGGCTCATATTGCCAAGGTCAAAGGAGCTGTCTCAGATGTTATGAGCTCCATGCGGACACTGGCTGGCACTGTTCTCAAACAATCACTCCCTGAATTTCCATCCACAGCAGAATGGGCTGTAGAGGTGAAGGAAGATAATATTAAGAAACTCGCAGAGGAGGTTGACTGTGTTTGGCGAATTTACAAAGGGCTGATGAAGATTGACTCGGTTGGACTGCCCCTTCAGTCAACCCAGATTTTTGCAGGTCAGCTTGTGACTCTGGTTATTGGGAAATCCCCACTTGCAGAGGGTGAACTTGTTGCTCACAATGGATCCTGGCCTTCACCATTGAATGGGACACCAATAAAAGTCACAGCAGCTTATGCAGTTATCAAGATTACAAAACTTCTTGTTCCTGGCCACTCAATTGCCAAACATTCACAGACACTGCAATGGCTTGCAGACCACGGTGGCCATGCCATTGTCCAGATCCGAACCCTACGCAGTCGTTCTCTCACTTCGCCACATCCATCAGAATATGACTCATCTCTGGGCATCCCTGCACCTATGAATCCACCACCAACAAATCCTTCGCAGTTAATCAGTACAGTTCAGCCCAATAACACAATACCCTCTGAGGATAGTCATAAATATGAATGTGATAGAGACTCAGTAATGTCCGATGATGATGAGGTATGTTCACAACTTATATTTCTCTCACAAATTCTGACTGGAAATCAGGATCCTGATTCTCTCGACCATGATGATACAGAAAATTTGACAGAAGACACTCTGATTGAGGCAATTCACCATGCCCAACAAATTCTCAGTCAACCAGAAAATTCTGACTGCCTAGCCTCTCGTGTCCTCGATGATGCATATCATTTCATGGACAGACTCCTCCGGCTTCTTTCCAAGAAGCACTCAATTTTCAAGGAATTTGCTCATCAGGTCAGTGAAACAATATTCATCCGAGACCAGGAGGATGAAGCCAAGATCTATGCTGTTCTCGAGGAGAAGGGCATCAAGTGGGAGTATGCTGTTCGTGCCAAAAAATCTGCATTGAATCGCCGAATTCGTCGGTACATCCCACCACCAGAAAAAGTTGCAGCCGACCTCGAGATTCTTTTCAATAGCTTCAAAAATGTCCGTGACTCGGTTGATCGGGCAAGCAATCGAGGTTCTCGTTTCTTCTCTAAGGAAGCGCAAGAAACCGCCAACACTCTGTTGGAAGCCGTTAGACTTGGATTCCTCTCTGACCCACCTGGTATTTCTCTATATTATATTCGGGGAAAGGATCGAGATGGATTGATCCTCTATTGTACTGTTTGTGGCACAAACTCGGTGGAGGGTGGTGTCCACATGCTCATTCGGAGGATCTTTGGGTCTCTTCATGCCTCTCCAGAGCTCACAGAAGCTATTATCGTGAATTGGTTTCTTCGCCGTAATCGCAGGGTATGCTCCAATTTTTCAATTCATCTGTCAACTGACTATATTGTGTCTTGAATAGATCGGGCACTACAACCGTACGGGGAAAAAATGGCTCAGTCACTATGATATATGGACTTTGGATGAGCTTGTAGAGAAAGCTCTTCGTCTTGGCATAGAGCCTTCAATTCCGACCCCAAGACTCCTCGCAACTTGTGTTGCAACCTCAGAATCATTTGGAATCATCCCTCTTGCCTCCACCATTGCCAACAAAGTTGCCATTCCACAGCTTCCATCTCTAAACCTCCATGCTGTCTCACACCATAATGATTCACCCTTGCATGCACTTGCTCGCCTCTTTACAAAACCCACAAACATCTATTGCTATATTCAGCTTCGCCAACGCACCCCAGTTCCCATTATTCCTGTTCACACTGTTGCCGAATACACATTCTTCAAAGAACATGTGGGCGCTTTTCGGAATTGTGGCCCTTTGGGTCGAGATACAGCTCCTGAAAAGGCCTGGAAAGTCACCAACTACATCACATTCACTGAATTTTGGAATAAGGAAGTGATGTTACAGTCACCACAGATCCTCGACGCTGACTGCCGACGTTATTTCAAACTTCCCGAGCAGCTGCTCCGTCACCACAAGAAGACCTTGCAGTGGACATCATCCTGCGCAACACTTTACATGGGCCCAAACACTGAAGCTCTCATACCCATCCAGGAGCTCCTTGGAAACCCCAATCAACGTGCTATTGTTCTTCCAGCCATACCTCTTGAACCTGAGCAGGTGGAATTCGAAATTGACGGTATGATTTTATTTGTCCCTTGCTACAATTGCATTCTAACCCTCACTTCAGTTAATGTTGGCGTGGATTTGGATTCTTCTAATCCAATGGCAATCCGCCGATGAGTTGCGGCAGAGCTCAGGGATGAGGGAGAATTGAATGTCTCGGCAGAACCTCTGGATTTATGTCAACCTCTCCCCCACCGGATGTTCGTGCTTTCCCTGCCATTCCCCCTGCTCCTCTTCAGCTACAACAAATGGTCTTTCAATTTGAGGCCCAGCCACAAGCGAGCAGTTCCATAATTCAGCGCCCCAGCCCAGCGAAAAAGCAACGAACTGACAATGGTCCCGTGGAAAGTAAAAAAAGTCCACGCAGATGTGCTTTATGCGTAATTGCCAAGTGTCCACTGGCATTTGATTGTTCAGGTAAAGGAGGGCGCAAAAATTGCAAGTGTATATCTCCCGCACATGATGCAGCCAAGGGAAAATGTGTTCGTCAATAGATTCCAATATCAAGTTTGTACCGGCATCTCTATTGTAAATACAGATATTGCGCAACATTTCCAAGCCACACCCAGAACCAGCCAGTATATCCATCAAGTATTCCTGAGAGCAACCACAACAAGATAGAGAAATCCAGATATTAAGAGAAAGGATTTTGAGTCCTAGTGTGGACGCGAGATGGTGAGGTTCGAAACAAGACAGCGTGAGAGCGAGACACATCGGCATTTGGCGGCTGACAAATCTTGGTTTCAATTGGTCAGTGGTTTAATGTGAATGGGGCAGCAGCCCAATCGAGATAAACCCTGGCAATAGATTTGACACATCTTGGTTTGGTCACATTCACACGGCACCTCTCTGCTCTGACAGTGCTCTCACGTGAACCACCATGGGATTTTGGTAACGAGAGGTCTCACAAACCTCTCTCTCTTTTCTTCTTTTTCTCTTTCTTTTTTTTGAGTTAACCACTTGATTCTTTCCCTGTAACCACAGACATAAGCCAAAAGCTGTTTCTTGAGTGCCTGTTGTTGTTGGGTTTGGTTCAGAATACTTGTTTGGTCATGCTGCAGAGTTCAAGTTGTTGCAGAGTAAGAGGAACACATGTCAGACATCAGGAATCGGAAATTGTGGCTGTGCAGCATCAGTATCAGTGCTCAAGCTGAAGCCATGTTCTGAGAATCCTCCCATTTAGTAATCTGAGATTTGACCCAATTTTTTTTCCCTCTGACCTATTTTTTTTTCTTCAAAAAGAATTATGTGACATTTGGAACGTTGTAGCTAAAAAGCCAGATGACGGAATACTAGTGTTGTATGGCATTCCAAACGTAACATTATTCATTTTGGTTTTTTTTTTTGGAAGGTGAAAAAATTATTTGGCCAAGTCTCAGATCACCTTTATACTACATGCCTACGTACTATGCTTAATCTCACAACAGAAAGCAACTTCGGCCCTAACCAGCCGACTGTGTACAGCCACTTGGTTGAAACCCAACAGAAACTTTCATTGATGAACAGTGGTCTCTTGAGAGCTGGCATTCTGCACAGCTGAGGTGAGGTACAGCAGATTTACTCCTGGAAAGTCTTGATATTTGTGATCCTCTTGTCGTTGAGGAACACTTTGATGTCCTGCCGTGTCATGGATGAGCTTCCAAAGACTGGTGGTGTCCTTGAATTTGGAAGGATTCATTGTTTTGCCCAAGCATGAGATCCAGAGTAACAGGAGGCAGAGGAAGCTAAGTCCAAATCCAATAAGATAGGAGTGTCACCATCACAGCACATGGGGGTGTGACCATACGTCATAAAAAACAGATCGCTCAAGCGCAAGGCAAGGGGAAAAAATACCGTGTCAGCAAGCAAGACTCACTATGTTCAACCCCGACCTGGACAGAGTTTTAACCCAGGTCCCTACACAGAGCTAGACACATGTCTCTGTGGAGGTGCTTAGACAGACCCTGTGTAGCTCTGGTAAGCTCGGGCCAGCTCTGGCCAGCTCTGGCTAGGTCTGTGTAGCTGTATGCAGCTCTGGCCAGCTCAGGGTAGCTCTGTACAGTCAGCTGCACAGAGCAAATATCGGTTGAATATCAGGACTGACACACAAAATATCAACAGAAGTGCCTCATTTGGAAAGGCAGGAGCACAATCACATCACGGATCAGTGTCCGAGTTTTGGGGCAAGATGTTATTTGTAGGGAAACAGACTGGCTCAATTGATCTTTCAGCAGCTTGGAAAGTTGTTGTGAGGAGAAAGGCAAGGTGAAAGTCCAGGAACAGAGGAGGCGGGAGCGGAGGCAATATTAATATCATCAAACACAAATCAGATGTCATAATATATTCAAGGTCCATCTAGCCCACTTCAGGTGCTCACACTGACCTATGCACACCTCGACTCACCTAGCCTCAGCTAAACAGAGTTTGTCTAGGTTTGTCTAGGTGCTTCAAAGGTGCCTGACCATAGCCTGAACACAGCCAGACATGACACCTGAAGAGCTGGACAGAGCTAGACAAAGCTGGGCATAGCAGTCTGTGTGGCCAGCTACAAAGGGTCTTTCTGGTCAGCTAGACAGACCTCCACAAAGCTGGGCAGACCTTGCCATACTCTGGATCAGCTGACCAAAACTCTGTCCAGGTGGGGGTTGAACATAGTGACTTGAGCAGATACACAATCTCAAGAAAAGACACAGCAAATTTTGTGGTGGATGCTCTCGGGTGGTGGGATAAGTTTGAGAATAAGCGCGTGAACATAGCATATTAAGTCGCTGTTGTTCTAGATTTCTTTTTGGCGTTGTGTATTTTCCTGTATTTGTCGTTTCTATATGTAATTCTCGTACTCGCTCTCCACGCCCTCAAAGCCCTTGAACCCAGGGCTGTATCGTATCATCAATGTCCGGGATGGCGTAGGGGTCGGTTCTTCTTAGGTGACACGACTGAGGCGCACAGTGCGTGACTGCCTCGTACTCCGTTCAGGCCGGAGTAATAGAGGTAAGAGGTAGATTCAGGTGCAGCGAGGCCGAATCGCAATATCCAAGGCATACAGAAGTACCTGCACAATTTCAAATGTAAAAGTTCTGGCCCTGCTGTGGGTTCCTAGCAAGAGTTTGAATATGGCAACACCAGATGGGATGAAAATACACACAGATACTCAGGCAGATTTGTCTCGGTGGCCACCTCAGAACTGCTCATACTGCGGGCCGGACACAAGCTCAGGTATGACATACGACCATTCATCCACACTGGGGAAAAAATTAAAGAGAAGGCTCTCAGGCTGAGTCAAGAAAAGTGCGCACTTGAAGTCAGAAGGAGCGGCGGACCACTGTGCCATGACGTCTGTGTTTGCGGCCATGTCACCAGGAAACAGCGGCATATCTGTGTTCGTAGGGAGTTCCAATTGGTACATTTGGGCCAGACGGGTGAATGGGCCGTCCAGGCTATTCTCCGGATACTGGCCTGGGAGTCGGGAGTCAAAGGGCTGGTCCACCCGGTCCATCTGGTCTAAAGCTGCCTCGAAGTCTTGAATTAACGAAGCTGGCCACTGCGAGGCCGGGTCAGTCTTGCAACAGAGGAGATTAACGACGCAGCATCAAAATACAATCGGACTTACACTCAAGCGCTGTGTGGTGGCAGATTTCTCATCGCGCCGCGCCGAAGGCGGCGGGAATTGCGGGTTTTCAGAGGACAGCTGATTAAGACTTTCGCTGGCATACAGTAGGCGGTTTAAGACGTCGCTGGATGAAATATCGATGAGAATGCCAAACAAATAACATGAAGCAATACGTGTAGCGGCCGGCCGCTAGGTATCTGCATCGTTCAGGACAGGAGGCTTGAAGAAGATGGCAATACATACCTGTTTTCAGCGCCACTCGTCAGTCTAAGACAAGAATGAACCTGATCTAGCTCTTTGGAACTTGTCTTTTTGCCGCTCCATGAACTTAAAAGAACCACGGCAGCCACGAACGCCACGGGCTAAGACCCGGTCAATGTAAGAGAAAAGGTTCGGTGGTGTGCAGTGCTTGCCAGAATGTTTGGATAATAGGGTAAAATTCCGCGTCGCTCGTAGACGTCAAAAATTCGAACACATTGCCGTGCGGCGTTGCTGCAGATTACATAGGAGGGAAGCGCACCTGCGGTAAGCTGTATAAGAGCGCGCTGAGAATGGTAAGATGGTAATTCACCTGGCGGGGGAACTTCAAAAGGAGCTGGAATGAATGGCCGATGCACCTGTGCAACACCAGGTACCATTTAGAAACAAGCTGTTCACGAACGGAGCGTTGGACGCACCAGAATTTGAACATTGTAATAAGCTTTAGAGTCACAATCAAAGACGATTTATGAAGCACAAACGCGCTTGAATACCTGCGTAAAGAAGGGCCGATTGCTTGAAGTGTATTATGTTTTGGCGCTCAGGATCCCATCGCACTGGACTCAGAAGATCGGCAAAATGGTAAAGAGAAAAAGGGTCAGAAGGCCTCACGGTGTTCGGGGATGTCATTCAGCCACGCATTGAGGGCAGAATCGAATGCCGTGATGTACTGTTTCTCTGTAGGCGGAGAAGAGCGGCCGCTAAGATCATGTGGTTTTCTAGGAGAATACTTATAGTAGTCAGAAGGCCAGAACGTAGTGGGATTTCAGTCGGCCAATCAAAAAGAACGTTTACCAGGGTCGTGGTAGCGGCGGCTTGAATCTCGAGGAGTTTGGCATAACATATGAAGTAGGATAAGCGTGAAGGTTTATCCTTCGGTTGTTTAAAATTCTGGGGCGCAGGGAAATCCCAATATTCATCGTCGCATTCGACGGGAAGTTCTTCATCGAAACTGGTAGGACTCGTGAGTTTGACGAAATAAAGCGTGAAAGGGCGTACTCTTGGTCGTGCATAAGCAGAGGACGCCCCATGTGCGTGCCATACACCCACTCTAAACAAAGCAGAACCCTGGAGAAGATGTGAGCATCTCGCGTACATAGGAAAATGAAGACAAACCAAAACACTCGTTTCCACTGTTCATTTTCAGCCGTTGGGTGCTCCTGCTGCCTTCGCCGATGGGCACCGACGTCCTGAGCTCGTCGCAAACCGAATCCCACTGGTATAGACACCGTCAGTTTCTCTCCTATCAACGAAAGGGACAACGCAAACCTAGCGTCCAGCAGGCTGCTGTGGGACTAAAAGCCTTGGGGTACAATGCAGAAAGAGCAACCGTTTGTAGTTCGTATAGATCGGGTTTATAAATCAAGTGCCTGGGTATAACGCGAACCTGACTATACCATTTCCAGCCGGCATAGTGGAGGGTCTGGTCTGGAAGAATTACTCGGGGATCATCGGAATAACGGGCTCCTAAGGCTGCCACTATGAGCAGCGTGCCGCCGAATCTGTGATCCCGAAGATGCAGTTCGTCTGCGACCTTGCGCTCGAAGGTAGGGCGATGGAGAACAGGCCAAAAAGAATTGACTTCCGCGAAATATTTGTCCACAAGGTGGAGAAGTAGATCGGGTTCAGGGAACGAGTACTGCGGAATATCTTCATCGGGAGGTGGAAGTTGCCACTTTGTAAAATATGAAATCAAAACACCGACTGCTACCTACCGAATAACGCACCGAGCGTAATCCCCAAAATTCGTCCCGTTTCGCGAATGCCCCTGTGCGTCGCATCTGGGAAAACTCCACTCCGGCCAAATGCGCCCGAAAGCTGAAAACTGTTTGAAGAAATTGGATCCCGCTGGTCTCGAATGAGGTCGAGTCCAAAGCATGGGGAAATGCGGCGGATTCACCTGGATTTGCCGTAGAAGCGCTGTTTTCCAGGATTCAGCTTTAATTTATTCAGTCCGTCCGCCAAGTCGCCGTCATTTCGGGGGAGTGTCTCGACGTGTTGAGGAAGGAGAAGCTCGACGTCATTTTCATTTTCGAGTTGTTCCGCGAAATCTATGCCTGGCAAGAGCTGTACAAATCGACACGGACGTCAGTAAGTGAATTTCGGACGTGTAACACCTCTTTCCTCGATGAGGAACCGCTCCATCTTGTCAATGCGACCTTCCAAGGCCGCAGCGTATCTGAGAAGTGTGAAATTCCGAGAAAACAGAGGGCCAAAAACGCGAACCCATTCGTCGACGTCAAGGCCTTTGTCAAACTCAAGTTCACGTTCCCAGAAAATTATGTCCGATCCGCACCTTCGTGAGATCTGGACGAATGCAATCGATCCCCAAGGTCGTACAGCGTGCACACCGGCCTCCGGGAATTTTTCCATCTCCCTTACAGCGAACTAAAACCTTGATCAGCGAACCAAAGGACAGGAGCCTGAGGACCGAGTATACTTTTGCGTTTCTTACAAGCGTCACAGGCACCTCTACGTGGGTGACAAGATGAGCCTTTCTTATCAATTTCAGAGACCATGTCGACGGTTTGGTGTCCTGAACCTGCGTCTGTCTGTCCACGGCGTTTGAAGAAAGTAGCATGAGTTTCACACGACCGTCATGAACGAGTCACGAAATGTGACAGCACGCGTTAAAGGAATGCCCAGCCCAATAAATACGCGGCGCCGGGCACTCAGAGACGCGTCGGGAGAAGGGTAAATATTCCACAATGCCCATTCACGTGCGCAGCCATCGTAATACGCACTAGATATACATACTACTTGCACGAAGCTGTCCACAACTCAACTCGGGGAACTGATCACTGACTCCTGAGGTCCATTTGAAGTTTGAATTCAACTTTCGTCATTCAGGCTCATTCAGGACCTTCAGATCCACGCCTCCGTGAACGCGGCAATGCGGAGCGAACGGCGCGCGGCGCGCCTTTTCGGGCAACACCGCGACGCACGGCTTGCAACTTGAAACGACGTGGACGAGTCAATAACAAAACATTTTGCTACAAAATTTGCTATGTGCTGGCTACATCAAGACCGTGTCCAGGTATTCTCCCCCTAAATAGTAATGTACTAATGTACACACACGTTTGCTGTCTACAATTTTTCCCTCTTCAAAATCTCCTCCGCCTCGACACACTCCCTCGGGTCCCTAAATATCCGCAGCGACACATGGCCTGGCATCTGCGTCCGCGCTCTCCACACCCTCAGCTGCAGCTCGTACCGACTCCTTTCCGCCTCTGTCATCCGCTCTCTCGTCGCACTCCCCGCCGTCGAACTCGACGCGGCCGACCGGATTGATAGCGTGGGCTTGCGTTGTTGCCCGGACGAGCGTATGCTTGCGGGGCGGGGGTCGGGGTCAGCGTCAGCGTCGGGGTCATATCGAGTATCGGGTCCGGCTCGGCCGTCATCGGCGTCTTGGACTGTTGAAAATAGTCTTGGTCTCTGTGCAGGCTATACGCGGGCGTTGTCGGCGTCGGCGGAGCCGTGGACCACGTCCGCCGCGGCCGCTTCTCACGTTCCGCGCCGGACGAAGCACCGACAGCGTTCCACCCTGTCGGGTCCTCAAGCTGCTCACCGGCCTCGTCGACGTCCCGGATGAATACGGCAAGGACTTGATCGGGGCGCTCGTTAGCGAGTCTAAAATTTCGATTTCCGTTGGTCAGTTCAAGTATGAAGGGCACAGATGAACGCACTCGGCGTAAAGCTCGAGATCTTGCTCCCCGGAGTCGCCGATGAGGAAGAACCGAGATTCAGGGAAAGCGTGCAGGATCTCCTGTACACCGGCTCGTTTCCGAGCTGCAGGAGCAGAGAGGAGGCCGCTAAAGAGCGACCGCCCTGCATAAGACCGGAGTTTGATGGAGCCTACAATACCTTCTCAATAACCTCGAATCCAACGTTCCTTTCGTTTGACGTACCAGGAGGCAATTGCGCAATTGGGAAAAAGTCAGCGAGTACCGGTAATAGCTCAAACGGCCCATTGGACTAACAAAAACTTCAGCGGGAGTTGGAAGCCGAAGGACATAAACTCACGACATAGTGAAACCGGACACGCCTCCTCCACATCTCCGTATACCATTCCCCCATCCCAGGAATGACAATTTCCTTGTACTCCCTCACAAACACATTGCGGAATACCGTCCGCGCCCCGGAAAGCACATTCGCGAGCTTTACCGTGTCGTCAATGTCCGAAATGACGCGCACAGGGCAGTTCGTCAGCGTGATGTGCAGCGTCTTCGTCTCTATCGGATTCGCGGGTAGCCGCTGCGGCGCGGACGTAGAAGCAGAGGAAGGGGCGGGGAACAGTGCGGCGGTGACGAGCAGCTCGTGCTCAAAGGAGGGGTCGCCGAACGCGATTTGCAGCGCACCGGGGTGGTGGCACAGCTCTTCCCAGGTGACGCGGATGCGCGCCTGGAAGCTGCCGTCGATCGTGGTGGAGACGTCTCGCGACGCGATGGGACCGTGCTCGAGTGCGTCCTGCTCCTCCATAGTGTTATGTCTCGGGTTCGTGTCGTTTCCCTTTAACGGGGAGGCAAACAAAGTAAGGCGCACGGTGCGCGAGGAGATAACGGAGGACCAGAACGGCTGTATTCGCGTCTCAAGGTTTCTATGCAGACGGCGAATGTCGCTTGGAATTGACCTTGAGCTAGAACTAGAGGTAACAATTGGGGATTCGAGGTCAGAATCGGCATCATCGATGGATGACTCGCTTGCGGCCGAGTTGATGCGCTGAAATTGGCGCTCGAGCGCCTCCACTTCGAAATCCTCTGTGATTTCTGTCGGGCGTGGGGGGAGGTGGACTGCGGCCAGGAGGTCTTCTGTAGACCTTGTCATTTCTGGTTCCTCCGAACTACCGTCCAGCTTAGGCAGCGCCGCGAAACCTAAGCAACGTGGGTCGTATTCGCTATATGCGATACCGACGCACCTTTTGCTAGCTTTAGAAACGCCCTTTGCGAGCGACTTGCCAATTCTGCCGGTCTATGGCTCGAAGCAAAGCCGGAGACGAATAAGTCAATGTCGAAGGCCTCTACGGATCCCGAACTGAGTCTATAGTTCAAGCGCCCGACGCGTACACACTAACCTTGCGGCCTCCCAAGGTTGTCTTGCCGATACCGTCTTGCAGCCCAGCCCGGAAACAGTGCAATCCTCTCCGAGTTCTGAGAGTTCCCTGGACCGCGTATCGTATTCACCGCAGAGATCTTCTGGCCCGCCCATTCCTTCCAGGTCTGCTTGGTGCCGTCAGCGGTTACCCCGCGCTGCAAACTCTTCAAATCACTCTTGAAATCCCGTTGGGATATGTAGCCCTTGACCGCAGAAAGCCGAGACGAGGAATTGTTATGAATATTCGTGAGGCTCGGCTTCCAAGACATGTCTCTGGACATAGCCTCGAGTAGGATATTGCAATGACTTTGCTTTCCTCCGTCCTTGACTATGGCCGAGCGATGGTTCGAGTGCGCCGACGACGATTTGGCAGGACTATAACTAGCGAGGAACGAGCAACGTTCAGTGATAGCGTCTGTCTGAGACTAGCGAGAGACAGCAGTTGACGTCAAAGTTCAAATGAGGATGACGTTTTGTCAAGATCGCATCAGCCAGAAAGAATTCCTCCAAAAAAACAAATGTTCAAACTAAATATTCGCGCTAATTTACACTCCCTGTGCGGACAGTCAGTGCCGCTGTCCAGCTAGCTCATTCCGCGCCTCCTTCATCGCCACCTGGTCCATAACAGCCCTCTGCAAACTCGAACCTGTATTCTTAGTCCTTACGCCTCCCGGAAGCACTTTCGGCGGCGCCAAAGCCACGACGTTGGACGAGACGGACGATCGTAGGTTTGGGGGCACGATTATAGGCGTCGCACGCGGGGGAGGGGGCCACTGAAATAGAATGAATGATTAATTATTCTGGAACGTAGGAAATGGACAACGTACACCACGATTAGGCTGATTGAAGTGGAGCGCGGCCCAAGGAGGGTAGTCTTTCTCGAGCTGTATTATGTGCTCCTCGAGGAACTGGAGCCGTGAGAGAAGGCTGTCCGGCTCGGCAGGCACTGCACCGAGAAATGAACTCACAGCTCAAGAGATAGACTAGGAAACACGCACCATATTTTACAGAGAAATGGGTCTCGATGTTGCCTAACCGCTGATCCAGCCCAAAATGCACTTGTTTCGCGTCAGGTTCGGCTTTCACGACGACAGGACTTGTAGCCTTGTTTTGCGCCGCTGCGCCGGATTTCGATTTCGACTTTGTACGCGTTGAAGCTGACGTCGGAGTGGCTGGTGGCGCATCAGGAGCAGCGTCCTTGACTTTCTGGCGCGTCGTTCGTCGCAGAGGTCCATCGCTATTTTTAGCAATGTCGTACTTCATCTGCACGTCGCGGTCGACGGTCTTCGCGTCTGTCCGCGCACACGAAGAAACATTCATGGCCATATCACCATCGGGATTGTCGCGCGACGCGTCTCCATCGTCATCGGTGCGTTTCCGCTTTTTCTCTGCCAAAGAATGGAGAAACTCGGCGCGGTTCGACGCGTCGTTTTTCGCGCGGTTCTGGGCCAGAAAGGCAGAAATAGACTTGGTGATCTGGGGGTCCACGAGTGAATAATGCGGAGACAAGAAAACCCGGCACCTAAACTCACTGACGTGTGCGATGTGGGATTTTTGGTGTGCACATACTCGAGTTTGCGCTCTTCCAAGGAGCGATTTTGGTCCGGCAGAGGCTGACCACCGCCTGCGCCTTGTTGAATAAGCTGCAAGTGGTTAGGTCAGAGGAACAATTATCTTCAGAGATCGAAACGCACGATGATGCCCTGCAACAAATCTACAAGTGCGTTCGGTACACTCGCCCGCTCGAAATCCGGGTTCATGACAAGTATGTCCGCTTCCAAACCCGTCAGAGCCTGCTTTAAACCCAGCCTGGCCAAAAACTCTTTTATAATTCGGTCCCAATGCCGATATTTGGGAGGGGGAGGGGTCGGTGGCCGCGGAGGTGGCGGAGGCGGCAAAGAAGGCACTGTCTGTGGCTGCGAGGGAACGACAGGCGGAGTCTGAAGCTTTTGCGCCGGCCTCGTGTGGGGGTAAGGCTCCGTAAAACGCGTCCGCTGAGGAAAGCTCTGCGCGACATTGTACGAATTTTGCTGAACTGGGGGAGGTGTGTACTGCTGCGGCTGAGGAACCAGATTTCTTTGGTACGTCGCTTGCGCTGGCTGCGGGCCGGAGAGTATCCTGTATTCCAACCGTTCGTCCACTGCGATGGAGAATGGTATTGCGAGTTTCTTTGCGGTTCGATTGAGGGTCTCGGCGCGGATAAGTAATATTGCTGCTGATTATTCATAGATTGCTGGGGCAACGGAGGGATTCCTGGGCCAGATATCTGAGCATTTCGATTGAGCTGCTGAGGTTGCGGAGGACGCGAAGGCCCTGCTGCAGAGGACGGAGGCCCTTTGGTCATATTCGTTGGGAATAAGACGCGTTCTTTGTTGATCTCTTTCTCTCCTTCTACCATCATGGCCAAAAAGAACAAGGACGACGCGCAAGCCCCAAATGCCACCAATATCGTCAACAGGGACATAATGCAGCGCTTGAATTTTATGTACCAGGCCAGCGTGTATCTCAGCGGAGTCCTGCCAGTACCTCCTCAAAAAACACCCGCAACACCCCAGAAACGGACTAAAAAGTCGCGGAAAATGAACGTCCACGACCTCTCCAAGTCGTACATCAACTCTATGAAGGTCGTAGCGAGCAAAACGATGGTCAAAATGTGGATGGGTTCTTGTCCATTTGCTCTTGTATTCACTCAAATCAAATCTCAGGGATCCTGCGGTCAAACGCACTCTTTGTAACGGATGCAACATAGTCTTGGTGCCTGGTTCAACGGCAACGGTTAGGGTGAAATGTGAGCTTTTCGTGCCTGTGATTTTTGTAGGTCTTGACAGGCCATTCAGCGTCGAAAGTTCACAAGCATGTTATGCACTATCGATGCACCTCGTGCAATTCTACGCGCCGCATACCCGCGCCGCCGACACTGCCGCTTCCCGGTCCCTCTACATTCGCTCAAGAAGCCGCGATGGACACAGACGCCCAGCCAGTGAAGAAAAAGAGTGCGGCTCGTCTCCTGCCACTATTCGCGCGCGAGGGGCATACAGTTCTTTGCGGCAACGACAAACTCGAAATCTCCTGCGGCGAAGGAGTCTACATCACGTAGCTACCACGCCAAACTGCGGCCCCACCCAGCTCTCATAATCCTCCTCCTTGCTAAGATCCCCTCCAACTTTCAGCACCCGCAGCAACGGGCGGTACTGCCCGTCGTCGATCCGCGTGCCGTTGGCGAACACCCCCTGGAATGCGAACGAGTCGTATCCGCTGAAGGGGTCCTGCATATAGAAAACCTGATCAGCGTGCAGAATGTATCGCGGTTTTGTGCACGTACATTCGTGCTCCGCGCCTGATATTCGAGCTCGCCGAGCGCACCAATAATCTTCACCTTGCCAAAGGTGCCGGCCGCACTCTGCGACCACCACCACGTGAATGGGCTCCTCTTTGTCGGCGGGAGCTGGATGTCCTTATCCACGAGTCGAACCGAAGCAGCGCTGTCCCAAAGGCCAGCCTGCGCTCATAATCAATAACATCTTCCGCAATAAACACTGAGCACGCGCCTCAAAAGAAGATACGGAAAGTCCTGGCCCACGAAGGTGTAGTTTGTCGGGCCCTCCTGCGGGCGTCCATCCGCGTCGATCAACGCCGGGAGGTCAATCCCAAAGAACTCGTCCGTCGAGTCGAGGACACTCGCTGCCTTGAGGGACGCCGCAACACCAGATATGTGACCTTCAGCGTTTCCGCGGGGCTGATGACGTGAGGAAGCCCGAGTACACTGGCAAGGTCGTGTTGTCCGTGCTGGAGGCGGGGTAAAGACCGCGTGCACCTGTTTCGTGTCTTCGGGTGCACGGTGACGCTGGACTCCGAAAATGTCACGATGGCTGGCGGGATCATGTGGGGTTCAAGTTCGACGAAGGAGAGTCCTGCGCGGTCTGGTCAGAAACTACCTAGTCGGGGGGATCTGCGTACAGGCGTCACGGTGCCACCGTCCCTGCCGGGACAGTCGGATTCATACGTGACCGCCTTCGACCCCGAGTTCGTGATCGATATGGTGTGGCTACACGAAAACAGCTTTCAACAACCCCGCGCACGAGGAAGGACAAGGGACGTACTTGGGCTTGAAATGCTCCGTGTCATCAGTGCGATCTGTCCGGGCGTGACGATCGTCTTCATATTAATCGCCTGGTCGACCTGAATTAGCCCCGCGCCCTGCTGGGCGACGGTCTGCAGCGGCGTGCCGTCGGTATGCGACGACGCCACGCTGGCCGCCGTGGTCTGTAGTATTCGCATCACCGCCCGCCCAACCTCCGCAGTCGTCCCAAGCGACTCGAGAATCAGCGCGGCGGCCCCAGCGGCGAAGGGCGTGGACATGCTCGTTCCCGATTCGACCGCGTACCCTCCTAACCTGAGAGGGATTGTGGAGAGGATGTTGCCGCCCGGGGCGGCAAGCGCAGGACTGAGGTCCATCTCAAACGTCGGGCCGATCGTGGAGAACGTGCTGATGAGGCCGCCGCGGGGTTCGGGATGGTCGTTGCTTCACCGGTCTGCGGGAAGCTTATTGTGATATTCACTTTTGCGACATACTGTTCCACAAGCTGCAAAGGAAGACCGGTTCACAATCTTGTTTTCTTCAGCTGATAGAAAACACCCACGAATTTTCCGTCCGCGGCAGAGATGAGGACAGCGTGAAAATTGCCGACAGAAATTGCGGAGAATGCTGCAGCGTCCGAGCTATCGTTTGTCGTCAGCAGTTGCCAGGAAGAGGCCAAAAACATACTTGTAGATCAGTGCAACTTGGGCCCTTTGACTGCGATGTTCATCAATTTCTGCGTCTGAAAACCCATTAGCTGGTGCTCGCACGAGGACACGGATTACTCGCAAACGGACAAGTCCCTCGGTGGACGATAACGACGTAGGACGAGAGATTTGGGGTATTGTCTGGAAGCGGGTTGCAAGCATCATCTAGCTGCGAAATATTCGTCGAAGTCGCGTAAATGGGCCATTCCCCAGCAACATTTAGCGGGAGGGTCTCAAAGTACGACTGTGAACAACGTTTTAGGAACCGACTCCCGCAAATATTTCGAACGCACGATGGGGTCGTGGGGTAACGCCTTGAACGGTTGCGTTTTGTATCGGAGAGACAATATTATCGACAGAGGCGACTGAAATGACACCGATTCCACACCGGGGTCAGACGTGTACCAAGCACCATCTTCGCCGTCTGTAGGCAGTGCGCGTTAGTCAAAAGCCTTGCAGACAAAAAGACCTACTGTTTCCGGTGGCCACGGTCACGACGCGTCCCTGTGCCGCAATACGACTGGCGACAACCGATGCCGTGCCTTCCGTCCATCCACTGGGGCCGCCAACTGAGAGCGTCAGGATATTCATCTCTTCGTTGTAGGCCTAATGAGCGCGGCGGTGATAATATCGTCGCTCGTATATCCAGTGCAGCCGAAAATACGATACGAAGCTAACGAGGCGTCGCTCGCGACACCGCTGATTCCCATGGTGTTGTTTGGGGAGGCACCGATGATACCCGCAACATGGCTGACGTGATTTAAGCACGGAAAACAAAAACAAGACATGTCAGAGAATCAACAGACTAACGTTCCATGACCGTTGCACCTATACGATAGAGTCAGCATGTATAAAGAATTATCGAATCACCACTCACTCATCTAGCGGATCGTTATCCGGACGCGGGGCATTTTGCCCAGTGAACGCGTCGCCAACGAAATCATAGCCTCCAATAACTTTATACTTTGGCCCGAAGCCTCCTCCGAGAAGCGGGTGGTTGTAGTCGATGCCTGGTCGCCGCACGTAAGTTAAGGTTCAGGTCAAATGAAGCGAGTTTTATGCCTGTGTCAATTCTAAGGGAAGAAAAATGAGTTCAGGCTGGCGGAAGCACTTGAGACGTACATACATCCCAATCTTAATTCCTTTCCCGAAATTTCCTCGCGCGTGGACCTTATCGACGCCCGTCATCACATGGGTGCTGTAGGTGTCGGGAAGATCAGTGGACTTCGAGTCCACCACCGCGGAACTGACTGGCCTGCGAAATTTATCATCAGCCGATGCAAAGCCTTTGAATGCAATGACTCACTTGGGAGCAGGAACTTTAATGATCGGACGAATGGCCTGTACCCCGGGAATCTTTGACAGTTTCCCAACATCCTGAATGAAGCGTTAGTGGAAAATCTGGGTCCAAAGAAATTCACGGACAGCCGGAGACTGAGAAAGAATAGTTAGACGTTAGTTAGCTTGTTACAGACCACGGAACCAACAGATAACAGTATCGCGGCGCCAGTCAGTATCCCGGGTACGTCGTATTCTTGCCCGATGCTGAAAGGGATGCCCTGTTGGCTGATAGCCGCATAAACCTTTTCACGCTAGAGGAATGTTAAGCTCCGTCTGGAATGCAAGAAATCAATCGTACCGAGACCAAGGTCCGTCTGGAGAGAGCTCCGTCGGAAAACTCGACAATGTAGGCATCTGGGACATAATTTGAAGCGTCTTTTGCCTGCTGGGCGGTTGGTATGGGTGCAACAGCGAAGGTCGAGGACACCAGTGTGAGAGCGAAGATAAATGGCTTCATTTTAGATGGGGTGCTTGCTCGAAGCAAGATGCTGGACACCGGTCGGTGTAGGACTTTTTTAAGGCGATTTTGGCCACAATTCCAGAACGTGAAGCACCGTCCAGGGTTCGTACAAAGATCCAACGTGGCCGACTCAGCCTCGGGAGTCGGCGCCACATGAGAAGCAAATATACGTACGGAGAGGCGCATCGTCTCCGACTGGTATAGGCATTTACTTTCAGGCAAGGCGGCCCTGAAGAACGAGCATTCAATAACAAGATAGATGTAATTGCTGCCAGTGGGCCGAATGAAGACATGCTACTCGGAGTCCGAAAACCCATTTGAGCCGCGCGTTCAAGCAGCATTTGCTAGGAAGACGAAGCATCCAACATCCAGGCATTCTCCTTCACGAGCTTCTCGCGCTCCAAGAGGTATTTGCCTGTTCCTGCCGTCAAGATTACCGCCGAGAAAGCCACAGCCAACTTGCCTTCCTTGTATTTCTGGCTAAAGTCTGAAGCCTTGTGATAAAACCAGCCCATCCGTTCGTTGCAGCCCAAGCAAAACGCATCCGCGACAGTATGGACTCCCGTACTGTGAAAGAAAAGAAAACGACGTAAGTATCTGTTGATGGGGGCAATTGAGTATGCACATAAGACTGCGATCTTCGTGGGCGCCCAGCTTAAGATTGACCGCCGAGTGCATTAAACTGCAGTATGGAATCAAATTAAGAGTTGTAGTCCGAAAAGCGAGTGGTACGCGCAATCCACGGCCGTCGCGTCCCTGAAACAGCTTCGTAATCGTCTCATCTTGCAGAGCCTGCCTTCTCTTCAACGGGAGTGCCCTTGGAAAAATAGAACTCGCCACAAACAATCACCGCAGAACACTTCATGCAATTGTACGTTGGATGGTCAGGATACGCTTGGATAACCTGAGTCCTTGTATCGGCCGAGACTGGTGAAGACATGCTGAGTATCAGAGCATTCCAGTGCCACACGGGCTCCGAGGCTGAAGCGCTCCCAGTTTAGGTTGGAGTCGGAATGGCGGGCCGGCTTCAAGTTGACAGTTGGATTCCCTACAAGGCAATTCCGAATTTGTCTTCCACCTCATGTTCTCGGAAAGAGGTTTTGAGTCAAGAGAGCCAGGCGCTTGTGACATTTGCAAGAAACGAAAGAGTATAGTTGGTTCCTATTCCCCTCAGGTCGTTGCTGACTCCGGTAGTTCGGTGTACGATTTCTCAGCTGGACTCCCACTAGCACTGAACAATTCAACAACCTTCAACAGGCGATAGTGGTCGAAGGCCTGGAAACCACTGCAGTAGTTGTACAGTCGCAGGACTAGACTGCACTCATGCACATCTCTTGAAGGTACGGACGAAACAGTAACGCAGAAACTCGTTGGTAATTTCGAGCAGACGCGGTCATCTGCGAATGGGTTCTCGTCTTTGACCTGGTGGCGTACCGTTAGCTTACACACTACGCCAGATACGTTGCGGCCCTGGAAATGCGAGTTGAAAAAATGGAGAGACTCCTGACCAAGGAAAGAGATTCGAGTTCAGAAACCCCGGCCGTGTATCTACTAATCGACCATTTACAGCTCTTGCCAGGCATAGACTTTACAGAACAACTCGAAAATGAACAAGAAGTGAAGCCTCTCTTGCATCAGCATGCAGAGGCGATTCCTCGCAATGATGAACAGTTGGACGGTTTAAACAGATTAAAACTGAATCCAGATGCCAGGCGGTTTTTCGGCAAATCGAGGTGAGTGGTCCGTAAAGGCCCCATCCTCGACTTGACCTCGACCCAGCGGTGTTCAATTGGTTCAAACGGCTTTGAGCTTTCAGACCTTTTTGACAGGTGTAGGGCTGCCGGAGATGAAACGCTCAATAACATCACAAAAACGAAAAGAATTTTGGACACCACCCTCAGTGCGTCATTTTGAAGTATAGTTAGAATTGATTTCATAGCCAGAAAACAGTGTGTATTTCCACCTCTGGGTGATATTAGTCCACAGTACACGTTTCCCGATCCCGATCTACTTCCCGTCCTTGTGCACAAATATTTCACAGAAGTTAATCCGTTTTGGCCCGTTCTCCATCGCCCCACTTTCGAGCGCAAGGTCGCAGACAAACTCCATCTTCGTGATCATAGATTTGGTAGCACGCTGCTCATGGCGGCAGCTTTAGGAGCCCGTTATTCTGACGATCCTCGAGTATTTCTTGACGACGTTAAGGACCATCGACGGCACTCTGCAGGATGGAAATGGCACAGCCAGGTCTGGGGCATCTTATCTGTACTTGACGATACGTTGATATAATTATCCAGGTTCGCATTATACCCAAATACTTGATTTTCAAACCCGTTCTACATGAATTGCAAACGGTCGCCCTCTCGGTCCTTTTTCTCCAAGCAGTTGCCCCTACTTCGCTGTGCTGGACTCAATTGGGATTCGGTGTACGAAGAGCCCAGGACGTTGGCGCGCATCGTTCAAGGTCTGAAGCCCACCCCACAGCTGAGAACGAACAGTGGAAGCGAGTTTTCTGGTATGTGTCTATCGTTCCTCTCGTACGTGAGCCGTTGAATCTTGCTTTCGCTCAGGGTTCTGCTGTGCTTGGAGTGGATAACTAGCACAGTCACGGGTCGTCCGCCAACAATTCACTATCAAGAGTGCGCTTCTGCTCCTTGTCTCGAGGCGAGACCGACTCATATAAACTCCAGCTTTGATCAAGATCTCCCTGTCGAATGCGATGATGAATATTGGGATCTCCCTGAGCCCCAGAATTTTAAACAGCCCGAAGATAAACCTTCGGACCTATCCTACTTTGTATGTTATGCCAAACTTCTAGAGATTCAGGCCGCCGTCGCTACCGCTATAGTAAGTATTCTTATGTATCGATATTGTTTTCTAATCAGTATCAGTATTCTCCGAGAAAGCCAAAATATATTGGCAGTCCGTCCGTTTCGCCCACAGAGGCACAGTGCATCATGGAATTCGATTCTGCCCTCAATTCGTGGCTAGATGCCATCCCAGAGCACTGTAAGGGCTCTATATCCTTTTTTTCTTAGTTCGTTCAATTCCCCTCGTCACCGTCTTTCAGTGCGATGGGATCCTGCGCGCAAGAACACACTGCATTTGACCCAATCGGCTCTCCTTTACGCAGGTATTTCGCGCTGATAGAGGCGTTAGGGAGGTCCTCATGATCCTTTCAACAGCGTATTACAACGTACAAATGCTGGTACCTTGTCTTTGTCAAATACTTTATCGGCTCTCATTGTCATCCATAAAGTTGCATAGGCCATTCATTCCGCCCCTTCGCAAGATTGCCGCAAGGTAAGTAAAATCACTGTTATTTCTCCCACCGTGCTCACTACTTTCCCCAGCCCCCCTTCCCTCCCTAGCAATCTGTGCTCATGCGGCGCGGTCTTGTCTTCGAATATTTGATAGCGACCAAACGCGCCGAATACCGGGGAACTACAACATTCTGGCGAGTATTCTTTGCAGTGATCTTTCCTTTTTATAATCTGACCTCGTTTCAGCATGTGATATCTGTAGCCGGCATTATTCTGCTTTTGAACGCATGGAGCAAAAAGAAAACTGCTTTCGCGTATAATCTGCCCAAAGAACTAGACGACGTTCACATATGCCTTAGAATTATGACTGAGGCCGAGCAAAGGCACAAACATTTGCATCTTATCTCTGCGTCGCTGACTTGAAACCATGCAGATGTCTGACTCTGGCGGCCGGCCGCTTCACGTATTGTATATTCATTGCGACCATTTCCGCATGCTCATTGCACCTAGGGATGTCATGCATCGTTTATTATATGCCAGAGCAAGTCTTGAAGTATCGTGCATCACGACATCAGCGCCTACCTTGCCTCCTTCGGCACAGCGTGGCTACGAGGCATCTTTCCCTCCGCGGGCCTTCGATGTAAGTCTAGTGATTCTTCTGCGTCTTCTGTTGATTTATCTTTGTGAAAGGTCGATTTGGCCTCCGCCTGGTCATCCGTTCTCGCTGACAACAATGTCGAAAAATTCGAAACACCGTTAGATTGGTTGCACACTACCTTTAACTCGGGCCTTGGCATCCCAGAACATCAGTATTCCGAGAATTGGCTCAACGGGGGAAGTTTTTGTGCCGAATTAAATGACGTATACCCTCATGAACTAGAACACTCTATAAACCTGGAGCCGTGGTTGCCTCCCGCCGCAGATATCAATATGGAGATTATGGGCATGTGGTCCACTCTCGCCGGTGGTTTCCAGTATGTCTTCTCGGCTTGAAATCCCTGTTGCTGAGTGGCTCGGAATAGCGTGGATGACTCGTCAGACACTTCCCAGTATCCCTCCACCCCGCAGTTCAACTATGTGTCGAATCATATGTCCGGCTCGCAATTTGACCAGTTCTCCTCTAGCCAAACAGTTTTCTACCATATGTATGCCTTCCACGCATCGTCACAATCGTGTACGTTTACTGAGCTTCTCGTCAGACAGAACCTGGAGGAAGACGAGAAACTTCGCGAGGAGATGCACCTTTGGTTGTAGGGGTTATGAGACTTTGATTACTTCGATGGAATCTCGCTACGAAGAAAGATATCAACACGCCAGAATCCATATACTTGCTCGCAGACGATCCCTTCTAGAATTTTCAACTGCTCAAAACTTCAGTTTCAAGGCTGGGCGCTTGTCTTTCATGTGACCCAGTATTCGCCATCCCATCAATCATCGCGAACTCGGAAGGACTCGTACCGGTGTTCAGGCTGTTAGCTACCACGTCAACCACCTTCGTGCGCATGCGTAAACAAGCACTTAGCGAGACGCCTCTCGAGGCGTTTCCCGAGTTGTACTAGTTGCTTCATAAGTGAGTGTTGCGAGATGATGCAGCTACTTAAGTCGATGAATACGCATCCTCGACGGCTAATTGAAGGAGACCGTATTTTCATTCACACAGAACGCGATGACTTGATTGAAAACGTACATTCGCGGGATGCCTTCTCGGTATGTATTAAAATGGCTCCCAAGGACACAAGGTCCTTATTCCTTACATAATAACACCAGCCCACCATTTTCCCATTACGAGTCCTAATTTATTAGGACTCGTTTATCAGCGGCGAAGCCGCCAAATTTTGGTCGCTTTTGCCATCAATTGCTTGGCATGTCCGATGCCCATTTGGAAATTATTACGTCTTTTTCATCATTTATCATTTGATGTTGTCCTCTTGTCGCTTTTTGTGCTCAGTTCTTGCTTTTCTTGACTTCCTCCATCCCCTTTCCCTGCGTGATTGTCATGTTGTTCCCTTGTTAAAATCTGGTGTTCCACTCAGTTTTATCAAATACCCATATAGAAAATGTTACGTAGTTATCATCATGGATCAATTGATGTTGTCCTCCCGTGGTTTTTGTGCTCAGTTCTTGAATTTCTTGACTCTGTCCATCCCCTTTCGGTGTGTCATTGTCATATTGCTTGCTTGTTAAACATCAAATTCCCGTCCAAGTCCCGTCCCTTATTTCTTGCTCAGCTCTGAACGGATTTGGTTGAAAGTAGGTGCGTTCGAAAGCGCTTGAGCGACGCTTTCAAACAGCCCCCCAGATATCTGGGGAATTTTGAAATTCTCAAGCCCAAAAATTCTGGCTGTCTGATTTAGATCAAGAGCCGTTTCTTCGTCAATATTGAGACAATTTCGATGACCCAGACCTCATTTGGAAGGATATGTTGAGGCAGAATATTGGTTGTTGAGACATGTTGCTTCATTCTGTAAGTGCATGGCCATTGCCACCTCATTTTCACCCGAATTTATGCAAGTTGGCCCAATATCGATTGAGAATTGGCCGCTGATATTTTCAGTTCAAACTAGGTGGCCGGAATTGTTGGACTTAAGAATTTTAATTTTGAGAAAGCCCCAGACATGTATACTATTGTGCGAAAGCACCCCTTAACTGCTTTCAAATGTCCTTACTATGATTGGACTTGGGCTTGAAAATGCACTAGTGCTTGAAAAACAGTTTGCTTTCTATCAATTCTTATCTGATCGTCTTCGTAAGTAATGAAATTTCAACCGACAGGTACTACCTTCCAGAGTATAAAAAAGTCTCAGAAAAAAACCATTCAGCAATGGGCAAGAATCAGGCCCCCGAGACAAAAGATCACTGACGGGAGTGGCAAAAGTGGATGGGATATAATTTACAGCAAACCAGGTTCTGTGAAAGTTCAAAGGTACATTAGAGCAACCTAAATATGCATCTGACACAAATTTCCGGACTCAAATTTGAGACAGGATGATTTCAATAAGTAAAAGTCAGAATGAGTGTGACACATTCTCGTGGACATTCAGATGTGACATTTTGTGACATAGGGGTTAGAATCACCTGTAGCAGTTGTCCCGCATCCATTGAATTTGAGCCCGGAAATTTGTGTAGAATGTGTCTTGAGGTCACCCCGATATAGTCTCCAGCTTTAATAAAATTGGTTTGCTGTAAATTATATCCCATTGACTTTAGCCACTCCCATCAGTGATTTTTTGTCTCAGGCCTTCTTGCCCATTATTAGATGGTTTTTTTTTTCAAACCTTTTCATACTCTGGAAGGCAGGAGCTGTTGGTTGAAATTCCGCTCCAAGACAATCAGATACAAATTGATAGAAAGCAAAATGATTTTCAAGACTTAGTGCATTTTCAAGTGCAAGTCCAATTATAGTACTTTCAAAGGATTCTGTGGTGAATTGACCGAGAAATCAGCTTGGCAAAGTGCTGAATTGCCTACTCTGACTGTCCCTATTTTTTTGTGTGTTTTCATGTCCATCTATGGTGCTGTTGATGTCCTCATTTCCTAAATCAGCATGTCTTGTTTCCCAAATGTAAATTTCATTCACCACCTTTGCCACCCTCTTGCACTCCATGTTTACACACACAGAGTTTCCTACCTTTTATTCCTGAGAGCATAGCCATAGCCATGAATAGGCTTTCACAAGACACGATCTTCTTCATGTTTGCTAACAGTGGGCTATGTTAAGAGAGCTGGCTTGGCCTCTCATGTGTATTGATCATGATGCCCTTCTTGGTAGTGCACTGTCAGAAGTGCTTGCCAAGTTTCCAATGTAAACCTGACGGATTATGATGCACTGATCACAACACCGTACTTATCACATGACTTACCTTTTTTTTTTGTTTCTGCATTTCTATACTGCAACAAGTAAACTAACTAAGATGTAGTACATCAGGAAACAGCTTTTGGTCAGGTAGAGGCTCATCCCCAACATAGATCACGGATCACTATGTAGATGCCGATAGAGCCGATGTGTCTCGGGTAGAGTGCCATAGAGACACGTCGTCTACCATCGTGACCTGCTCTCCCATCGACTCTAGACTCTTCCTGGTGCGCCTTCGCGTCCTATCCTCGATGAAGGTCAGCCAGTACGTACACATATCCATGCGTGAGAAGCACGGCTACGAAATCACTCAAATACCTCGCGGTGCGTCAAGTCCTTCCTTCTTCCCCTCCATCTTTTCCCTCCTGTTCACCTTGCCAGTCACCGCCGATCTCAAAGTCCTATCAGTCACTCCTCTTGGTTCTCTCATGCTCTCGCTATCCCGTCCTCTGGACTTGGCCTGGTGTTTCTTTCTTCAACCCTTTGCTAAGGACGACACGCCACAAATTGCCCCAAGTGTGTCACAATGAAGCGCAGACTCCGCATCTACCAAGCGCAATGGTCCCGGCTTTCAATCCCGCCAGTGAAGTTCGTCGCATGCAAGCATAAACTACTCAAATTGGCTCAAATCACTCCAAGATTCTCAACACTGGCTCGGTCGAACCTGTCTTTCAACTGTCAAGCTGCGCTAGAAGCCTCGTTGCCGTCTCCCCACTGCTCTTACCTGACGGCTGACCTGCGCCATAGCAAGAACCTTTGATTTCCCTGCGCTGCCCCAAATACAAATTTACTTGTGGTGGAATATTGGTTCGGTGGGTTTCTCTTACTATTCCGCACTCGTATACCCTGTACCCAGTGTCAAGACTCAAAATACATATTTTTACACATCTCTTCCCGCATGAGCCTGCCTGATAGCGCCTGATTTTCTGTCTGATCTGGTGCCTGCAACGCCGTTTGATTGAGAAGCGCGTTTCCATGGGCGCTCTACCATAGAAACACGTGCTCTACGTTGCTCTATGGTGCTCTATGGCTCTACCGATCTACGGGTCTAGGGATCTACAGTGATCTATGATAGAGCACGTACCCTCTATGATAGAGGGTACATGCCTTTGGGCCTACCGCTCTACGGGACTCTCGGTAGTGCGATATAGGCGGGTGGTCTTTCCCTGATGTGGCCGTATACGCCAATAAATAAGGGTGCACCGTAGGAGGGGTTCTGGTGAGATTACTAAATATTACATTGAAGGTGGAGGTTTTCACATGAGGCATGCACTCTATGCTGCCTGTCGGTGCAATGGGCAGTGAGACATGATGTATAAGGGTGTTGGAGAGAACCTGAGAACAGGGTTGGGAGCATGGGGTTCAAGCGCACCATGCTGCGCATCTCTATTCTTCGTCCTTCTCATCCGACTGGGGGTCGGGTTCATCTGTGAAGACGGGAAGCTCGGGTTCCTGTCTTGTTTTGCCTGTCTTGGTGAAGGCACTGGATTCCTCCAGGAACTTGGCTAGGGCGACAACACCAGTATGTCGGGTAGGGACAGATCCCGGGAGGTGTCACGGAGTGTGTACCATTGGCCCTTGTACTGCGGGCACTCGCAGAGCAGGTGTTTGCGTGTCTGAAATGCTTCGCCACAGGGGCAGTCAACGTCCTCGGAAAAAATGAAGCAGTTGTAGAACTTGCCAGTGAATCCATGTCCTGTTCTGCATTGGATCCATCAACCAAACACTTCCCATTTCCCACTCAGCTCCTTGAATATTTTTGTGGGCTTCAGCAATGGTGGGAAGCAGTTTGCTATCGCATAATGGCCCGTCTTGGGCGCTGACTTCCACTCCTTGGTCCATGCATCCAAGACCCTCTCCTTCGACATCCGCAGTGCATGTGAGCATGTGCTCTTGTTCGTAGCCTTCAGCAGTCCTTAGCCATCTCGTCTGCTCATAAGTTCCCTTCAATGTTGCAGTGGCCTGGTGACCACGTGATCTCCACTGTGTTTTCCAGGTTGGCGTCAAGGAAGGTGCACATTGTTTCATGGAACTTGTGGGCATACATTGACCCGCTACATGACTTACCTTTTCTTGATCTCTTACCACTACAATCATACCATACTTCTGCTTTTCAAATACAAGATTCTTGGTGTTGCCCATCTTGTATCCACATGGTGAGCTTCCATCCAACATGCCTCTTCATTTTGTCTGTTGTTGTCCCATGATCCCCACCTTCTCCTCTTCCTCAAAATTGCTTCCATTCCACTTTGGTCACTGTATGCAGTTGTCCATTGTCACCCCCAGCTCTGCAGAGTTCTGTTGCTGGCAATGGCTTACATTTTTCAGACATTGTTTGCCATGGAATAGAAACCTTGTGGCAGCCACCAGAAGCCACTGGGTGGCTGATCAGGCATGCATGGCCAGTGGCTGTAGCTCATCTGGTGGCTGGCCCTTTTTACTTTGAAGACATCACATCCTATATTCTCTGTTGGAAGAGCCATCCTGGATTCAATAGTGCTTACCTGCCTTGCTCACAGCTCATTTCTGAGGAATTGGGCAAACATTGTGCTGTTTTGAATGGGGAGCTAGGTGGAAGAGTCAAATTCAACTTTGGGGGGGCTGGGGCAATTAAGAGAGGCAATAGTGGATGCAGTTGCCCAATAATTGCGAGCACAGTGAGCAATTCTTGGCTAAAGCGCACGTGACAGGGTACAAGGCTGGGATTGGCATCACTTGGACATAGGTGGCTGACATCCCATCAATTTTGGGCCCTCAGAGAAAAATCCTTCAAACACAACAGTTTTGCGTCTTTTTGCCTCGGAAATGTTCCGAATAGGTTCTATTTTGTATTGTGCATCAATTGATACCACTCATGTTGGGGTAGCAGAAGCAATGGTTGAGTTTGAGAGGGCCAACCCTAGCTGATTGACCCTAACCCTTTGCTGGGGGTGACACAGCCTCACCTAATATGTCCAAAATTCTGCTTGACATGATTCTGCTTAGTCTTACGCTGCGCAAGCTTCCCCGCGACTCAGCGGATCCATATTTAAGATATAGGTTCAGCCACTGAATCAGCCACAGCCACTTCCTACTGCATGCCTGATCAGCCACCAGGTGGCTTCTAGTGGCTGCCGCAAGGTCTCTTTTGTCCTTCAAGCAGTCCCATATATTTCAAAGAATATTTTGAATGTTTAACAATGTTGAAGGTGTGGTCAATATTCACAATAATGGGGTTAAGTATTTAATATATAATTGTTAACCTAACAAACCAAATTTGGGACTCGTACTGCCATGCGGAGCAGTGGCCTAAAACCACTAATCATATGGGCGTTGACGTGTCGCAACCAGCATGCATTTTTACTCGGGTTCTCCCCAGACAGAACATAGAGGAAGACGAGAGACTTCGCGAGGCGATTCGCGGCTTTTGGTTGCGAGTTCGGAGGTACAACAGTGACACTATATACTTATTATACGAAAAAAGTCATCCCGCATCTTCCGAGGCAACATTAGATACTGGCTCCCCACACAATCTTTTCCAGAACTTCAACTGCCCAGAAGGATCCTTGAGTTCCAGTGTTGGGGATGCGACGCCATCTTCCATGTGTGCCTCATTTGTGGTCCCACTCAAAGGGGTGACGCCTTTCATCATTGCTAATTTGAAGAGAACTTGTGCAGGTGTGCAACCTGAAGCCTGTGCTATGTGAACTAGCTCCGGGGTTGCAAGAAGGGAAGGTGACCCCGAGAGGGTCCAGAAAGACCTATAATGTGTGGGCACAAATCTTGCCATATCCGAACTACTCACTGATACTCGATTGCATTGTCGCGGCAGTATGAGCAAACGTCCCTATCCCATCGATTCTTCTCGTGCCAGCGATTCTGCACGACCTGTACTGGGCGCACTGCCGACAACGCTTGAAGCGTGTGAACGTCGTAAGTGTTGCTCACCCCGATCTTTTTGACCTGGCCAGCATCCTGCAAAGCGCCCAGCGCTGCCCACGCTTCGAGTGTCTCCTCGAGTGTGGGGAGAGGTGAGTGGAGAATGTAGCTATCGAGGTACGTAGTATGAAGGTTCGAGAGAGACTTGGCGAAAGAAGTTTGTATTTGGGTAGTAATTGAGGTAGCAGGATCATAAGGAAGTGGTTTGGACGTCGTATGGCCGCCAATGGGAGTATACCTATGGGTTAAAAATTGCGGCGAGTCAGACGAAGATGGCTTTCTTTACACACTTGGTTTGCAGGAATAGGTCTTCACGTTTGATACCTTTACTTTGCAGTGTGAGCAGGGCTTCGCCGACCAGATCCTCGCTGGGATGACTGAGGAAATAAAGTCCCACGACATCCGTAGGCGACCCACCGGTAGTGTTTAGGCTGGCAAGCCGTGTCTATTGCGCGAAATCCTTTCAAAACGGCTGCTTCGACCAAGGCAGCCGTTCGATATTCCTTCCTAGTATTCCATCATCAATCGTATGTCCTGTATTTCGCAATAGACGCGCCAGGCAGTCCCATAGATTATTTTCCCGGCCATTCCGGCGAGTGGTTGAGGTAAGAGAAGTGTGACAAAGTGACCGCGAATCTCTTGAATAAATGCACCACGATGAATTGCCACACGAAGTCATACTCGCGATACAGCGCGTCCTAGAGCTTCCTTCCGGACAGGACGCAGATCCTCTGGATGCCTTGTCGAATGAGTTCAGTCCGGTGGACATTCTCAATGGGTTCTTTCCCGATGGTGCGTCACATCTCTCCGCGGCCATTCCACGATTAATTTGGTTCTAGAGGCATCTTTGGCGCACATAGCCTCCGTCCAGGCTCGTCTTATTGAAAACCAAAGGGATCTCCAACGAGAAATAGATGCGTTACAAGCCGAATTGAAGCAGAATCAAGATCCCACTCGAATGCATCTCATTCAAGAAATGATTTCTGTTCGTGTTCACCATGGCATAGACCGTATTATTTCATATATATGACTCTCAATAGGAGCTCTTCGGCCAAATGTCGCGTATACGCGAGAAAGCGACGGAATCTGAGGCTGTTGTGCGAAATATTACCAAAGACATTCAAGTACTGGACCTCGCGAAGAGAAATCTTATCCTCAGCATGACAACCCTGAAAAGGCTACAGATGTTAGGTGCGTCTCGAATCTGTAACCTTAGCACGGGCCTTGAATACCTCGCAGTCAATGCACTGACGCAGTTGGAGGATTTTCTGAAGGAAAAGAAATATGCTGATGTTGCACAAACTCTGGCCGTGTGTATTTGCTACATCGTTCGCCGACGTGCATTTACCTTTCACGTATAGGCGGTGAAACAGATCTCCGTTTTCTTCAAGCCGTACATATCCGTCCAACGTATCTCACAAGTTTGGAAGCATATTCAAGAACTTCAGGGCGACATTCGGACTCACCTTGACCACGATTTTGACGCCTTGCAAGTCGTCTGCGTTTTGTTGATCTATCGTCAATTGAAGCTTTGTGCAGCTACCTACAAGATCCAGCCAAGCCAATCAAACCGAGTGTTATTGCAGACGCGTGCTCAGTGGTCGACGTACTTGGCGCCGACGTCCGAGCCCAAATGATTGAACGTTATGTTGCAATAGAGCTCAAGGAATATCGGCGGATATTTCGCACGAGTGATGAAGCAGGCCAGCTGGATAACATCTCGAGACGGTTTGCCTGGTTCCGGCGCTCCTTACAAACACACGAGGTTGAACAGGGTCGAGTCTTCCCCTCGGACTGGAGAGTAGGCTGGCATTTGCTCGCAAAGTTTTCGGAGATCACGCGGTATGAGTATTTCCGCACCTGAACCCATCCCTCACGCCTGCATGGTTAGGGACGACCTAGCGGCCTTGCTCTCCAAGACGGGAGCTTCACTGACGGTGAAGAGCCTGCTCGATAATCTGCAGCTCACCGCAGACTTCGAAGCGTCCATGGTGAAGAAATGGGCTACACCGGTAAGAAATCCGACAACTTTGATTCGTATTTCACTTAGCATGCTATTTTAGTTTCAAGAAATGTTAAATATCACAGCTACTCCCCATTCCGCACCTCCGAAGACCATTACGTCTGCGTTCGAGCCACATATGGGGATTTTCGTTGATGCTCAAGACAAGTAATACAACGTCTGTCTCTGTCAAGATATTGGCTGAATCTGTTGCAGAGCACTTGCGGATATGTTGGCACCACATCGGAAGGGCCGAGGAGTCAAATCCGCCAGGCCTTCGCTGGATGTCGAACATGATATCCCTGGTGACGATGACAATAAAACCGTTATGGTTCTTCCGTCCTCCACGGAATTGTTCTATTTCTACGGTCAAAGTCTGGAGCAATGCGCGAAACTTTCTACTGGGAAACCACTGTTCAACCTATCGACCCTGCACAAGAAATGGCTCAGAATTTATGCCGGTGTGTGCAGACGCGTCTCTATGATTCATCCATTAAACTATTTCCGTTCATAGAGGATGTCCTTGTCGCGGGTCTCAAACGGCGGGTCTCCCTCTAGCATCTTTTTCTCGAAGCTGAAAGGCGACACTAGGCCTGTCTCGCAAGTACGGCGATCGACCGAATCCCGCTTCGAGGTCGGCGAACTCCAGCAATCCTCTCTCATCATCAACACAGCCGACTACTGCCAAACTACTGCCCTTGAGGTGAGCCATGAGCATTATTGCGTTCATTAAAATTCAAGTTGTTTCAGCTGGAGGAGAAAATCCGGGGCAAAGTCAACGACGAGTTTAAAGAGAAAGTATCCCTGCAAACGGAGCGCGATCAATTCCTGAGGTCGGTGTCATAACCATCTATTTTTCATTTCCTGACCCCGCCGTTAGTGTTATTTCCGCCGCCATCGTCGTGCAACTTCGAGAACTCGAGGCTGCCTGTGAGCCCGCCTTTACGGCCATGTCGCGCTCCTCGTGGGCTACCTTGAAACAAGTCAGCGGTCAATCCGCATATACCGTTGATTTGGTAAATGCGATAGAACAAGTGGTAGAGTCGGTCAAACCCCTCGTTGAGCAGAAGAAATATCTGCGAAACTTCCTCGACAAAGCCTGCAGGTCACACTTGCCTCGTTTGAAATGAATATTGAGCTAATACGGCATCATTAGCCTCATCCTAGCTAAATTTACCAACTCTTTGGTTAAAAGCCGACCGTTGAAGGAAATCGGGGCTGAGCAGGTGGACAATCTTCCTTTATGTCGAGATTTCTCACTTATACGCACCCCACAGTTGTTGATAGACTTGCAGGCCGTCCGGGCTTGTTTATTAAAAATGCCGGGCGAATCATTGACGACAACGACGTAGGTATTTCCAATGTTTTGGCCGCTATGTGGTACTGATGATTGTTCAGCTACACCCGAGGGTTGACCAAAAGTACCACTCAACTAGAGACCCTCCTTAAAGTAATCGTCACACCAGTTGTATGTACCTTTACCCATTTCCTCGTCTTTTGATTTATAATTTGGATGTCAGGACCCTCCAGAAGGGTTCATTCTAAATTACACTCTTTTAATCAAGGACGCCTCGTTCTCAAATTTCCAGAAGGTCTCATTCCTCCGTCCCACACGATGACAGCGCATTGACTTGGCGAATTTCGATTTCTAGATCTTAGACCTGAAAGGCACGCCTAACGCCGAGCAGAACAATCTGCTAGACTCTTTCCTCACTATCACCAGCACGAACGATGATCTCGAGGGCACATCGTTCCTCTCATCCCTCGACATGGACCCCACTGGGCTCACTCAGCTCAATAGCAATTTGTCCAGTCCAGGCGGCAGTCGGGTATCCTTACCATTAAGCGGAAGCGGCGCCACCAGTGAAACGAGCATCTTTGCCAATCTAGCCTCACCGGGCACGAGCGGACCTTCGACCGGGACGAGTGTGGCTGATGGGCGGCTGGGAGGCCAGGGGCAAGTTTTTTCGGATTTCAGGCGGTTTGTGAGCTTTGGGTTGAGGAGGGACACTCAGCCGCCAACCCAGTGATAATACCACGTTCCGTACTAGTCAACTCGCAACCTTCGCCTAGTTCTGTCTGCGAGTCATGGTAATACCAAATTAGGAAATGTCAAAGCGATAAATTGCGTGTGAACAGTTTCCACTACATACCCACGATAAAATAGGCGTCCACCACATATTGCTACATCTGTTAAATTGCACACTTTATTCAGCTCAAGGAATTAATGCATTAAGCAGTAAGCAATTACACCCAATTTGTAGTTTTGAGAATTAGACTTCAGCCAAGATCCGCACGAGGATCTCTTTGATCGTAATCCGGCCCGGGTCTTTCAAGTTGTCCTTGGCGCGCCCGCCGTCGTCCTCGTCGACGGCGGGAAACCGCACGCTCGCGAGCACCTCGCTTTCCGGTCCATCGCGCACGCGCAGGCGATGCGTCATCACTCGCGGCGCGATCCGTGCCACGTCCGCCTCGCTGACCTCCAGCACCTCTACCCGTTTTTCGTTGTCGTTTGCGGAGCGCATCGTCGACTCGCCGTCCGCTTCCTCAACGACAACTTCGATAACCTGGTAGTAATGCGCAAGCCCAGCATTACTGTAAGCCACTGCCTCGGGTCTAATGGGGCTCCCACCGTCCGCGTCCGTGTTTTCTGGCTTCGTGTGTCCGTTTCCATGCGTATGTGCCATGGCAGCAGTGGTGAATGCCGCGTCGTCTCGCACAAGCTCCATCCCCGTCAGGTCGCCACCAATCACGCGACCCGCACGCGCAAGGTCCACGACGTCGTTCATGGATTTCGCGGTCAGCAGCATCGCGTCGAGCTGCGCGTGGTGACGTGCGGCACTAAAAAGATCGGCGGCGTACAGAGTTAGGAGCGGCGAGAGATGCGTGCGGTGGTACGAGGCGCGCAGGTCGTGCAGGAGCGCGGGCGGGACGAGTGCGGTTTGTGGGAGGAGCGAGTGGTGGACGTGGGCGTGATGGTGGAGCGGCGGGAGGGAATGGCTGTGGTGCGGCAGGGGGAGCGGTTGTACCGAAACGTTCGGAGAAGAGGATGGCGTAGATGGAAGCGGAGCGGCATGGAGAGCGGGCGAATTCCGATATGAAGCCACTGAATTGCGGGAGGGGGATGCCAGAAGAGCGCGTATGGAGTGGTGCGGCGTGACGGTAGCGCTCATAGCGAATTTATCTAGCTGCACAAATAAAATCGACGGTAAATGGGGAGAAATGTGACCTACCAAAGTCTTATGGATAGGCGGGCGCTCGTGCGTATCAATAGGGCAGACGTAAACCATAATGAACCCATCTGGTAGATTCCAGACCTCATCGTAGTCCTCATCCCCGTCCTCGTCCTCCAAAACCACGCGCTTTTCAGCTAGCGCCCTGGATAGACCACGTTGTGATGGGAGTGTTGCATGCTCGAGTCCAGAGATCACCAACGCGCGAGGCTGAAGAGCAGTTGCTGCTGATTTCGGCCGCAGCGGGGTAGGATCGGAGAATGCGTGGGGAAGCGGACCGCGCGCCTTCGTCGGCCGGGGAACCGTGCCGAATGGATTGATGACAGAACTTGATGCGGAGGACAAGCCATCATCTCCAAATGGATTGGAGCTTGCGGTCCCAACTAGTTCGGATTGGGACCGTCTCGGTTTCTTGGAAAGAGAGCGCGCCCAGGTCGCATTGTTGCGGGTGCGGATGCGAGAGCTCATTGTATTTTTTGAGGAATGAGCTTCATCTTGCGACTCGACGGGAGCGGTCCACGGGAGGAATAACGAGCGGAGAAATGGTGCACGGGTGGGTGATGAGGAGGATGGGGCGCGGACTTTGAGCTTGTGAGTCGGGAAGCCAAACACAGAAGAAAGAGTCTGAATGCTAGGTTCGGTCCAAGCCCCGTTCTGACGATGCCGCGAGATGCCGTGAGATGCCGCGCCGACCAAACAGACCAAACATCAAAACAAATAAGTCACGCGAGCCTTCGTCAGAAGGGGCTTGCTTCAAAGTCCGTCGAATCGGGGGGTTGGTCTTTGCTTCCTACCGTCTCAACACGGCCTCGGACCTTCGGGGTCAGCTGGCAAGTCTTTTAGCTCATCAATATACGGACAACTCTACAACAGAGTTTGAAAGAATTCATTGAGAAATGACTGAGTTCTGGAGGGTGCAAGTGGGCCCAAAACACACTTTTTTTGTGAAGCTTCTGAAATATTTATTTCTTCATAGGCTTCCACAATATTTCAAGTGAAGCATCTAATGGAATATATTTACAAACTGCAGGCCGCACCTTGACCGTATTCCACTAGTATTGTGTCCTAGACAGCAACCAAGTGCGAAACATGGTGGCTGTGACACGATGTAACATCCTGTGATGAGCGTGCTGCAACGCAATAAAAATCACGGCAAATTGTTTTTGAAGCACCCTGGTCTGGAAAAAAAGGAAAAGAACACGAATTCCTCGAAATAGTTGCTGGTTTGTGTGTAAGAAAGGAATAACAAGAGAGATATCAAATATATATGCCAAAGAGGGTGGAAATGCATATGGCAACATATCTGGGGATTCTGAAGGTCCACAGAGGAAAGTGGATGAAATGCAAGGAGGATATGCTATCGTTCACTATTTACTGGATGTAATTTTGCCATGGAAGGCTTGGAAATGCTTAGAAGGGTGATTACCTTTGGTGACATTTTGTCTTGTCTCTTCTGATGTCGCCAATTATCTCGCAGAGCTGGTGGGATAAATCCCGGAATATTCCAGCAGATTCCCGAGACATGTACGCATAGAACACTTCACCAGACCGTGTTGAAAAAACCATTACCTAGACCTCCAGAGCAGAACCTTTGAAAAAGGCGCTCGACCAGATTGATGGGGACAAACCAGGTCGGCGAGACAGTTTTGCAAGAGGAAAAAATTGATAGGTCAGGGCCAGGAGGTCTATATATAAGATGCAAAAGAGATCTCAAGAAACGAGGCACATTTGAAGTTGTAAGAATCAACTTGGCAACCCCTTTGTTTGGCGGACTTTGACGCAAGCCCCTTCAGAGAAGCGCCCGGCTCGCCCGGGCCGGAACTGCGCGGGCTTGTCCCGAACCTATCTGAATGCCGGAGTCAGTATAAATTTGACAGGGGATTCGGTAGAGAAGCCAGGGCATGTGGCATTATGAATGATATAGAAGTGTCTCTTTCCGTTGCTTGATGGAGAGGAAATGAACTGACACTCCAGGGGCAAAGGCCGCCCAGCCAGCGCGCAGACCGGCAAAATAACGCGAGGTGATAGAACGGAAACGCGCGCGGCACTCTGGATAAACTACTGCCACAGGTGCGGCGCGCTCATGCATCAGATTTTTGATGAAGATGTGGCTCGATGTGGATCAAACGTCCAAGATCTTACCAGAAAAGCAAGTTTCACGACGAGTCTAACGTCCTTTGGGGGAGAACGGAGCAAAAGGTGTTTTTCTCCCGCCACGAGACAGAGCAGGATTGACTGAAAGACGACCGAGTCAAGGGGGAGTGATGGAGGAGCGAGTTCTCGGACGTGTGCCAGGAGAGCGGGGAAGAAGGTAGGGGTTCCTGGAACAAGATGGTTTGCGTCAAGAAGATCCATAGAGCATGCCGAGCAGAGAGAGTAGAAGGCAAGGAGGAGAACCAAAGGAGAACACGCCCCGATCAGATCCTTCCGGGCCCCGTGCTCCGGTTCTGGTAACAGGATCCCGCTTGCAGTTACCACTGTCCGCAGATGCGCCTGTCATTTAAACATCTTGACGACATTCTCCTCTTACCTTGTCCATGCATTAATGGCAAATGTCGTCCAGTTCCCGGTCGATGATTCCAGTCCGACAATCCTTTATGCACCGTTCGGCGACACCTTTGGTTCCCCAAATCTCTCCGCTGGCTGGAATCCGTCCTGGGAAAATACAGGTTTCTCCAGCGCAAACATCGGCGCTATAGGGACCGGGACCAGTCTTCATATTACAAGCTTGAACGGGGCTTCTCTCCAGATACATTGGACAGGTGTGTACCTTGATGTGGGTCCAGTGCTACCCCTGACTGCTCTCCACAGGCGTCGGCATTGAGCTTTCCGGGAATGTCACCAACGCATCCTATGCTATTACAATTGATCAGCAGACTCCCGTGAATGCGAGTTCCTTGGGAAACCTAACTGCCGGCACCCTCTTCTCTGCGGGCAACCTGAGCAACGGAGATCACTCACTCACTCTAACGGTCCAGACGACTGAACCGGACGCTCTGTTCACATTTGATTCCGCATTAATTTCGGCCCTTCCAGCCCCCAGCAATGTTTCTACGTGCGTTTATTCCTGCGGATAAATCTGAGTGATGCTAATTACAGAGCGACAGTTTAAATTTTACACAGCAGGTATTCAACGACACTTTTAACTTTATCGGAGAGTGGAGCTTTGCGGACTCGTCCCATCAATCCACGAATGCAGGAGACAGTGCTGCAATGCAATTCACAGGTCAGTCAAAATAACTCGACCTTCAACCTACCTTGACGTTTGGACAGGGACAGCTTTTCAGCTCATGGGATCCACCTCCCCGCAAGCCGGCAAGTAAGAGACTCGAACTCACAATTAATACATCATTGATCACCTTTATCAGCTATACAGTGACTTTAGACAACGTTACCACTTCATTTTCAGCCCGGTCGTCATTTTCCGAGGCAAACTCGCTGCTATTTTTTGCATCCGGTTTGGACGCGCAGACTACTCACCACTTCAATATCACCAATACTCAAGGAGCCACACTCGTATTGCCAGTAGGCGGTGCCAGTATTTGGGCGCTCGATGAACCGTTCGTCGTATCTTGATTGCATTGAAGCTTGATTCAATTCTTTTTCTCTAGTCCTTCGGGTGCGAGCAGCGGTGCGACGAGTAGCCCCTCCCCGAGTTCAAGCCCGAGCAGCGGGTTATCTAGTGGCACCATAGCCGCGCTCGTGCTCGCCGGGGTTCTCCTCTTCTTCGTGGCCATTTGTGCACTGCTGTACTTTTTTCTGTATCGTCCGTATCGGAGACGACAGTTGCTTCAGCGCCAACAGGCCAAGGAAGCCCTGGACCAAGATATCGAGAGTGTCCTGGTCATGGACATCGCGCTTGATGAACCGACCAAAAATTTCTACAACGGCGCTTCTGTTGCTGGACCTTCCCGAGACCGGACAAGCAAGAGAAGTGGGTTTACCAAGTGGAAGGAAGAAGTGGAAGGCGGACTGGGAAGCTGGGGGCGTGGCGCCCTCGGAATTGCATTCAGACATTCCGATTCCACAGGAAGGAAAGATGTATCGAGGTCCGATATCGAGTACGACGTCGGAGCCACGTCCGACGGCTATAAGAGCACGTCGTCGTCCTCGAATGCCGAGTATCCGGCCCAAGGGAAAGGGAAGGCTCGGGAGAGGAGTGGCAGGTGGCCTCGCAGGAGTCGAGACAAATCGTTGTCACCCAAATTCAAGCTCGACTTACCACTACAACCTCGATCGCGGTCCGGTTCTCAGTCGAACGCGCCATCCAGTAACCGACCAGAACCCTCGGTCATATCTTCATTGTCATATCTCTCTTCACCATCATTACATCCGACAACTCTCCCACCCTCACCCCCACCGCCCCCCAACAGACCTTCACCCTACCCCAACACACATTCCCGCGTTGGAAGTGAAGGGGGTCTCTTGGCACATAATGATGGACTCCCCTCTGAGGCAGAACCTCCTCTTCCTCCTCTCCCTCCCCTCCCTCCACAACCACAACCACAATCCCGACCTACAGACTCGCGGAATGATGACCGCGGCAGCGTACGCGAATACGATGCTGACGATGGCCGGAGCATTCTTGGGGACGGAAGCGCGCGGATAGCGCTGCGCAGTCTGAGTCCCAGGACAGTTGAAACGGACAATCGGACCCGCACAAAGCGGCGAGCGAAGAAGGACAGACAAATGACTTCCTCTCCCCTGGCCAATCCGTCTACACTGGATGAGAGCACTTCCCACCCAGAGGGTCCCGATAGCTTATCGTTGCGCACCACCAGTCCGTTTCAAGTCGATTTCAATCAGACTGATCGTAGAGCCACTGGGACTTCTATTCAGTCCCGCGTCCGTTTCCATGATGTGCTTGAAGGCAATTTACAAACTGGTGAGAACCAAGGACGAGGCCCCCCAGCAGCGACGGAGGCAAATCGCCGCCAACCATCCCAAGCTGCTCCCTTCCGGCTCACCCCTCAAGGCAGTAGCGACCATCTTCGCAATACCTCATTCCTGGATTTTACGAGCTCATCTGAGGGCTCGGTGATATCTCGCTCCAATGACCCCTCCTCCTCGTCGCGTTCATTTGGTTCCCTCGGCGCAGCCGCACGCTCACATTGGAGTACCGAAGGCTCTAGTAATATCGTCAGTATTGTCCCTCCTCCGCAGCCCCAATCCCGTTGGAGCGCAACCACCGCCCCCGGATCGGATCTTCAGCTTCAGGAGTCAAATGCTTCCTCCTCCGACTCGAACTTCCCCTTCCCTGTCTCTCTCCCTCCCTCACCTTATCACCCCGAAGGGACCTTTATGCCCCCTCCACCTACATTTGCGACGCAATTATCTGGGTCGCACCCCCGCGAGAGCGCCCTGAGCAGTCTGAACGCGCATCCCACAGATCTCTTCAGCAGCATCCCCACATCGCCGACCGACAGCGACCTTCCCGTCTCGATTTCCGACGATATCCACTTCCGGCGGAGTGATTCGGAAGAGCACCACCTCCCTGCGCACCCGCCCTTACCTCCCATGCCACCCCAGCCGCCAGAAGAGGCGCCGTTTATCGTGCAGCGCGTGGTGGGCATGCACTCGTCCACCGCGAGTCTCGGAAACACGCTCAGCACGCCCACACCCACTGCAGCTAGATTTAATACTAGCCCCAGTGCGGGTTCCGGTCCCGGCTCCTCTCCCACCTCCAACATGAAGGGCCGCGATTTATAACACTCGGCATTCTCTTTTTCTTTGTGGACCTTAGGAACTCTACCGATAACTTATCACATTCTTTTCAGAGATACATATTATACCGCTTCTTCTTTGCACAGACTGTGTATTTTTACCATACTTGCTTGCATATTAAACCATGGAGGAGGATATAATACTGACGTGACGGTCCCACAATTGGAACAGTCAGTACCAAGACCTTGGTATCTGCGGGTTAAAAGTTACACTATCTTTACGTAGAACACACCATGGCGTGGCTCGAGGTGTGCCCGCCGCTGCCGGCTCTCACCGCCAAACAGAGCCGTAGGAGATTTGTAATGGTGTCGAAGAGACTAAGTAATGTACATTTAAATTGTAATTGTCTTCTCATTATTTTCCGAATCGTCTGTAATTCAGTCAACGCCCAACTTGGTGAATGTAGTAGTTTCATCGAAATGTATGCCTGCCGTAAGCAGCTGTGCAATGTATCGCTTTGACATTACCTAATTGGGTTTCTCCCACGTTAGCTTGAGCGAGAGGTTTTCAGCAGGCGATTTTCATATACGGCTGCTCTCAAGAAAGGGAAAAGGCCGGTGAACGGGAACACAAACCACTAGTAGAGTAAAATTCAGTCAATGAGTGCACCAAATATCTAGGCAGGTACGCGTATCTCGGGAACAATAAAAAAACGACAGTTAGCCAGACCGTACTTATCCTCAGGTTTGGGGAGAGTTGGAGAGGTGTCCACATCCTTCACGGTATTAGCAGAAGTCCCCTGGTACAAATGCGCAGGGATACATACATATGCAGCATCTTGCAAGGAACAAATATAAGTTTAACTGATCGGAGAGAATTAAACCACAGCCTGGAGTGAAGTAGTAAGGCACAAGTGGAGGAGATAGCATGTTGCTGTTGTGTGAATGGACCTAGTCAACGGCGGCGGCGGCGATTTGATGACAATGAGCGACAGCCTCAAGAGCAGCAGACAGCTCCATGGCCCACGAACTCTCCCCCTTTTTATTTGCGTAAATGGTTTGATTGAAGTTGGAAAATGCAGGTAGCCAAGCGCGGTTCCAGAACTGCGGGTCGACAAGCCGGCGTGGAGGACGTCCAGTCCGCAGATGTCCGCAAATGGAGAAGAGAAAAGGAGCGTTTGTCTCTCCGCTTGAGTCTTTGAATTCCCAAATATATAGTACTCGCTGTTTGTTCGGAATCATTACGGCGAAACAGGCACAAGGTTTGGTTTTCCGAGCGCCTGTGGATTTCGACTGAGATCTGCAAGAGATCTAATTAGAAGGCTATAAGCGAGACGAAAGTGCGCAACGAAATTCACAAATCCCGCCCAAGCCCGACCAAAGGATTCTGGCTGAGCAGTGAGATGCATGTTGATCGCCTCTGTACGAAAGACAGCACTTAAGTAGCAAAAGAAGGCGCATTGATCGCCGATGGAGGCGCGCGCATCAATCGCCGATCTTCCTCATTTCGTCGTATATTTCCATTTTTTTTTACGCCAAGGGTGAGATTCGATGGCTCTGCGGGTTCGTTTCATCTGTCGCTCGGAATCAATCCAACCAGTTCAACCCCTCGTGATTTATTGGAGAAATGTTCGCATTTAAGAGAGAAGGACAGGCCCGGGATAGAAGAGATTCTCCGCCTTCCTCACGCTCACGCCATGTCTACGGTCAAGACTTCTCTCCTCTCTTTAATCGCAACTGCCTCTGTAGTCACTCAGACACCGTTTACCTTGGACCCTGGTTTCGATATCTCGGCGGTAGCGACAATTGCCAAAGCTCTCCCAAGCCACAGTTGGTCGGTCTTGAAAAATTAAAACTTTTGCAGCGTCACAAACATTCTGAAAACTAGGGAATTTGGCACGGCTACTGAGGCTCTCCTGGAGGTTTACTCGCCGCTCCTTTCGGTCTTTGGACCGACTCCCTTCCCTGTTCAGTCTCTTTCCTCGTCCGATGTCCCAAGCATGGCATATGCCCAGGCCAATATTCCACAACCATTTGGTATTAACGGTCTCTCTGATGGCCCCAGTGTCGATGGCGCGGTTGGCGACCCAGCCAGTCTCGGTGTCGGTGCAGTTATGATTGGAAAAACCAACGCCGGTTTCTCCATCGCCGCTCAGCAAGAGATTAACTATCTCATTGGAGGGGCACCGAGATTTGCGAACGGTGCGATTTCTCAGAGGGGTGTACGAGTTTCTTCTTCTCTTCCTTCAGTTCCTGCTCACCGCTTGCACAGGACGTTGCTGAACTCTGGTATACTTTACCTGTTCTTCCCCGTCTCCGGCTGATGCGAAGACTCTAGGGCTGACTTCATGTACATGGCGCCTCCGTTCATCGCATTCTTCGCCGCCGACTCGAACAATGCGTCCCTTCTCGAGACTGCATATCTTCAGTGCGGCCTCTACCGGGAGGTACTGCTCTTTGGTTCAAGCGCGTCGACCTTCTCCGCCCCCGGAACCTCCGCCACTGATGGGCGGTGGATGCACATCGTAGGGCCCCAAAGCCCCGAGCCGGGCCTCTGGTCAACGGGCAACGGGTGGGCTTCTGCAGGCATGACACGGGTCCTCGCCATGATCATGAAGGCACCTGTCGCAGTTGGCACATCGTGGCGCGATACCGCCATTGCAGACCTCACTTCGTGGATCAAGGAGATTGTGGACGGCGCGCGCGCGTCCCCCCCGGACGGCGGCCTACTCCGGAACTACCTTAACGACACGACGACCGCGCACGGCTTTGGTGAGATCTCCGGGAGCTCCCTGATCGCGTCGGTCGCGTACCGTATGGTCATTCTCGCGCCTGACGCGTTCCCGGCGGCGACCTACGTTCCTTGGGCAGACAGCATCCGTGCAGTGCTCAGCGGGAATGACGCAGAAGGGAACCCGCACATCACCAGCAATGGAACGGCGACACCTGCGGTAAATCCCCTGGCATGGCTTGACACGACACCATGGACAGCGGGAAGGTATCTCCACGCTTTGCCTTGATGCGATTCCTCATGCTGAATTCATTTGCAGCCCGGAGGGAAATAATTTCGTTGCGCTCATGTACGCAGCCTGGAGGGACTGTGTTTGGTCTGGTGTCTGTCAGCAATAAAGGACTGTCCATCGCATTCACAGAATATTTACAGGCCTGCTTACTTAACCAGGATAATTCAGAATTTGTTCACTAGTTTTTTCGGGTCGGAGTTTTTCTATTTCACATCTCCAATCCGAGCATCGTTCTGCTTGTCGCTGTGTGAATGGCGGAGAATCGGTTGTACGAGCGTGGATCAGGGCCACGTCTGAGCGGCAAACCATGCCTGGAAGGTGTTTTCTCGTTGAAGACACTGTTCGGAAGCGGTTTGCCCATCCTGGGAGGGATCAGAGGTTTTGCAAGCGGAAGATGAAAAAAGTCTGACCCGCAGAAATCACAGCTACAAGGCCGACTTCCGGAGCCATGGTGATCACATCCGTAATCCATTCCAGCATCCGTACCTAAGCAAATGAACATGTCGGCGGGGAAAGCCGAGAAAGAACGAGGTAGCACCCACCACAGCACGTCCAACGGAAACCTTGGGGCCAGTACCCAAAAAACTTACTTTCGTCACCTCCAAATTCAGTGTTGAATTTCGTCTTCAGGTCTTCCGACTCATCCGCGAAACACGCGCCCCAACCCAATTCCTGCTCGGGGCAGTCCCAGGTGATCAGCTCGAGACGACCTTCGTGCTTGTTTCCATCGCGGCACGCCCTGTGCTTATCGTACCACTTCGGCGCTGCCGCACAAGCCCGCTTATGAGACGATTTCCAATCAGCAGTTTGGCATTCTGTTCCTGTTGTGGCATTAACGAACAGTAGGTCGGTGGGTATCATTTGGGCACAGACCACAGTAGTATCTCATTTTGCATCCAGAGCATCTGGATATCTCACCGGATTTTCCGCAAACTGAACAAGCAAGAGGGCCTGACTCTGAGTCGGTCATGGCAAAAAGCAAGTGCGACTGGTAGCCAGGAAGATGCGTAGTCAATGAGATAGCACACGTTTCCGCTGAGTGGCAGGAATATTGGAAATGCGTGACGAGCCGTGACTGGGTCACTCTTCTCAATGCACAACGTCTCAGTCCTGCTTTTCGAGCGTCCTTGTGGTCGTAACTTTTGGCTTTGCGCTCCCGGGCCCGTGTTCCGGCCTCCTCCACACGCTGATAGCATATCATTCAACCATTCAGTCAGATCCCCGACGCGTGGAATTGTTCACGCGTCCTCCCGTCGCTTTCGCGGTTGCGCTGTCGAATTACGTCTCCGTTCCTTCATCTTCGCCCTATTTAGGCTGCCATTGAGGGTTGGGCGCTTATAAGTACTCGTCGCGTGGTGTCACATTTCGTGATCCATGACGGTCATGTGAGACTCACGTTACACCCACATCACTAAATCAGCTGAGTCAGACGTCATTCATTTCCTGCGGCTCGGCCCCGCAAACCAGGCAGGCAGCTTAGGACACAAAATCATCGACATGTTCAAGGAAATGGATAGAAATGGCCCATCTTACCAACTACGTAGAGGGGCTTGTGACGCTTGCAAAAAACGGAAAAGTATACTCGGTTCTCAGGCTCCTAAGAGTCCTATCCTTTAGTTCGCTGATCAAGGTCCTAGTTCGGTGTAAAGGCGGTGGACAAATGCCCGGAGCCGATGTACCCACTGTACGACCTTAGGTATCGATTGCACTCATTCGGATCTCACGAAGGTGCGTATCGAACTTCTCTGGGACCACCTATATGAACTTTGACAAAGGCCTTGGCCTCGACGAATGGGTTCGCCTTTTTGGTCCTGTGCTGTCTCAAAAGCTCATTCCTCTTAGATACGTTGCGGCCTTGGAAGGTCGCATTGACAAGATGGAGCGGCTCCTTACCAAGGAAAGAGTTGCTATGCGCGTCCGAAATTCATTTACTGACGTCCGCTTCGATTTTTATAGCTCTTACCAGGCATAGATTTCGCGGAACAACTCGAAAATGAAAACGACATCGAGCCTCTCCTTCGCCAACAGGTCGAGATACTCCCCCGAAATGATGGGGATTTGGTGGATGGACTGAATAAATTAAAGCTGAACCCTGGAAACCAGCGCTTCTATGGAAAATCTAGGTGGATGCCCTGCATTTTCCTATTTTGAACTCGACCTGATTTGAGACCAGCGGGGTCCAATTTGTCCAAACAGTCTTCAGCTTTCAGGCGCATTTGGCAGGTGTAGAGTTTTCCCAGATGCGACGCACAGCGACATCCTTGAAACGGAACGAATTTTGGGAATTAAGCCCGGTGCGTTATTCGGGTACATCAGTAGCAGTCGGTGTTTGATTTCTTATTTTACAAAGTGGCAACTTCCACCTCCCGATGAAGATATTCCGCAGTACTCGTTCCCCGAACCCGATCTACTCCTTGACCTTGTGGACAAATATTTCGCGGAAGTCAATCCTTTTTGGCCTGTTCTCCATCGCCCTGTCTTCGAGCGCAAGGTCGCAGACGAACTGCACCTTCGTGATCACAGATTTGGCGGCACGCTGCTCATGGTGGCAGCTTTAGGAGCCCGTTATTCTGATGATCCCCGAGTACTTCTTCCAGACCATACCCTGCACTATGCCGGCTGGAAGTGGCATAGTCAGGTTCGTGTTATACCCAAGCACTTGATTTATAAACCCGATCTGTACGACTGCAAATGGTCGCTCTTTCTGCTATGTACCTCAAGGCACTGTCTCCTACGGCACTCTGCTGGACACAGGGTTTGTGTCGATAAGAAAGCTATGAGAGGGAGACTGACTATACCGGTGGCAGTGGGATTCGGTTTACGACGAGCCCAGGACGTCGGTGCCCATCGTCGAAGGAAGCAGGAGCACCCGACAGCGGAAAATGAACAATGGAACGAGTGTTTTGGTCTGTCTTTATTTTTCCGTGCACGCGAGATGCTCATATGTTTTCAAGGGTTCTGCTTTGCTTAGAGTGGGTGTCTGGCACGCACACGGGGCGTCCTCTGATTATGCACGACCAAGAGTACGCCCTTCCTCGCTTTGTTTCGTCGAACCCACGAGTCCCACTAGTTTCGATCAAGAACTTCCCGTCGAGTGCGATGATGAATATTGGGATCTCCCTGGGCCCCGGAATTTTAAACAACCGAAGGACAAACCCTCACGCTTATCCTACTTCATATGTTATGCCAAACTCCTCGAGATTCAAGCCGCCGTTACCACGACCCTGGTAAATGTTCTTTGATCGGTCGACTGAAATCCTATACGTTCCAGCGTTCTGACTATCATAAGTATTCTCCTAGAAAACCACATGATCTGGGCGGTCGCTCCTCTCCGCCTACAGACACACAGTGCATCATGGCATTCGATTCTGCCCTCAATGCGTGGCTGAATGACATCCCCGAACACCGTGAGGCGTCCTCTGGCTCTTTTTACCGTTTTTCTGATATTTTTACTGTAGTGAGATGGGACCCTGAACGCCCAAATATATTACACTTCAAGCAATCGCCCTTCTTTACGCAGGTATTCAAGTACGTATGTGCCTTGCAAATAGTTTTTGATTGCAGCCAACAGCTTATTACAACGTTCAAATTCTGGTGCATCCGACGCTTTTTCGACAATTCGTTTCTTTCTTAACTCGCACCTGGTGTGCATCAGGTGCATCGGCCATTCATTCCGGCTCCTTTTGAATTTCCCCGCCAGGTGAATCACCATCCTGCCGTTCCCAGCACACTCCTTACCCCTTACCACAGGTGCGCTTCCCTCCTGTGCAATCTGTAGCAATGCCGCAGACAGTGTGTTCGAATCTTTGATGTTTACGAGCGACGCGGAATTTTGCCCTATTACTCAAACCTTCTGGCAAGTGGTGCAGACCGTCAGACCTTTTTTCTTACATTGACCGGGTCTCAGCCGGTTGCGTTCGTGGCTGGCATCGTTCTTCTTCTGTGTTCATGGAGTGGCAAAAAATCCAGTTCCAAAGAACTAGATCAGGTTCATTCCTGTCTTAAACTGACGGGTGACGCCGAGAACAGGTGCGCATTGCCACCTTGTTCTTAGCAAAGCATCATGTCCTGAACAAAGCAGATTTTTAGTGGCCGGCCGCTACACGTATTACGTCTCATCTTCTGCGTTTGGGATTCTCATCGACGTTCCATCTAGCGACATGATCAATCGTTTATTATATGCGAGCGGAAGTCGCTGCATCAATCGCCTGTTCTGTGAAAACAAGTCATTCCCGCCGCTACCACCTTCGGCACAGCGCGGCTATGAGACATCTGTGTCCACACAGCGTTTAGGTGTAAGTCAGATTGAGTCCAATTGTATTTTGACGTTGCGTCGTTGATTTCTTCTGCTCTTGTAAGACCGACCCGGCCTCGCAGTGGCCAGCGTTGATTCAAGACTTCGAGGCAGCTTTATACCGGATGGACGCGACTCTCGACTCGCGATTCCCGACCAGAATGACCTGGACGGCACATTCAGCCAGCTGGCTCAAATGTACCAAACAGAATTTCCCATGAACATGGATATGCCGCTGTTTCCTGGCAATACGGTCGCAGACTCGGACGTCATGGCATTGTGGTCCGCCGCTCCGTCTGACTTCAAGTGCGCACGTTTCCTTGACTTGGAGACCCTGCTCTGTTGAATCCTTCCACAGTGTGGATGAATGGTCCTATGTCATACCTGAAGACATGTCCGGCCCTCGATTTGAGCAGTTTTCTAATGCGGCCGTCGAGACGGCTATGCCTGGCCAGATGTATCTGTGTGTATTTCACGCATCCGTCTGGTGTCGCTTGCTAAAATCTTTCTAGGAACCCACACGCGGGCGAGAAATTTTACATTTGGAGTTAAGTAGGTACTTTCCTTGGTGTATCACTTAGATGTTGCGATTTGGCATCACCGCACATATATTACTCCAGCCTGAAAGTGAAGTGTGCCTGAATGAATTGTGGAGGGACGACTATTAGCAATCCGAATGGGGCAGTCCTATGGAATATTTACGATGAAGATCGTCGGGAGCATGGGAAGGGGCTGTCCAGTGGATATATAAATGAAGCGAACTTGAACGTCCCTCGCAATTCGCAATGGTTTTCAATCGATATTCCGGACCTAGGAGGAAAGGCCATTTTCATTACTGGTGGTGTGGACTCGCCCGAGGAAGTTTTTCCACTCACCTCATTCTGGATACCGCCGGCGTCGCGGAGGTCGCCAAACAACTTGGCGAATAAGTTGCGATACCTGTACAGCAATTCTCCCTAACTTGCTCTATATCACCGGGCTTCACGGTTGGTGCATCCTGGCGTCGTAACCACGGACATCTATTAAACGCTCCGTGGGTCGAAAGCACAGTGCTTAAAGTTTGGCAAACGTGGAATAAGCAGCCCGAGCAGCGCCGGATGAGGACCTCACCGGCTGTGGCAGCCATGGTTAACAAGAACTTGAAGACTGGTCACTGGGGTTTCTGACCGTCAGGTGTTGGCCGGCATACGAGGCAGTTCCTGAGGTGAAGCTCGCAGGAACTCTGACCTGGACTTCGGGTTAAGGACTTGAGGCTAATAGTTATCGAGAGTGGACTTTTGGTTTGGATTCTCAGAGACCTGGAATGATCCGCCGGGAGCTTGAGGTCGCGTAGCACATCGGTTGCGGATTGTGCAGACAGATAGTATTCAGAAGCTAGAGCATAGAGGGACGTCGGTCTGCAGATCTGACTGTCTGAGTACAAGCACTGATGCCAGTGGACTCAAGGGGGAACACACGAATCACTGGATTTGGCGTTCCGTACTGGTTGGGCAAGATTGCAGTAAGTAAATAGACATCAACGATCGTTGTGGTGGACAATGGGCAATAAGCTTGAACATCGCATGGGATTCTGACACGTTAGATAAACTTTTCGATCGGGCTCCGCCGGCTGACCAATCAACCAGGGTACGACATTCACGGCCCGGCACCCCCTTGAGTGCTAAGAATTTATCCGCAGGATGAATCAAAAGCACTGAAGGAGTTATGCCTTTCTCCGTCTCGAGCAACTTTAAAACAAGTTAGAGCGGCGGGGCGCGAGCGCCCACCACTCGGAGCGCTCCGTCACTTCGGCTGAAGTTGAACACTGTGTGACGGCCATCAAGGAGATTTATAGGCTTCAGGATTCTGTTCTGCGTTAAACGTCCCTTGTAAAAATGGTTTTCAATCCCGCCACCGACATTCCGAACTAGGAGAAAAGGTCATTTTTATTACCGGGGGTAGGCACTTGATCCTGACCTTGATATTTTTTGCTCACCCTCGTTGCAGGTACTGCTGGCCTGGGGAAAGAATCAATCCTAGCACTGGCAAAGAAAAAACCCGCCCACATCTACTTTACTGGACGCGACAAAGACCGCGCAGCCGCAATAATCGCAGAAGTGGAAGCCGCCGCTCCCTCTGCTCAACTCACCTTTCTTGAATGCAATATGTCGTCCCTCTCCAGCGTGGCGGAGGTGGCCAAACAGGTTGTGTCGAAGACGGAGAAACTTGATATTTTGATGTGCAACGCAGGGATCAGCGGCGGACACCCAGTAGGGCTCAGAGGACGGATATGAGGTGGCAGACGCACTTCACAGAACTGAACTGCCTTCTAATCGATCCTGTAGGTGGTCTTTGGGACCAACCATGTTGCCCATGCGCTCTTGATCAAATTGTTACTCCCGACGCTCTTGCGCACGGCGGATTCGCGAGTCGTGGTCCTCACGTCGAATGGATTGAAGCGTGCCAAAGGCATCCCATTTGACCGGATGCGTGACATGCAGAACGACTTGGTGCTGTACAACCGATACAGCTCCAGTAAGCTAGCAAACCTGCTCTATACCGCAGAGCTGGCGCGCCGGTACCCAAACTTGACAGCGATTTCGATTCATCCCGGCATTGTGAAGACAGGAATGATTCTAAACGCATCGCGGCTCGACAAAGTATTCATCAAAATATGGAGAACGTGGAATAGATTTCCGCTAGTAGAGCCACACGAGGGGGCGCACACTCAGCTTTGGGCAGCGACGGTCAACAAGGAGAAACTGGTCACCGGAGGTTACTATGAACCGGGTGGCGTATTGGGCCAGCATACAAAGCTTTCGTCCGATGCGAAATTGGCAGGGGAATTGTGGGACTGGACAGAGAAGGAGCTTCAGCTTCAAGGTTATCCAGCTTCAGGCTAGTTTATCGAAATGGTGGACATTTGGAGTATCGAGAAGAAGGACGTGGGACGCGGTCAAAGGGATTGTCCTCATTCAGAATACGAGAATACCATCAGGGACCACCGCGACGGTTCATAATGTATGCAAAAAAACTTCCTGAAAAGGAAAGATCAGAGATCAACGGCATGCAAATGGAACCAAACATCCTCCTCCTCGTGCCAAATTCGGCCATGTCGGCCGTCCTTACTCCCAAGCAAACGAGTTCAGAGACTGTGCAAACTGAAGTGAAAAAACGTATGTATACAGTCGAAAATATGACGGTATGTTAGTGGACGGGGTTGCTAGAAATTTGCTCTGTTCTTTCGACAAGATTTACTTTCTATGACATCTGCAATGTGCATAACTAGCTCGCATGGCTTCTCCTGACCCGCATGGATTGTCCTGACTCGCACGGCTTGTCCTCAAACAGACGGGTGTAAAGTGAGACCCGCAACTGTGAAACTGAGACACCCCTCGTTCCCCCACTATTTATTCGCCCTCCGAACGATCGAAGATTCCTCACTCTTCTCTTCATCACCAATAACTGCCTTTGCAGCAACCTTCCACTCAAGCGCAGGATGCTATCTACTTTGTTAAAGTCTCCTTCGTCCAGCCTCGAATCTTTCCTCCACTCTGCCCGCCTCCCCGTCGCAGGACGGTTCTCCTATCCTCCCGCCATTTCTCCCTCCCCTACCTCCGCCAATAGTCCTCGGTCAGAGGCAGACATCGGTCTCCAGAGTCCCGGCTCTCGGTCCCGTCTGTCGAGCGCCAAGGTCAACTACTTGGACCTGGCCTCCTCTTCGACTCCCGCGGTTGGGGATGGCTCTCGGGTACCCGCTAAACGTCAAGTCGACGCGTCCGTCGAGATCCTTACCTCTACCCGCGCCACCGCCGCCCAGGCCAAATATCCTCCTGGTCTCGGACATGGTCTCCCGCCGCGCGCCTCCCGCACGCGTCTGTATTCCATCCCCGAGGGCGTCGAAACACACCCAATCGACGCCCCGCTGCACGCCGAGCTCGGTCTAGGCCTCCCATCTGTTCTGCACCGTGCAGTTCAACCAGCATCGTCATCCTCGCAGACGCCGGCGTCCCCGCGCCCGAAGATGTCTCAAGGCGCGCCTCGAGTCGACGGTCCACCAGCTGTTCGACGGCAAGTTCGCCAAGCGCACGCTGTGCACTATTCTCGAAGCGCGTTCGCCGCCGGTGGAGGAGAAGGGATGTAAAGGAAGGACCGCTTCCTGGGTGCAGCTGCAGCAGCAGCAACATCGTCAGCCGAGCGCGCCCAGCCCGATCGCCGCCCATTCCAATTCCCATACCCACCGCCAACCCCACCCCCCCCCCATTCCACGCCGCGCCCAGATGTCCCCGATGACGCTGCTGGCAGCGCAGTCGGTGATGGAGGATCAGCACAAGTTCCGAAAGAAGGAGAAGATCACGTCGCCGATGTCGCCCATGATGCGACTCGCGTCGCAAGTAGTGGACGAGCTGCAGGAGGAGCAGAGACGTGAACAGAAACAGATAAAAAAGTCCAGGTTCTTGTTCTAACAGGGTAGACGTACCCTTGTGAACTTGGGACCATCCAAAAAAAATGTAAAAAAACTGTGTATGTACTTCGCTTCGGCGCTGTGTATTTGTCACAGATAAGTTACCCTTTGGAATGCTCTTTCAAAATGTGAGATGATCAGGCATGTATGTTATTCTTTGCACCGAACCCAGGCTCATATGTTTCAAAGATGTATGATCTTTCATCGCTGCACTAATGTAGCCCGACGAGAAAACCAAGAAGTGTCGCAGTGTAGAGGATAGTAATTATCCGCTTGAATTTACAACTGAAAAAAAGGTTTTGAATTCTCCTCAGCACAGATGTTGTAAAGTCCGTTCGTCAGAATCTTTGAGATATTGCCAAAACATTGCCATCCCGGGCAAGTTAATTGGATGTCCAAACGAGCGCGTACAACCGCCCAGTGACATCCTGTGGACTTTTCACTTGCACACTCCCATCAAGTGTTAGGGCGCGAAGGAACCACTTCCCTATCCTCTCGCGGGCCAATGCAATCCGTTTCAAGTTGTCTGTAGTGAGGTGTTTCTTTCTGGAACCTCCCAAACTCGGGCATACATGTCCTCGCGGTTGGATATATCCGGTTGCTCTCGTGGGATTGGGCACAGTACATTCACGCGCGAGGCGGATGCAGTGACCGGCTCCTGGAGTCGGCTCATGACGGTGTCGTCCCATTCATAGGAGTCGGATTCTACATCCGCATTGGCCACACGGGTTAAATTCTGCATCTGCGTTCTGTCCCAGCCCATCAGGCTTTGCGGCCAAAGTTTTCTCAAGCGAGAAGCGGCCATTTCTGAGATCCAATCGATTTGATACTTCTTGGCTAGAACAACTGGGTCGTACATTCTAGTGAAAGTCTTCGCTTTTCAGGATTTTAGAGGCACGACATAGGGACAGACAGCACGCAGATGAGGGAGAGGAGATCGTCGACGGAATCTCGAGCCATTTCAGCCAACGGCACCCCATCTAAGTATTGGTCGCAGAGGCAGGAGGTGGCATGGCAACATATTTTGAAGACAGGCCAATAGTTGGTTAAAATACTTCGGCGGAGACGAAAATACACCGTGCAGGTCTTGCTAGTTCTGGTTTCGGCGTAAATTCGGGGTCTCGCATGGCGTCGTGAGGTCTTTTGGAGCTGGGCTCCATATCCAAAAGTTAAAACGGACTGGTGGGTCGTGAGCGAAGCGCGAATGTGACTTTCAGTCACGCTCGCGCCTCCGTGTTTGGCCAAGTACAACCATGACGGGACTTTTCCAGCTTCCCTCTCTGCCAGATGAATTCAACGAATACATTCGCAAGCGGTCCTGCCTGAATTTACGCCGCGTTTTTTCGTTCCCCCGATGCTCGAGAAGCCGCAAAATCCGATTATGGACACTCTAAAGCTGCGCGATCCAATCGCGCCTGTACCGACCCCCTTACGGCCCGCGTTACCAACTGAGCTCGTGCCATTAACACCACTGGCCCACGGTGTTCCCAAGTTGAACGATTCAATCTGGACAGACGCGATCAAAGCTGGTTTCGCGCATTCGGTGCGCCTAACGATACTGAACGCGACGAACGGCTCAAGGGGAACAGGAAATTTTGTCGTGGGACGCATTGCGACCAAATTATTCGGGCCATTCAGTTCCGAACGCATTCATTTCGGAGCAGGACAACCTTGTGTTTGCCGCCGCCCGATACTAGTGAGCTGCCTCAATTATTTGAGGCATATCAGTGAATAGTTCAGCTAGCGTTCGGCCTCGTTTGAATGATTCTAACATCGAGGTCAAGTATGTGACCCAGCACGAGCTACTCGCGGCTCTCAAAATGACTGTCCTCGGGACTTCATCGCCGCTGCATACCTGGGATCCCGTCTCCGAGACATTCGTTCAGACAGTCGCCCAGAAAGGCACTCGCGGGATTCTGCTCGTCGACGACAAGGACGAGGTGGTCAGTAAAAGGTCCCAATGATTTCCTTGGTCCGCTCGCTCCTCACTGTCGTCACATAGTTGGATTTCGGGCTTCATCACTATCGGGACCTTAATGCGTCGACTCGAGATCCTCCTTACTTCTCTTGGCTCGAGGTGACTAGTTCTTGCCCTCGACCTTTCTCGTACTAACATTCAATTAAAGATTTGTAAAGGAAGGCCCAACCATCCACGCTTTCACTCATGCGCTCTCGACGATCCTTTCCTTCCTCCGCGAGTCGCTAGCTGAATGTCCCCCGCGGGAGGATCAGGTTTCTATCACTCTGTCTGCTGTCTGGACCGAATGCGAGCGATATAAAGACATTTTGGTTTCATTGGCTGCATTATGTGGTCGAGTCAGTGAAAATCTCACTTGCACTTGCATTGTATTCATGCATTATAGGACGAACACAAGCCGCCTCGGGACTATGTCATGCTAGACCATACCCCAATACATCTCCTTTCGCATCTATACGACCATTTACATACCCACATGGAACACCAGTCGCCGACCATGGTAACTGCGGTGTTCGCCTTCATGCTCACTAGTGTATCGCGCGAATATTTCCAACAGCTTTCGCGATCAGTTGGCTTTGGAGGCGATTCTAGCGTAAAAAAACCGGCTCGTGTGGTCGGCGAGCAAAATGACCAGTATGCGCTGGACGCATCGGACGACGGCATCGAGAGCGGGATGAGTTCGACAGCATTATCGACTCCTTCCCGACCTTTTTTCCGCCAAACGTCGTGAATGTTCTCCCGGCAGCGCAGAAATCACTCATCCTTTTGCGAGCCGCCGAGCCAGACCACCCTCTTTTGCGCGTGCCTCCGGTTCAGTGTGTCGTGGAGTGGTTTTGGACTTGGGCGAGATCGAAGCTGCGTGGGACCGTCGAGACCATACGCCGGTTTCGAAGCAGACACTGGAGGATTCGCCTATCGACCGCGAGGAACCTGGTTTGGCGCAATTCCGCATCTTCGACCTAGAGCCGGGCGGTCACTTTGGCCACTCCCTCCTCGACGACAAACGCACCCCCACTCCCGTATCCACTCTGGAGAGCTTTATCGCTGCATTTCCAATGTCTTTGCACCCGATCACGCCCACCCTTTCTCATCTTACGTCTCTTGTTTTCGAGCAACTCGTCCAGCATGCGTCGACCCTTTCCAGCGCCCTCTTGTCCCTCTTCCTATCTCCCGCTGCTCCCCTCCAATTCCGGCCGCACATGGAACTGCTGCATTCCTACCTGCTTCTTGCCGCTCCCTCGTTCAAATCGCGGCTTGCCGCGGCCTTGTTCTCGGATTCGCAAGGCTACGATGCGGACGAGCTGATCCCTAGGTCTGTCCGGACTATCGGTGCTCGCCGGAAGCCCCCGAGAAACGAGACCGGGCACACCGCTGGCCTGTTGGGTTGTCGTTAGCCCTCTTTGAGCGAGAGACGTGGCCGCCCGTTGGCGCGGACCTGAGCTTCTTCTTACGGACCGTAATTGTCGACTCATTTGAAATGCCTGCGGCCGAAAGGGATTTGCCATCGCCGTCGACCCGGGAAACGTTCTGGGTGGAAGCTGAACGACGATTGGGGTTCGCAATCCGCGATCTGCCTACCGGCCCAGGGCACGATCAGTGGTTGAACCCACTTTGTAAGTTATGAAGCTTTCTTACTTGGATCTTCGTTGATACATTCATTTATTTTTCAGCCATAGAGTACGTGTTCCGCGTCTCCCGTAATGCTAAATTCACTTTTTTCAGAGCGCTAGATTTTCTCTACATGGACTACAAGGCTCCGCATCCGCTCGATATCCTGATAACACCGGAAATCCTTTCAAGTATCAACGAATCTTCACATACCTCCTGCGTATCATGCGCGGTCAGTGCTATTCCATTAACCATCGCCGCTCCGCTCACAACCCTCAGTCGAGCATGCACTAGCTGCTGTGTTCCGCATGTGTCGGACGGCTGCTCGGCCTCTCTTCCCTACTCTCGCCCCGTCAAACAAGCTGTTGTTGCACTTGCGTTTCATCGCGCACTCCTTCATGACCCACCTCTCCGAGTACGTCCTCGACACCGCGATCGGCGGTAACTTCGATCCTTCCTCGCGTCCCTGTCCGCCGACGCCGAGAACCCGCGTTCTCAGACGTCTTCGCGCTCGCCAAGGCACACTCGGCGCTGATGGACGACGTCCTCAGTGCGTGCCTCCTGCGCTCGCACCAGCGCGCGGCCGGCGACCTTTGCGCCAGGCGCTCGAACTCGTGCTCGAGTTTGCCGTGCTGGTTGGGGATCTCAAGACGGGACGGCTGGAAGAGTACCAAGCGGCCCGCTCTGGAAAACCTTGCGGGCAGGTTCCGCGCAAAAATGGCGGCGGTGGTGCGTTTCCACCCACTTTCTTTTTGATAGCGGTGACGAGATTGACTTTTTGGATAGACGAAGGCTTTGAAGGCGCTGCTGGACAAGGAGCCTTTGGCTGGGGGGTCAGAGTTGAGCATCTCGTCCCAGGGACAGGGGCGGAGGCCACAGGCGGTATCCGGGCAATCGCTCACTTGTCAGAATCTCTCTCTGACTGGTGGTCGAGTTGAGTCGAGTCTAGGATTGATTTTTCAAGAATATAAAAAAAAACATGGACGGAGTCCGCGATCGCATCCGAATCAGCTCATGGACTCGACGACGGATTTGCCGAGGCCTCTCGAAGAGAATTGTACAAGACCTGAGAATGTTGAGGAAATCCCGAAAATGTTAGCGGAGCAGGCTACAGCCAAATAGAAGCGGCAGGCGCGATAGGCGTAGATAGGCGTGCTTCGCTTCTATCTGATTCTCTACCATCTACTACATTGCGTTTCTGTCGAACGAGGCTGTAAGTGCCCCAATCGCCTTCTCTACCTGCGTCGCCGTCGAGTCCTCTACAGAAACCACCACCACCCCCTCCTCGCCCGCCGGATTCTCCAATGTATTCAATTGACTGTCCAGCATCGTCGCCTTCATGAAATGCCCGCTGCGCTTGAGCATCCGGTCCATCAGCACCTCTCGCGACCCCTCGATGAACACGAAATATGTCGGGAGACTATCCGTGGGAGCGCGCTCGGTGGCAAAGTTCTCGTCAGCCTCGAAGCCGCGCAGAATGTCTCGATACGTGCGCTTAAGCGCCGAGCACGCAATGACGACCCCGGGTGTGCCGGTGGTCTTCTCGTTCCCATTTACAGCCCCATTCTGGGCCCTCTTGTTGTGCTGCTGCTTCTGCTCTTGCGTCATCCGCTCTGCGGTCTTGCGGATCTCGCGCAGCCACGGCTCGCGGTCGGCGTCAGTCAATGGGCAGCCGGCCGCCATCTTCTCGACGTTTGCGCGCGGGTGGAGGTCGTCGCCGTCGACGTACGGCATATTCAGCGCAGCAGCGAGCGCCGCGCCCAGGGTCGATTTGCCTGTACCAGACACGCCCTACTTTGTGTCATTTCTTGTCGGCGAGCCTGCTTGTGAAGACAAACCATCGCGACAATGAATACAGGAGCAGGCTGTGGTATGGGAGTCTCTATTGCCATGACGGGAAGGAGTGGGAGGTCGAAATGAATCGAATGTGGTTACCCCGCATTCCGGTTCCTCGGCCCGATTCGTGCGGTTGTTCAATCTCGCGGTTAACTCGCTGTGTCCGTGTTTCTCAGCACAACCCACGGCGAAATAGTCTCAAAGTTAATTGGACAATGCACCATACAGCACTACGTATTGTGCCATGATCCCGCTCTATGCAACTAGACTACTAGTATGCGAATGCCAAAAAATGTACCCCAGGGGATTGCCAGGAGATTGAGTATCGGGGTAAATTAGCAGTTAATTTAGAGAGCAGATTATTACGGAAGCCCAGAACCAGGAGGAGAGGTGCTACAAGTCATAAATGAGTGAAGAATGCACAGCAAGCTGGATGTCATGGATGATGCGGGTAATACAATGTGTGGGACGGGGAACTAAGCTGGTGATTTTGTCCTATCCTATGCAGGGGGCGGGGAGTGTTCGGAGCATCGCGTTATGCGTGATACGGCCGCCGAGGGTCAACGCTCTCCAGCGGCGTTGATGTGGGCGAGTCGGCCTCCATATATGGCGGGGGCGCCTCGCTCAGTGGGCCCGCCCCGTTCGACGTCCACGAATATCCCCCGCCCCAATCGCCCAGGGGGTCTTTGTGCAGCGGAGGCCGCGGCAGCGGCGGCGGGTTCGCAACCGGTGGCAGGGGCAACGACCGTTGGCTGTATTGCGAGCTGCGCCGCGACGACCGGGTATTTGTGCGCGAAAGATCGGACGACGCGTCTGTTGGTGTGGGCGGCATTGGGAGCTGCCGTTGCGGCCGGAACTTCATCGACTGTGAGCGTGTGAGGGTCCGGATAGGCGGAAGCGGAGGGGAGCCATTGGTGCGGAGGAGGAAGACGAGGCGGAGGCGGAAGCCGACGAGGAAGATGCGGCGAGGAATAAGGGCTCGGAGGGTCGCCGGCCAAAGGACGCGGCAGGGACCTCCCGCGGGGGCGTCGACTGTGAGCGGAGCGCCGGCCGCAACGGCGACGGCAGTGGCGACGACGACTCGGCGACTGGCGTCGGCGGGAGGGGCAGCTCACGCCGGACCCGGGTGCGTGAGGTGTCTAAGCGCGCAGAGTCGGGCGGAGTTGTCCCCGGCTCATCGACGACACGGAAGACGCGTATTGGGCGGGGATCTGTGGTACGGGGGGTACATCTTCGCCGTAGTACGACGGATCGATGTACCCGTGCGATGGGGGTTGTCCGGTTGGGTAATAAATGGACTCGGACGACGGGCTGTCCCCGCGCGGAGTCTGTGGCATCTGCGGAGATGGGAGTGACGAATTACCCGATCCCCGCTGTTCCCGGTATGCCTGGACGTCGTCGTCGTTGTCCTCGCCGTCGTCATCGTCCGATTCCCAACTCGAGGCGATCGGACTCGACCTTAGCGATGGGTAAATCGACTCGCCATACAGAATTTTCGCCATCTGCTTCGACGATGTGGGAAGCGGGGCAGAGAGGTCCGTGGTGGAAACACTCCGCAGGTTTGGATATCGCTTTGGGAAAATCGGTTCACCGTACAGGATTTTTCGCCATTGCGAATTTGACGCGGGCGCAGACTGCGGAGGCGTCAAGTCGAACATATCTGTGCTCGGCGACGAAAGCGGAGGGAGGATCGGCGGCGCTTCCTTCCCTTCGTATTTCTTGACGAGCATCCAATCCTGGACGTCCGTGACTAGAAGCATCGCCGTAATAACGAGGTGGTCATTAGGAGCACCGAGACACCATTTTGCACCAAAATGGGCCGAGAAGAATCGTTCTTGTCGTGCAGAGTCTCATAAACCTTTATCCGCGGGGGGACGCCCTCAACCGCGGGGTGAAACGTCGCGATAGGTCCCTTCACCGACGATGTCGTACACTGTCGGCGCGCAAGTCAGACCGACGACGTTTCACCGACGACGTTTAAACTCACCCAGTACGCGCTTCCCATGCGCTTCCATTTCAGACTATGCGAGAAGTTGGGGATGTTGAACCTTGACGGAGCGCTGAAGGCCGGAGATAAAATTAGGCATTGCAATCAATTATGACGGTGCGCGGCGTTACCTCAACATTGTCCCTGGCTTAAGGATAGAGTCGGCACTCTGCCAGCGGCCGTCGCTCATCTGGATGAGGGCGCCCAGGGTCTCCTTTGCCTTTCCCTTGGTGGGAATCACCTTTGGCCACTTTATCTCGGCAGTCTTGGTGAGGCCGTCCCACGGATCGTTGCGCATGACACGGGTGGACGTGCCAGTGGTGCGGATAACGTAGAGCGGGTCGCGTGCAGCATCGTCCTTGACCACCGAGTCGAGAAAGGACAAGGACGAAAACTTCAAGGTGACCAGCACTGACTTGTGGAGCGCCGGCTCGTCAGGAATAGTGTCTGTTCTCCGGAGGGCGGGGAGGACGCCGGAGAAGACGAAGATGCGCGGAGGATGTTTGAAGTGGAGGGCCGTGGATCGGGGGAACGCGAGGAGCTAGAGCTGAAGCTCTTTCGCTCTGGACGGAGAGAGGCCATGGGCGGTCTTGGGAGAGGACCAACAGGAACATCAAACACGGGCGAGTAGGCATATGGGTTCGTGACATAAGCTATCAGAAATGGGAAGGTGTCGGCGGCGATCCATCTCAGAGCATATGTCGAATCTGATATTCGGTCGACATCACCACAAGTCTCCGCATCACTTCGATAATTGCCTGATTGCAATTATTCTCATTATTGCGGGAAAGCAGCCACAGAGAGTAATCAGCCCATAGCAGGAGCAGCGCAGCTTATTAGCTTAATCTACGCAAACCAGGCTAGAGTCAAGCGACAGCCAATCAATGAATCAACGGCCTCGGTGACGTGTGACGACCGGTGACGGTGACCCGTGCCGTGGTCACAACTGTCGCAAAGCCAAACCAAACATCACGTCCTTTTGCTTGAACCACCACCATGACTTCTGCGACAGACCCTACGTGCGTGTTCACGCGTCCCAGCGTTGCTCATGCTCATCTCTTCATCTAGCACCACCAATGACAACGGCGTCGCCGCGTCCGACGCGTCTCCCTCCGCCGACAAGGGCAAAAACAAAGTCGAAGACACTTCCATGGAGGAGGAGGATGACGAGGACGACGATGATGATGACGACGACGACGATGAAGAGGAGGAAGACGAGGAGGAAGAGGAGGAGGTAAGTCGCGTCGCGATTTTTACTTTTTTTCCACCGACTGACGCGACGCGCGTCGCGTCTTAGGTGGACGAGGAAATCGATCCCTCCCTCATCCGAAGCACTCGCACGCGTGGTGTGAAGGTCGACTACACCAGCCCCGAAGCACTTGCCAAAGGTACTTAGTGTTTTCTTTGTCTCTGCTTTTGTCACGCTGAGGAAATTTCTCAGCTGGCCTCACCGCAGAAGACATTGCCCGAAACGACGACGAAGACGAAGACGTCTCAATGACCCAAGACTAGACCAAAAATTCCGTGTCCGGTCCTGTCCGCCGAACTAAAACCTTTGTTTTGCTTGCTGCTGATGTGCTTTTTATCGCTTTTGGCCTCGTATTCTATTCAAACTGCGCTCTTGTAACCAAAAGAATATATGTATCGTTGTTTTTTGACCAACTGAGATCGGAACGCAGTTGGCCGTCGATCGCCTGCCAGTGCCACGGTCTGCCACGAGTAGCCCACTCGCGGTCACGGCAGCCAGCAACCACGTCCACGGCGACACACCATTCCCATCGCAACTTTCCCATGTCTGCGCTTCGCCTGCCTTGCGTCGACTCGGCTGTGGCTCCCCGGTTCCTTCCATCTATCCAATATCTCGTCCAAATCTTCTTCTCTCAAATCTCGGTTCTCTTCGTTCTGTCTATTCTGCGACCCGGCCGCACCGTGACAATCTGGCAGAATCTCTCCACATCATCCAATCTACATATACATTCAGCAGCCTCGCACCCGGGGTATGTACCTGAACTGATAGTGATACAGCTCAACTCGGTCTTCTCGGATGCATGATGGCAGCTGAATCAATATACCCTCGTCGGCGATAATGCGGCAGTGGCGCTAACTGACATTCACTCGCGAGTCGGGACTGGCCGCGATGTCGGGCATCGTCTAGTCGTCACACCTATCAAGTGCCTTGGAATCTGATGCGGCGGTCACCGGGGTCGTGCGGTTAATCTCTGCGCTCGACGCAATCCTAGATCATTTGAAGCTTAGGCGAGGGTCGGTACCTTTATGGCAGGGACCGACTCGAATGCAATATATCAATAAATGAACGTACGAGTCCGGTGGGCGAGGAGATGAATTTTGCATTCAGCCAGCTACTCTATGTGTGCGTGCGCCGTAATCGCTGGCATAATCATTGCAATTCCAATTACCTACATACCTACCAATTATCTCGCGATTGTGGCGGTCTGCGAATTTGCAACTCGATCGGCGATGAACGAATGAGTGTTGGATGGTGCGCTTCGTTTTTGTTAGATGATGCCCTTCGTTGGAGTGGGAGTACCCCACTCACCCTCCGAGTCTCAAAAGTAACTTGGAGTCTGGCAACATCCGATCGATTCAGAGGCCCGGGGCAACATCAAGCGGATCGGTGACGACCTCTACTTAGTGAAGGTCCGTTGAAGTGCACGGAGGTCCGTCACTCCGCCCCTCCATTCAACGACTAGGTCAAAATGGATCAATCAGAATCAGCGCTCGAATCGTGTTCGGGGGAAACAGTGTTGATGTTCCGTTTGTATTCCGTTGCGAAATGGCAAGTGATGGAAGACTGCGTTATCCGAGGGCTATTTTGTGCGCTGCACGGGGAACAAAACCATCGGACGCTTTTGCATGCGGAGGTGCTCGAGGATGATGTTAGTATAGGGATGAATTGGCGCCGAATCAAAAATACCATGAGTATTCAGACGTTCAGACGTTCAGACGGCTCACACGTTCAAAAAGTATTCAAAAGTGATTTACGCACAGCGCCGGGACGTACATATACAGTTTTTATACATTTTTTTTTGGATGGTCCACAAGGGTACGTCTACCCTGTTAGAACAAGAACCTGGACTTTTTTATCTGTGTCTGTTCGCGTCTCTGCTCCTCCTGCAGCTCGTCCACTACTTGCGACGCGAGTCGCATCATGGGCGACATCGGCGACGTGATCTTCTCCTTCTTTCGGAACTTGCGCTGATCCTCCATCACCGACTGCGCTGCCAGCAGCATCATCGGGGACATCTGGGCGCGGCGTGGAATGGGGGTGGGGGTGGGGTTGGCGGTGGGCATGGGAGTTGGAATGGGGCTGGCGATCGGGCTGGGCGCGCTCGACTGACGATGTTGCTGCTGCTGCTGCACCCAGGAAGCGGTCCTTCCTTTACATCCCTTCTCTTCCACCGATGGCGAACGCGCTCCGGGGTTGGCGCACAGCGCGCGCTTGGCGAACTTGCCGCCGAACAGCTGGTGGACCGTCGACTCGAGGCGCGCCTTGAAAGGCATCTTCGGGCGCGGGGACGCCGGCGTCTGCGAGGATGACGATGCTGGCTGAACTGCCTGATGCAGAACAGATGGGAGGCCTAGACCGAGCTCGGCGTGCAGCGGGGCGTCGATTGGGTGTGCTTCGATGCCCTCGGGGATGGAGGACAGACGCGTGCGGGAGGCGCGCGGCGGGCGACCGTTTCCGAGACCAGGAGGGTATTTGGCCTGGGCAGCGGTGGCGCGAGTAGGCGTAGGGATCTCGGCGGTGGACGATGTCGGTAACTGTGACGACGAGTTTGGGCTGGAAAGCGATCCCGGGGCCACCTCAGTGATCGGGATGATTCTCTTCTCGTCGGTGGATCGAGGGACTTTGGCTAGGGTCGGGGGGATAGTAAGACCCAGACCGAGTCCGCAGCCGACATCCTGACTGAAGATATTTATGGCGCAAATCTCCACGCCCTCGGCCTTTGACTGTGAAATTGAGAGTGAGCTACAACAGTGGGGTCGAGAGATAACGGGAAGACATACCGAGGGAGGAGGAGATCCCAAAACTTGAGAGATCGAAGCACCTCGCCATTCGAAAGTGCTTCTTGCTGCTACACGCCGTCTCGGACTCTTGATCTGTCTATCGTTAGACTTTCCTTCGTCGACTTGACGTTTAGCGGATACCCGAGAGCCATCCCCAACCGCGGGAGTCGAAGAGGAGGCCAGGTCCAAGTAGTTGACCTTGGCGCTCGACAGACGGGACCGAGAGCCGGGGTTCTGGAGACCGATGTCTGCCTCTGACTGAGGACTATTGGCGGAGGTAGGGGAGGAGGAAATAGCGGGAGGATAGGAGAACCGTCCTGCGACGGGGAGGCGGGCAGAGTGGAGGAGGAAAGATTCGAGGCTGGACGAAGGAGACTTTAACAAAATAGATAGCATCCTGCGCTCGAGTTGAAGGTTACTGCAAAGCTAGTTATTGGTGATGAAGAGAAGAGTGAGGAATCTTCGATCGTTCGGAGGGCGAATAAATAGTGGGGGAACGAGGGGTGTCTCAGTTTCACAGTTGCGGGTCTCACTTTACACCCGTCTGTTTGAGGACAAGCCGTGCGATTCAGGACAATCCATGCGAGTCAGGACAATCCATGCGATTCAGGACAATCCATGCGAGTCAGGAGAAGCCATGCGAGCCAGTTATGCACATTGCAGATGTCATAGAAAGCAAATCTTGTCGACCGAAAGAACAAAGCAAGTCTCGAGCAGCACCGTCCAGTGTCCACTAAGACACCGTTTTGACTGTCCTTGACCGTATACGTTTCTTTCACTTCAGTTCGCACAGACTCTGAACCCGTTTCCTTTGGGAGTGAGGACGGCCGACATGGCCGAATTTGGCACGAGGAGGAGGATGTTTGGTTCCGTTTGCACGCCGTTGATCTTTCCTTTCAGGAAGTTTTTCTGTTGAACGCTTTCAACGATGCACCGTCTTAGGCCCACAGCGGAGGCTACCCTGGCCGTCATGAAGACTTGGCAAACCGCTTCATTCCGCCTTGTCGAGAGAATAGAGGGGCCGTATTGAAGCATTTACTAACTTGACGGTATTCCCGTGCTCTAAATGAGTACAATCCCTTTGACTGCGTCCCACGTCCTTTTTCCCGATAATCTAAACATCCTCCATTAAGCTAGCCTAAATCCCGCATAACCCTCGAGCTCCTTCTCTCCCCAGTTCCACAGTTCTCCTGCCAGTTTCACATTGGACGACAGCTTCGTATGCGTATGCTGACCCACAGTTCATAGTACCCTCCGGTGACCAGTTTCTCCTTGTTGACCGTCGCTGCCCAAAGCTGATTGTGCGCCCCTCCCTCGTGTGGTTCTGCTAGCCTCCTATTCCACGTTCTCCATATTTTAATGAATCCTTTGTCCAGTGCTGCATACAGACCTTGTTGCGTCCAGAAAGGCCCCGGGAAGCTCCACCAAAGGAGTATCCGGAAAACTGGCTTTTTTAGGCCGAAAAATCGTGATTTCTTTGTCCAAAGATAAGCTTTTTTAGGTCCAAATTTGGTGGGCCTTGTCCAAGGACAAGCTTTTTTAGGCCGGATTGGATTCTGGAGACCCCTGAGGTTAGCGAACCAACCGAGCGGCGCCGCGAGCTAGGAGAGATCAAGTTGCGTTTGGCGCACCGGTTCCAGCTCAAGTATCGCTTGAATTGTACGAGTAACCGGCGAGCAAGAAAAAAATTGCAATTTTCCGAGATTTTGGCGGAATTTTGTCCCTTGTCCGATACTGGCTTTTTCAGGTCCAGAACGGCCAAAACCATAAGCTTTTTTAGGCCAAATTCCAGGATTTTTCCGGACACTCCTTTGGTGGAGCTTCCTGGGGCCTGTCTAGAAAAATGAGGCGGGTTTTTTTTCTTTGTCGTGCCAGGATTGATTGTTTCCCTACCAGGGTGTCTGGAATCAGCTTAGTTGAAATCCGAATCTCAACTTCGAGTCCACACGCCTGCCAGGTAATGAAAATAACTTTCTCCTGCTTAGCTCCGCAATATCGGTGGCAGAATTGAAAACCAGGACAATTATGAGGAGGAAGGCTTGCTTTACTTGTCCTCTGTACCGCGTCTGCCTTGCGGGATTTCTTAGTGACAGACGATCCAAATTATGCAAATCCTGTCGATGTTCGTCCGCCCCTCGTTCAAGCTAGATTAATATAGTTAGTTTTAGTTGCGGGAATACGAGAACGAGTTTTCCAGGTCTGCGGTGGCGAGGCATGGGTTGCAGACTTCACTTGTGTTGTCGACTCTGTCGTGGTCTCTTAACGGTTCGAAGCTCTTATTTGGTGTGAAGCGGACTTGATGTGAACGCCGGGTTATTCAGAAAGGTACGGCCATGGCGGCCACGGCGAAGTCATAGCTGTGTTTCGTGACAAATTCTCTCTCAACCTTGACACCTTTCTTGCCTTCGACGCTCTTTCAGATCGTTCGAAGCCATGTTTTTTTTTTGACTGAACCTGGGCTGAACACAAGCTGGTGAACGTTCGAAACTGCCTGCTAGAGAGCGGAACGCCCGGGCCGAGCCTTTGACTTGCTGCAAAATTAAACGCAAATTTCACGCCACCTACTCGGACTGGACGCCGTAGACGCCCCTGCGCTTCTGACGTGCAATCTCTGCACCCGATATTCTGGGACTCCTTGCCTGCCGGAAGTGCGTGGCCGCGTAGTACATAGTGAGCCGGCTCCGCATATAAAAAGTACGAGTCATTCGATCCCCGAATAATCTCACCGCATCCATGGATTCCAAGACAGTCATTCAGCTCCTATACACTGCTCCCTTTCCTCCTGCCTCTCGTGCGCAGCTCGAGTCCATTTTGTCGGCGCCCTCCAAGCACCTCGAGTTGCTCGAGTACAAACCTATTTATGACCCCACATGCGAGGGACTATCCCTGCCAGATCTGCTCAGGTGTCGGAATTTCTCTTTTGCGTCGCACCCGTACGCCCTTGTCGCAGACAGTCGTACGCTCTCAGAACTCCATTCAAACGTCATGCCCACGATAGAAGTTGTGTCGGTCCGCAACATCACGCCGATGCAGGAGTGGAACATGTACAAAGGTCCTGGTGATATCTCATTTCTTTCACCATTCGTGCGTCTGGCGTTGCTGCGGTCGATGATGGTGATCTCGTTCTCTTATGAAGTATATACGCGGAGCTAATCTTGACGCTAACCCAGGAGGAGCGTGTTAAGCTCGACCCGCTCACGAATGCTTGGTTTTGGGAGCATGACGTCAAGAAGTTCACCGAGCTTCAATATAGCAACAACCTTTGGCAGATGAAGACACTTAGAGCAAGTCCAGCAGGGGCGCATTATGCCTGTCTGGTATACTCGGTCAAGGACAGGAACGCGATGCATGCGTTGGTGAGTACCGCGGCAGCGAAAATGACGGTGTGCATGGGCTAATTGTGCTATCTAGTATTCGAGTGAGGCCGCGAAGACTGGTGGCGTTTTCCATGGTCTGCGAGAGTGATGGAACTATGACGTTACTCCTGGAGAAAGCGCAGATAAAAAAACATTGTATCGGATTGGGGAGACAGAAAGTACGACCATTTCACGCCTCGTCGCTTTGATCTTAAGTCTACTAGAGAAGTTCCACGCGTGTACGCTGTGTACGTGCGCCGCGGAAGGCCAGGACTACCTCTTCTATCGGACGTCGATTGAGTCTCCAGTCCAATAAAGAACACCACATATGAACGTCGGAGGCCGAATCTTTCCAGAAGTGCACAGGAATACGACTAGCTATCGAATGATAATTGCGCGAAATTTTTTTGAACTATGTTAGACAGCGGAAATGCAGTAGTTCAAATGAACTCAACTCTGGACTGAAGGGTTACGAAAACGCGTCGTTCAAAACATGAGTCTGGCACCCATTTTTTTTGTCTGTTGCCAACGAGGCGTCCTCTGTGCGCACGGCGCGTCCAGATGTAGCCTTGGCATTTCCTTTTCTGGACTTGTTCGCCCTCCACTCTTTTCGCACCCTCTGTTGTACTGATGTCTTGATTGCTGATTGCGCGCGCAACTCCGACCGACACACGGCTAACGTCACGAGGAACAGAGAGGATCGGGTCCTACTACGTCACAGACTCCCAGGACGCCTAGGCTTTGATGGCATGCGCATAAAATGCTTGGAGCACCTGTTTTTGTCAACCCTTTGCTCTTTCTCTCCCGATGTCCGTTACGGCTGCCCAAGTCACCAGCAGCAGCAATAGCACAAAAACCTTCCTCACTGCTCTTGTTGCGAATGGCGGACTTCTCGTTGTGGAGATTGCCGCGTTTGTGGTGCTGAAAAACCGCTTGGGAAGAATATACAGCCCACGCACCTATCTACCTCCCCCAGGGTTGGTCTTCTTTCCAAGATTCCTCTGTTTTTCTTTCAAACGCGTTCTATTCTCAGTAAACGCGCCCATGAATTGCCGGGGAGTTGGTGGAGATGGCTTCCCGCTCTGCTTGTGGAGAATCCGCAAGACATCGTAGGTTGGCTCTGCTTGATGCGCACACCAATTGACCTGTTCCAGATCAGCAAAAACGGGCTAGACGCGTATATGCTCCTGAGGTATCTCAGGATGCTGATATGGATATTTTTTGTGTTCACGGGTACACATACACCCCACTTCAACCGCCCCTTCTAATATGACAACCGTAGTCTCCACATTCCTGGTCATTATACCCGTTGATATAGTCGGAATCCCAAGCTCTCCAGGTGCGGACGCCTTACAGAGATTAACGTGGACGAAGTGAATATTAGTTTCCGCGTATTATGCATTACCCTTGACGCTTTCCGATCACAGCATCCCTGGCGACAAACAGGATCAGAAACGGCTTTCCGCGCACTTAATCATGATTTATCTTCTTTCATGCAAGTGTTCGTCCCATCCTATTTGAACCTGCTGAACGCATTCTTCAGTCTTTGTAATCTTCATGATTTGGCGGGAGATGCTTCACTTTGTGGATGTACGGCACAAGTTCCTCATCAGCAAGTCACATTCGCGACTCGCTCAAGCGCGAACGGTGCTCATCACCAATGTCCCCGACGAACTCGCCAACGAGCACGATCTACGCCTCTTCGCCTCCTTCGTTCCCGGCGGCATCGACCGCGTGTGGATGTACCGCGATACGAAGGTCTTGAATAAGTTATTCCAACGACGCCAAGACGCATGTAGCAAGCTCGAGGCCGCAGAAGCGAACATCTTGAAGCATGCAACCGAGGTGTGGCGGGCTAAAGAGCTTGCACATCGCAAGATGCAAAAAAATAAGAAGCGGGACCAAGAACAAGGTGATCTGCCCTATGAACTCCCTGCGGGACCTTCACGAGAGCTCCTGGACGAACTTGTCCCCGAGGACGTTCGACCCACGCACCGTACCGGTTTTCTGGGCTTGCTGGGGGACAAGGTCGAAACCATCCCCTGGTGTACTGTACGTCACGTGCGTTACTTCCTCAAAGTCTCATATAAACCAGGTGCATGTAGAACGAGATTTCAAAGCTCAATCGCGAGATAGGTGATGCGAGACAACATATCGTCAAGGGGAAGTTTTTGGGCAGCGTCTTCATTCGGTGCAACCTTCAACTCGGTGCACACGTTCTCGCTCAATGTGTCAGTTATCACCAAGTATGTATTCATCTCTTCGGGCGACTACCACTTTTGAAAAAAAAAAAAAGCCACTTGCAATGAAGGACAAATGGATGGAAACTTCTCCGAAGGACATTGTTTGGGAAAACCTCGACGACGGAGCCCTCGAGATGACCTGGCGATACGGCACATCCTGGCTCGCCACTATTGGCCTGATTATCGGCTGGGCTTTCCCGGTTGCGTTCATTGGGACACTCAGTCAAGTAGACACACTTTGTCAAAAAGCACAGTCCGTCTCGTTCACCGTTCATTTTGAGTGGCGCTCATCCGTAACCTGTGCATAGCTGGCTCGCATGGGTGTGTAAAGGTACGTTGGTTGCGCTGTGGATAGATCTTTCGTGCTCAGAGACTCATGCATCGTCAGCGCCAAACCCGGTTCCGGGAATAATCACAGGTAAGACTCCATACTTTTTATCAGATCCTTGAGTGACGCTGTTCTTATCAGGCATACTTCCGCCAGTCCTACTAGCCATCTTATTCGCAGTGTTACCCCTTATACTCCGAGGTATTGGCATTGTTCAGGGAATTTACACCGGCGAAGTCCTTGACGTTTCCATCCATAGCACTGGCGTGGTACGAATGCATCCCTCGATATTCCCTAATTTCCATCAGCGTCTACCGCCGTTTCTTCCTGTTTCTCTTGATGTACGATGTTCTTGTAGGTTTACTTCATCTCTGATGCACTCTTTCAGCCACGGTTTTCTCATTGTTACTCTGTCCTCATCCTTTACGACCAGTGTGTGCCTTCTACACACAGCTGAATCTTGAGCTCATGGATCTACAGTTGTTCCGAGAATAATCAACAACCCGACCAGCACCGTTGAGGAACTAGCTCAAGAACTCCCCAGCGCATCGGTCTTCTTTTTAACTTACATGGGTGAATGTCTCCCGCCTTTTTTCTGAACCCCATGTATTGAAACCTGGACAGTAACGCAAGGGCTGGCTGGCGCTGGAGCTGGTCTGTCATGGTCATTTTCTGGTTTTCCAATCGCTCACTAATGGCACCCAAAAGCTCTTGCACAACTTTTCCCGATTATTATCCACTTCATTCGAAAGTGGTTTTTGGGTCGCACACCGCGCCAGGCTTATAGCGTACGTCTTGGCTTCTTTTGTTTTACTTGCGATGACCAACGATGTGGTTAGGTGACATTCTTGATGCCGTCTGTCAGTCTTGTTGCCGTCCAATCTATGCCAAGTCTCTAACATGTGCAGGCGGACTTTGGTCTCATTCTCCCCAGACTGTCTCTTTTGGCCGCCATAGGTTTCGCTTACAGCGTGCTCAATCCGATGGTCAACCTTTTTGCTCTACTGAGTTCGTTCCACGCTCTTCTTAGGTCCTCGATGCTGATTGTGTAATTAGGCTATTTCATGTTCTATCTCGCCTTCAAGTTTTGTATGTGCCTTGCTATATGCCGTATCTCGCCCTCAATTGTATCTAGTGCTCACGCAAGTTTACGATCAACCCGACGAGAGTGAAACTGGGGGCGGGTACTTCCCTCTCGCAGTATCCAATCTCTGTGCGTGCCAGCTGTTAATCTCGTGTTTCGTGAACTTACCGGGTATGCAGTTGTTGGGCTTTACATTGCTCAAATCTGCCTTGCGTGTCTCTTCTTCCTCAAGGCTTCGGTGTCCCCCGCTTCAGCTGTCGCTGAAGGCGCGCTGATGATTGTGCTCGTCGTTATTACTGCTGTGGCGCAATCCCTGATTACTCGGAATTTTCAACGTATGCCTCAATTTCCTTTTTCGTTTGCAAAAAACAAAACCATTTCACCGCAGCCATCACGGATTTCCTGCCAATGTCATTGGCGACCAAGAAGATGGCCAAGCGGTACGAAAAGCACCAGCAGAAGCACGGTGGCCCCGCGGTGACGCCGGACGAGGGCCTCAACCTCGACATCTTCCAGCGCCATGGTGTGTTTTGTACCACAGGTGTCCTTCCGCTTTCCTGATTTGGTACTACTAGCTCTGCGAAGTGTTCGTAGGCGGGTGGCGCGTCTGCCAAGACAACTTGACAGAACACTTCTTACGTTGAAGGACAAAGTCAAGGAAGAGGGAGAGCGCCTTGCGATCCCAAAATCGACGCGGGAAAAGCTATTACAGGAGCATCAGCGGGAAGCGCAGGCAGAGCAAGATGCCGCAGAGGAAGATGCCGCGGCTATGTTCCAGGAAGCTGAAGAGGAAGAAGAGAGGGATCCACAGCAAAAGGCCGCCGAGGAAGCAGTGATGGCGGATCTCAAGAACGGGGACGCGCCAGAATTATACCGCAAGTCGTCGTCGGCGTCCCAGGCTTCGAAGAAATCAAAGAAATCGAAATCGAAGAAGGTCATGACAAAGAAATCTGGCTCTGGAAAGCAGGGAAAGGGGAGTGTCGATCCTGCAGCTGCGGGTGTCGATCTCTCCGACGAAGATGTGTCGAGCGATGAAGAAGAGGAACAAGATGACCATGCATTCGACCACCCGTCGACGTATGTCGAGCAGCCGTGGATATGGATGCCCAAAGACCGGCTCGGGCTGAGTAAGCTCTTGGTCGATGACCTTCGAGCGGGTGGGGTGGATGCGAGCGATCTAGGAGCGGTCATGGACAAGAAGGGGATTGTTGAAGTGACGCGAAATCCGCCGGACGAGGAGTGGTACGCGCAGGATACATGATTACGAAACTTGTGAGCTAATACGGATTTGTTGAAACATTATTGGGTATCGTGAATGAACGTGAAAGATAAGAACGTGGCATCATCTTCGGAACTCTGCAATGCTAAATGGTGATCTTGGGGGCTTCGATCTTGTGCGTCGCGATGGGCCCATTGCAGTCAGTCGTCGCAGAAGAGCCGGCGCCGGACACACCACCCAGCTGGCGGGTATGGACCCCGCGGTTGTGGTAAGCCACGAATGGCACTAGAAGAAGTTATCGCCAAAATCGTGCGAAAAAAAGCAGAAACTCGCCGGTACTCGCGTGATGAAAAGACACAGCGTCCACCACACATTCTACGTGGTCGCTTAGGGCGCGACGCTTCTCATCCACCCGTACCACCTCGGCCAAGTTGGACAACATGCTGTATTTTCGCCCCATTCGCCGCGAGATCCAGCAGGAGCATTCTGGGCCGAGGAAGACAAGCGGCGTGTGAAGTTGCACATCGCCAAGATGAAGCATAAAAACGAGTAACTCGCCCAATTGCACCAGCACATGTGCAGACGGGCACCAGAGCGGGGAGAGCGCCTAGCTCAGAGTAGTCGGGTTCCGGAGCGCGATCAGGAGCGACATACTAGTAGTACGACAAGGGAAACGCAGAGAAGTCTGGTTCTTCAGAGTTCTTCATCCTGCGCGGTGACAACTTGGAGACGCCGCGTCATGAGCGCGATTGCGGCTTCAAGACGCCCAATTCGAAGATCCAGAGTTCGAATGAACCCGGCCTTCTGCGAGTGTATGCCATTGCCAGTTACAGCGACAAGGTTCTGATCGACAGTTTCCATACACATCACCGCTGTCAATCATTCGATCAACTCATGCAGCCCCTGTCTTGTCTCTCTTGTTATAAGTAATTCTCCTCTTCCTTCAACGGATTCCACAAAATGGCTCCAGAAGCATGGCACGATCCAGACTTCTATTTGAAGACGGCAATATCGCATTGTCGGCCAAGGATACCAGCGGGAATCCACGACATACTTTCGTCTGCACAAGAGCATCCTCGTTAACCATTCACCCGTTTTCGCTGACATGTTTGCGATGCCTCTCCACCGCTATGGATCAGTACGACGGCGTCCCTTTGGTTAAGATGGCTGGTGACGATGCTGGTCAAATGAGAGGCTTCATAAGGCTTTTGTACAACCCACAGTCTGTATTGGTTCACTATTTTCCATCCCAGTAGATCTAATATTTGGTTCAGATGCATCCCAACTATTCTGGACCGAAATTTTGCACTCAAGCTGTTGGACCTTGCAAATTAGCCCAAAAATACCAGGTGGATTGGATTGTGGCCATGGCTGCGTCGCAGTTGAAAAAATCCTGGCCTACTACTCCGGCAGGATGGGCCAAGTTTGAAGAGGGCGAAGATGAGAGCCAGGATCTTGATATAGCCCTGGCCAATGGCTATCCATGGGAACCTGTATGGCATGACAAGGCTATTCCGCTACGCCTGTTTCCTGAACCCGTGCCGTCGATTCTCCTGGCTCGCGTATGCGACGCCACATCCATTCTCCCCTTTGCATTCTTGGAACTACTCCAGAGCCATCCAGAACCCGATCACAGTTACCAAAGAGTTGCCAAAACGGCTTTTTTGTCCGCAGACGATACGCGTCGACTGTTGGTTGCTCGTGAAAGGATTGGGAAGTGGCTCTCGCTTTATCGGTATGAGGACGCTCCCCTGGGACTTGGCTGCTTGCGAAAACGGCGGACCATGCGAGGCCGTCATCCTTCGCACATGGTTGAAGTTCGTGCATTCGGTCGGCTGCGATGGCAATGCTCTGCGGCTAACGCCCAACACATCTGCCGGGGGAATATGTCCTGAATGCAGACACAAGTTTTCCGTCGAACTCTCAGAACTGCAGGAGGCCTTTGTTAAGAGCTCAGTACATTTTTCCAACTGGATGAATAGTTGCGGGGCTCCTTCCTAGACTATGAACGTTGTAATATAGCAGTACGCCGTAAGTTCGTAGCAGCAATATGTCTTAGATAATTACCTTTCATAATTGTGACTTTTTTTTTTTTTTGTGTTAACCGTTTTTCCATTTTTTTTTTTTTTTTTTTTTTTTTTTTTTTTGCTTTTTTATACGTTGCGCTTGTTACGTTACATCAGACTAGACAAAATAAAAACGTTTCACAATTATGCAAACTTATCCTATTCATAAAATTGGACATGAGCTCACACCAGTCCATGGTATCGGCGAATTCATCGTCGTCCTCTGCTTTCATACTCAACTCAATGAAGGACCGCATAGCCAGACCAAGGTCCTTTCCCACAAGATGGTCAAGAAAACCGCCAGCTAGATCCATTCCTATTTTTGCGTCAGTAAGAACTTTGAATCAACTGCATTCGCTTACCTGCAGAAACCCCAGAACCAGTCCAAATCCTCTTGTCTTCAGTGGCCACCCACCTTGCCTTTGGAACCCACTCAATTCCCAGTGTTTGGTTTCTTCCTGATAATATCATAAACGTGAGCAACGAGGAATCCCTGTATATGGCTTATTATGAGCTTACTCGAACGCTTCGAAACGCAGATTTGTTCGTCGTGGCGCGTTTCCCACACAGGAGCCAGTGCGTGCAAGAATCAGGGAGCCGGTGCATACGGTCAATATGTACTTTGCGCCAGGGGCCTGCCTCTTGATAAATTCCGGGCACGCGCTAGGCGGATTTACGGCGGGACCTGAGAAATTGTTCAACGCCTACCCAGACATCCGTTCAACATCGAAGTGGTTTACCTCCAGGTATGAGAAGAATATCGAATTGTTCCTTTGCATCGTCGTATGTCAAGGACGGAAGAAGCATAGGCCCTGCGGTAGGCTCGACAGGATCCAATGTGTGCGAGAGGTACGTGAACTCGATATTCAAGTCCGGCAGAGGTTCAGACACCTTCACCCGGCGAGAGCGCGTTGCCGATTCTTGGCGGACAATATTCCCAGCAGTTCAACGGGGCCTTGATAATCCGTAGATGTGACCTTCACCGCTGATTAGATTCGCAAAACCTCTGAGCAGAGACTGTTTTTACCCGTGGGAAGAGACATACGGCCACTTGGAGAGTCTGAGTCATGGTTGGGTTGAAGAAGTCCGCCGACACGTGGAAATGCAGATGCAGCGGTTCTCACAAAATCTTCCGCGAATCCGGGAGCGAGTTCAAAGCAGTGAGTTGGGCTTTCACCAAAACGCAACTCATTCTTATATAGAGATTTTTTGCCGACTGAGTAGCCGGGCTCACCGGAGTACCGGTTATGCGCACGATAGACGGTGCGTCAAGGCTCTTGCGCCGTGAACGCGGTCAATTTGGACCTATGAGGACGCGCTTGTCAAGAACACCGAACCGGCACAGGCGATCAAAGGGGGGATCGCTGATCAAGTCAAGTCAAGACGCCGGTCGGGGTTTTGCGTCGCGGCTTGCTGACCATTCCGCGAGGCGCGTGCGCGTTTAACGACGTGGCATTAGAACGTCCGCGAAGCCCCAAAGTCCAGCGAATTGATTTGAATAGGAATCAGCCCTTGTTTAGAATTTGGTTGTCGCATGCGGGAGAATGCCAGTAATTAGCGGACGGCCAAGTTCCTGTAGACGGTGTGACAGCCGAAGGAATTCAGAGCAGGAACGCGGGATTCACCCAGGATATGCGGGATTCGCCCGGAGGACACGGGAGCGGGAAAGCGGGCTCGGTCGCATTTAGACGTACGCTTCTAGGACTCTACATCTGTAGCCTCCGCAGACGTCCCCTGCACCTGCAACTCATGCACACTCTCCAATCCCACCGCCCGTAAAATCTTGCCAACCCCTCCGTCTTGACCGCCGCCAGCTCGCGCTCGCTCTTGACGAGCATCATCCCAGCAAACGCCAGCGCGTTCACGCTCAGCTTGTCGCCCGTCTCAGCCAGGATATGGTCCTCCTGCCGGCGCGGGATCAAGTGCATATGCTCTAGTGTGATGACGACGTTGTACGACGGCTTACCCGGGGGGTAGAGTGGATCGTGGCGGATGGTCGAGATGACGAGGTCAAGGAGGCTGAGGAAGGCCTGCGCCAAGACGGGTTCGAGTTTCTCGGCGGAGAACGTGTATAATCGATCCGGGAAACGATAAACGTGGTTTGCGTATGTCAGGTTAGTGAGCGAGAAGGGAGTGTCTGTGGGATGCGGTTATAACTTATCAAGTGTGGAAATCCAAGAGCGTCTCCATACCCGCAGTCTCTAGTTTGACACTTCGTGCAAGATACTCTATAGGAGGACCATCTTCGTCTTCTAGCGGGATAAACTGCACATGTTTGTGGGCTTGAGACGCCCCGGAATTGTCCCCGCCTGCTCCGATAAGTTCAAGTAAATGGGTCGGAACGAAAGGTGGCGCACAATTGTAAAACGCAAACAAGTTATGACGAGCCTTCCGCGCCGCTGCCAGCAAGAGATAAGTCTGGACCAGGTCTGGGGGCGACAAGGGCGAGGCCTGTGACTGGAATTCTGGATCCCCGTTCAAGACCACAAAATCCGACGGCGATAAATGCCCGACCTTTGGTGACAAGGAGAAAATGTTGGGGGACCACAGAGTACTTGTTCAACTGCCAATCCAGAGATCGCTGAGTTACATCGGCTAGTGCTGAAGCGGGCACGGACAGACCAGAACGACATAATCTTCGGCGTTGTCCTCGTCTCGCAATTCCCCAATGAAGAGATTCTGATTGTACGGTGGTTCAAACGGATCCGCTTTCTTCTGCGATGGCGTGTTATCTTGAGCAGTGAAGTGAGGTGTTGGGAGATTCGGTTTGTTTTGCAGCGCAGGGCACAGTCTAATTTCGTACTGCTGCCCGTCAGCCAACTGTCACGACAGACAGCATCTGGTATCAAGACCTCTATGCCACACTCTGCATGCTTGACGATGGTGGAGGGGAAGAACAGAAGGTCGCCCTCCGCTTGAGCCTTCTCGAAACTCGGGCCCAGTTTGGTCAGAATCTCAGTGGGGCTCATGATAGTCAGAAGCAAGAGTAGTGACGGTTAAGATAACGAATAGAAAAATCCCTGACATGTCATAAAGTATAAAGGACAACGGGGCGATGGCGAACGAAGGCAAAACACTCGAACTTCAGCCAATTACCAGCCAAATAGTACGTTGGAAGCTGTTGGTATAAAGTACACGGTGAAGCGGTAGCTTAAGAAATGGAGACGTTCGACGAGAGTTGCGGAGATGTTTGAAGCCCGGTGGTGTAAATGAGTGAAAAAAACGAACGCAGTCCGTTAAAAGCTTGTTACTTCTCCCCCTTGCTAAATTTCACAGCCATTCATAAAATGGCGTAAGTAAGACGGCGATCCTAGATCAAGCCCGTCCACCCTGTCCTCTGTTGGCTTTCGCCTCGGCAATAGTTTCTCCAAGCGCCATGGCACGTAGATAGCAGATGATGGCTATGAGTGACCACAGTGCGGCGTTCGTTCCCTACCAAGTTGGTGTTAGCAAAAGGCTGTGATGGAGCTACTTGACCGCACCTGATAGTAGAGAATGGAGAGGAACGCCTGGAATACTAGCAACACGACTTTAAAAATCATACTCCGGCGGATAGAGAGGTCCTTCAGGAGCGGCAACGGATTTTCCACGGCGAGTATGAACAGCGCCACGCATGCGTTGATGATAGGGATAATCGGGGCCTTGACGATGAGCGTTATAAAGATCGCAGCACTCGGAGCAGGCCTATGACGGGCGATCAGCGGACAGCGGGATGCGCCAAAAGAGCACAGCGTACTGGAGGCCTCCGGGATCCCGCAAAGTGCCACCAATGAAGTCCCAGAAGAACTTGCGGTAGAACAGCGCAAAGAAGCTGCTCCACACCGCATCTGTAAAAACCACCTCATTAGCGACCAGGTGGCACGAAAGACCTCTCTTTCAATAGACTCACAAGCACTCGCGGTGATGGTGATGAGGCGCGCATATTCGTGCCAGACTAGATTTCCCATCTTTCAGAGGTCTAGAGGTGTCGTTTAGGGAAAAAGAGGGTCGGTGAGCGCTGCTCGAGCGGCGACAGAAGGGTGTTGGCGTGAGGGTCGAAGAACAGCAAAGAAAGAAGAGCAGTAAAAGAGCACAGCTCGGGCCCGGGGGTATGAGGGAAGAGAAGGTGGTGGGGGTGAACACTAGGTTCAGGACAAGAGCAATGGATCTCTCTATATCCGACACTGCCACGCCTTCCCCTTACCGAAACAGGCCGAGTTGCAACCTGTAACTGATGCCGGTTGCGATCTTTGCCCGCTCCGTTGATTCGGGTAGGCAAAGTCATTGAAAATCTAAGTACAACAAAGTGCTAAGAGATACCCAGAGAAAGGATCCGACACAGTAATAAAAGCTCCTGGCTACCGATACCTCACCTGGCCGGCAGGTTAAGCGTAGGTGGGCGATTCGGTCGTTCGGGCACTTGGTTTGCGATCTGCATCACAGTTGGCAAGTCCCTAAACAGCGGTAATTATGAACGACGTACCATCACACCCTGTTGCGCTCGAGATGGCACTCGGGGCATGCCCATGGTTGGCACGGGCGGCGTCGTTGAGCCGAATGATGAAGGTGGCGCATTATTCGATCCATAATAGCTTGGCGCGATGGAATGTGCAGACATGCGGGAAACCAATGGGCCTGAGAATGTTGGCATCGGCTGCTCCGGCGAAACCGGACTAAACCGCATAGTTGGTCCTTGCAAAGGCAACTCCGCGCCGACGGGTGTCCTCGGAGTCTCTTCCGCGAGTTTTTGCCAGCGTTTCCTTCGTCGGACGAAAAGCAACGCGACTAGAGCAAGCAATGCTAGGATTATGACCACAGCGCCGACCACAATCCCGATCATCGCCCCCGTGGAAAGTCCAGAATGTGGTTTGGGTGGGGAGCTGTTGTCTCCAGCACTTCCCGCGCTGTTCAGAAATAATTCAGCTCCACCATCACTTCGACCGCACACACAACAAACCTTTGGTTTGAAAGCGTGCTGGGAGAAGGAGCGCCTTCGCCAGCAGGAGTGCCTTGGATACTTGCAGAGTAGACGGTGATAGAGTCGAGATCAATAAACGGTCCAGTCCCGTTTTGCTGGCCTGGATTTGTTATGATTAACATGTGCTGCGACGAGTCAAGGCCATTATTATAGTACTGCGGCGCTCGTTATTCACCACACTTGGATACTTCTTGACAAACTCACCAGTAAGGTCTGAAAATGTTATAAGCAACACGACGTAAATTGAGAGAAAAGAAATACCTGAGGGTGAAGCTCTGCAATGGACGCCGATTGAGTATTGACCATCGTCATTTGACCGTCGACGGAGATCTGGACGTTGGCGTGGTCAGGAGAGACAGTGCCGTAGATCGCTACACCATTGCCGGAAAACGAAAGTGATGCTGCAGAGCCAGGACTCTGACTATAGCTACAAAATAGTTTAGGCGAACGCGCAATCTTGTCCAACAAAGACCATACTGAAGCGTGTCGTCCAAATACTCAGTGTTGTTAGCCGTGGCCCAGCTTCCCGCGTACGTTATGGCTGGGTTCGCATCATCATAGACTGCTGACGTCGTGGTAGATCTGGAAGTAGGGTTTTGACATGAGAGGAATGGATCCGCATTCACGCCAAAATGACTCACCCAACAGCGCCAACCTGTGTGCTCAAGTTCACAAAGTCGAGATCCATGCCAACTCCAGTGCTTGTGAGGACCGCGACGTGTGGTCCGTTCGTGAGTCCAGAAGCCGACGCGAGAAGCTGTTTGGTCTCCACTCCAATGCTCGTTGACGTTCCAGTCGCTACCGGGTTCCCGTCCACCGACAATGTGTATGTGCCATAACTTGGGTTGTGCCCTCCGTAGAATTGAATGCCCGTCCCTGAACACGCGTCAGTACGAGGACAAGAGCGCTCCCAGGTAGCAAACTATCCAACCATTGAAGTTAACCGTGGCTGTCGCGCCCGGCGCAGTAGTCGAATGAAGTGAGTTGCCTGAATATGACTGAGTTGTTCGGGTGAACACTTTTGTTCCGGGTCGAGAGTTGTAAAACGCACAAGACCGCCCACATTCTGTTCCGTCGCATCCTGCCAAGCGCCAGTTGGTGCAAAAAGAATTAGAGGCGAGCTGTCTTCGACTAGGGAACGGGGAGAATTGGGAAATCAGATAGACTCTCTTCCGTGATCAGACCTTCGGCGTACTGGTCAGGTTGTAAGAGGCCATCGAGGCCGCACGAATAAGATAAACGAAACAAAAACGAAAGAAAGGAACAAGAAGAGAAGAAGAAAGGAGTGATGTAGAAAGAAAAGCTCCAGCCACACCCAGGTGTTGAAAGCTGCCTCGCAAGACAGCCGTCATCCGGGACAGTTTATCACACCGGCGCGTGGCACAGCATATGTCTCGGGCTGATGGTAGACGCCGTCTATCGCGCGTTGCGTTGTTGTAAAGGGATAAACATGTTTCGTAGTGATCATCAGGGACCAAGCGCGTTAGATCGGAGTATTTATGTCAAGCTTCGAGGAGAGACCGATACCATAAATGAATCGATGTTGACTTGATGAGATTGCCAGTCAGTGGCGAAAAGACCGACCTAATGGCCTTGAATTGAAACAGAGATAAACTGCAATCTGCAATTTGCCCATGCCTCCGAAACCGAGGGCAGCTGCGGCCTCGACATCCAATGCCCTGGTGCCTGTGGGGGCGAAACACGTCTCGACTAAGCCCGGGCGCCAGAGCAAACGCGATGAGAATGGCGACAAACCAACCACCGCCCGTGCCCTTGTTCTTCGCAATGGAAAACATGGCGCCCGCGGTACGGGGGAGTTGGTCCTCGTCACCAAGCTCCTTGGACGCGAAAAGCTCGATCTCTTAGCTGGTAAGACGGCAAATGCAAGTCACAAAGACGATCTCCTAATTATATCCTCAAGAGGATCTGGTCGAAAAATCAAAGACCGCGATTCTCAACCCCTTCAAGCTTGAGCATTGTCTCAAAATCGCCGATTCCCAGTGTGCTGGTATGTTGAACGCACGGCTTTGGGTTTCATTGTTGAGACTCGGCGCCTGTTTTCAGCCTTTCTCGATGATATCGCCAATTTGCAAGATCCCGACATGTTCTCGGCCATCATGGAGGCGGAGTGGGCGGCCCGCAAGCTCGTTAAAAACAAGCAAGAGCCTATTAAGAATGCGTCGGCGATGGCTCGGGTTGTCGCGACCAAGTAGGTTTTTGCTGCTTGATCAAATCGCCGGCGCCTGCACACATAATCGCCCGATTCAGAATCCACAACGCCTACATGCTGGCGTCCGCTTGGAAAGTCGTTGCCGATACTTTGCATGATCTCGAGGATGACGGTCTAACGGATTTCAACGTCAAGACGCTGCTCAAAAACGATGAAGCGTTGCGCTCCAAATATCTGTTTTTGTACCATTTTGTTAACACTCTGGTCGGCATGACTCAAGAAAGATTCTCCGTTCTGGCAACCACCACTCGTAGAATATAATTTCTTATTCGCTGCAGCCCTTTTTGACAAGATTTACAGCACATTACGCTCCGTACTTCCAGTTCAAGCCGAACGACGATGACCCTGAGGGGCCCAAGGAATGTGTCTTTGACTGGAATGCATTGAAAGAAGCCGGAAAGTCGTTCATCGACTCCATTATTCTTGAGCTATGTTTCCCTCGTGCCCCCTATCCTATGACGGTTCTGTATGAAATACTGCACGAAGCTGTTGATGAATCCCCCAAGGAGGCCAAGCGCTTCCCGCAGGCACTCTGGGATGCGGTTGGAGACTTATCGGTAGCAATCTCACGCGCCAGTCGCGTCCACGTACTGACGACCTTCGCACAGGAATCGGTGCAGCTTCAGGCGCTACTTGAAACCCCACTGCTCGGCGCTGACGCTGCTGGGTGGAAAGAACTCAACGTTACCAACCCGACTGCTTTTGAGGATTGGCTCGACGCCCAATATCTTTCATCCGAAGCCTCCAATGATATCGCCAACTGGAAGGATCTCATCTTCCCTTGTCAAGGTCTAAGAAACGGCCGATCCTCACTGAGATGTGGAAGAACATCAACCTCGTTAGTCCTCTTTCTCCCCTTTTTTTTCCCCCAGGTATTGACACAACGAAGAACTACAGAGCGGCTACTGGGCTAGACATGGACGCGCTGTGGCAACTGCAGGATGCTCTGTCCCGTACTCCTCAATGGCATTCGGCGTATATTCCGGGCAAAATGATCGAGTACGGCTCGGACGACGAGGACGCACCGGGTTTCAAAGGTGGCAAGAAGCCCAAGAAGAAGGTCTTGGCCATCACCAACGGCGATGAGAGCAACGACTCGATGCCAGACCTGCAGTCGGTTTCGAATTCCTCGGACGACGACGACGACGACGACAGCGACAGCGAGTCGGAGGCGGAAGATGACGACGACGACGACGACAGCGACTACGACGAGGAGCGAGAGGACGAGATTCGAGAAATGCTACGGGAGGCCATGGATACCGCTCACGAAGGGGATTTTTTCGAAAAGTCCGACGACATTAATCCTTTCGACGAAGAGATCGGCAAGGGGAATGCTTTCTTGAAGCTGTTGGGGTCTTTGAAAGGTGACTTTGGATATTGTCCCTTGAAGAAGCTCTCTAAGTCTCGAATTACAGGTCGTATGTTCAACTCGAGTTCAAAGATGAAGACGAAGACCACTCCCACTCCTCGCAGTGCGAAGACAGGTTTCTTCGGCAAGTCCAAGGCTGGGCCTGCTCCTCCCAAACCCACCCCCGCCGCGGCTAAGACTGCCCCCGCTCCTGGTGCGTGCACACCTTCTTTATCCCCTTCCTTCCTTAATGATCATTTCTAGCGGCGCCGAAGAGTCAAAAGGCGACGGTGGAAGAAGTCGACGACGAAGACGATGCAGGGCCGACTAGCCCCAAGAAGAAGAAGAAAAAGCCGAAGAAGAAGAAGAAGCCCGCCACCGCGAATTCCCCTGAGCCCGGTCAAGAGGCAGAGACTGCGGCTGCCCCTGCTTCGCCCAGCCCCGCCAAAAAGCCAGCGGCCAAGTCGCCTGTCTCCAATTTGGCGGCTCAGATGTCCAACATTTCGCTGCTTCCCGTGGAGCAGACGGTTCCCGTGTCGGGGCACGCGTACCTCAAGGAGGTCCAAGAGGCGAAGGTCAAGATCAAGTCCCGCTCGCAGACCTCGTTGGGCACCGTCCCCGAGACAGAGAAGAAGCGCACTGGGTTCATGAAGAAGTTTGGGATTTTCGGCTCCGGTAAGGAAAAAAAGAGGATGAGCCGAAGAAGCCCAAGACCACGTGGTTCTCGAGGCTCGGAGCGAAGAAGAAATCGGCCAAGTTGATGCACCAGCTGTTGAGGACCTCTGAAGACGAGACGAAGGGGATGGCGCCTATGAAATGGGAGGATTTCGTCAAGGTATACCGATCTTTCAACACTTGCGATGTTGAAATAACGTCTTCGCCCAGCTCATGCGTGAAATGGGCTTTGATTATGATCCCAGCACCGCAGGTTCCAGTGTGCGATTTGATCCTCCGGACCCAAAGGATCCGGTGAGTCCAATTTTCTACAATCGTCGACTTTATACCTCAAAACAATATCCATAGTCCATCACCTTCCACAAACGTATGTGCTGTTCCCCGCCTCCATTATGATTCTCACTGAACTCTCCATTTCAGCCCATCCCGATCCCACGCTTCAGCCCACGATGTTGAAAGACTTTGCGAAGAGACTGAAGAGGAATTACGGCTGGAGCGAGGCTGACTTCCAGGGTTGACCGCACCGAAGGTCCATCTAATTGCATCTTGATTTATCTAACTGAACTTCACAATTATCATTAATTCTCTTGGTGTACTAACACATTCCTAACCGTCTTGGTTTTCTCACTGCAATATATTTACTCTTTTCCCATTCCATCGTGGCATTCAAAACGCAGACTCGACAAATCCGAATTCCCAGCTCGAGCTATCCTTATCGTCAACCCACCGGGCCAACGCCCGGCTCCAGCGTGCGGGGTCAATCGTTCGCTTAGCCGAATGTCCGGGTTCGCTTTTGCGCTTCCCGGAATTCATTCCAGGATTTTATCCCACCTTCCCTGATTCCGGTTCAACCCCGGTTAAATTGCACCGGTGTCGGCAACGCAAGAGGATAAAAAGACGAGGCAGGGTGTGCTCACCGAGAATAAAAACAATACCCACGTCGACGCACCATGGCTGACGATTCGCCAACCAAGTCGAACTCGATGGTTATGGAGCTGGCGACGAACAGCGTACGCAACACCACACTTGCGACCGCGAACGACGACCCGTATTTCGAGATTGTGACGCGGTTTTGGCATCCGAATATCACGAAAATTAACAGTGCGCGCTTCCTCATATTTCTCTGCCTGACCTCATTCCAACTGGCCCAAACTCACCAGAGCTGGATCCCTTCACCTCAATCATGACCACTGTTTGCGAAATTGACAAGAAAGCGGCCAAGATCCGTTTCCTGAACCAGGACGAGAAGGAAAAAAATGCACCAATACAGACAAAAAATTTACAATCTCAGAACTCCCTAGGAGAGTGGGTGTCGATTGAAGCAATTTTGCAATTGGCGCCAGAAAAGCCGTACGCTTGCCCTATCTCGCTTTGCTCCCAAACTGAATAATCATGTCATCAGCGGAGGCGTGTTCGTCGACTCCGATGGCGCACAGTATCGGTGGAAGACGCACAATCGTAATTTTCAGGTAGATTAGATCTCACCGCTTTGCTCCGACTTTGGATAGTGCTGATCGCGCCGCGCTGACAGCTGATTCGCATCGGGGACGACGCCAGATTGCCCATTGTAATTTACCGCCCATACAAGCGTCACTTTGGCGTTTGGCGCATGTCAAAACACGCAGCACTGGAGATCAAGCCGCAGATAATCCAAAGTCTGGAGAGACTCATTGGTTGGTTTAGACCGAATTGGTGTTATTATCATTATTGACGGTCTCCATAGCAAGCTATCTGTTGGTTGAACGCCAACGGCGTCACCACAGGTTCTAATGCATGTATATACTTAGAATATTTTGATCACGATTTGTATCTTGCATTTTGGCCAAAAGATAAGATAAGATAACTCTGGTGCGGTATTACGGATCAAATAACGCTGTTTCCTCACAACCACCGAAACTAAGTTCTGCGAAACTCTACGATGGACCACTCAATGCATAACGCTGCCGGGGACATGCCCAGGTGCAAGATGTACATGCTCTGGTGCTGTATTCCTTCCCCAAGAATAATAAACACGTAACCTGGCACTCACAACTCGTGCATTCAGGAACACCAACATCATTGATACCTGTATCGTCTTTCCCTGGTGGCACGTCAGGTCCAATGCATTCTTCGTCGGTTCTTGCTTCGCCATCGTCTTCCTCGGCGTATTCTACGATACCTGCGGGCATTCTCAAAGTCCGTCGACAAGCGCATCGCGAGTGCCCTCGTTGCGAGCGGGAAGGGCAAGAAACGCTCTGCTAGTGGGACGCGGAGTGGACGCAGCAGCCCTGGTGCGCATTACGGTCCTTGCGCCGCTAATTCTAACGATTTAGATGAGGATGCTGGCCTGTTGACTGGCCGCCGCGTATTCCAGATTGCGTCTGCTGGGTAATTCGTAGCAACCCCTTTGAAGAGATTTACTAACACATTGCGTAGCACCCCGGTCCCGTTCGCGCTTCGCGTTCTCCGCGCGTCGTTGTATGGCGTGCAAATCTTCTTAAGCTTCTTCTTGATGTTAGTCTTCATGACCTACAATGTACGTGGACGCGTGCACTCTCCCTCTCTTCATCCTCGTTGACGAATTCAACAAAGGCCTACTTGATCTTGGCCACCGTATTCGGCGCTGCTCTGGGGCACTTTATGTTCAGCAGCACGATTAATATCGACGCTGTTCTCGGCGAAGAGAGCAAGGGAATGGCTTGCCATTGATCTTAAATCGTACTCTTATGGATCCCACACATGTTTGAATATTGTTTTTTCCGAGTCAGCGAGCAGAAAATACATCAAGCAGCTTCATCTCTGTGTCCTCGTCCTTCTTTGCAAGCCCCTCCTTCTCCAGCAACGCGTCGATCTCGCTGGTCTGTAGATCTTCGCCTTTGGCTGCTTGGTACAGGGTCGAGCGTTAGTACCGCAAACTCCACTAAAATCGGTCAGCTACGATTAAAACGAAATGGATAATAGCCTACATTTTTCGCTCCCCAGAGTCGTGCTGTCCATCGTCTTGCTCATCGTCCGCAGCGCCAGTCCGATTGCGTCCTTGACCTCGATGTCGTCTTTGTACTCCTGCTTCAGCAGACTCTGCGCGGTCCCGTTGTTCGCGCCGATGCACGTTGCCTTCCAGCCGGAGTAGTTGCCCGACGGGTCAGAGCGGTAGAGCTGGAACTGGTAGTGCGGGTCGTACCCGGCGTACAGCAGCGACACGCCGAACGGCCGTAGACCTAGTGTGCGAGCGTTGATTCAGCTGCTAAACGGACATCGCGCACATAGCACCACGAAGGACTGACCTCCGAATTGCGTGTACCCCTGCTTCATATCACACAGCCGCTGCGCGAGCAGCTCGACGGGGATCTCCTCGTCGTAGGCGAGCAGATGTTGCTGCGCCGACGTCCGCGCATAGTTCACCACCGAGTTCGCGTCCGCCGTCAGGCCCGCGAGGCCACCGATGACGTTCCTATTATTTTATTCGTGTTATTCCGCATTCATTCATCCAACGGCGCACGCGGGGAGATGACGCACGAGCTGAGCAGGAAGATCTTCTCGCCGCTACCGCCGTACCCGCCCTCCTTGGTCGCGGACAGATCGAGCAGCTTGCCGGTGACCTTCTTCTCCGCGGCGAGCACTACACCGTCCTTTGCGAGCAGCCCCAGCACCGTGCCGGCGTGCGAGATGGCCTCCATCGCATACTCGACTGTATCATCGTATCATCCTAGTCAGAAAAGCATCCCTTCGGCCAGTGCTGCGTTAGAGCTTACTCTGATACAGTTTGCCTGTAAACTCAGTCAGGATTTATCGTAACGAATGTGAACGACCAACCTTCCGGCGAGAAGATGGTTGTGCGACTGTCATACCGTCTAGCCTGCGACGAATTAGAATTGAAGAACGAACAAGTACTTAGCAGCGCCGTACCATGATGATGAAATGTAGAAAGAGCAACGCGTCGTGCGCATACGCGTCGCCTGCTCTTGCCAAACACGCGCAACTCCGCTTCACAAGATAATTCTTTCATCTACATACACGCTCTAAGGTACAAATCGAGCCTCTATGGTATACAAATCTAGAAGGATATAAACCAAGTCGGTATAGGAATGTTCATCCGAGCGCAGCAATAATTTCTTCGGGGATCCAGCCGTACGTGTTCCTGAGCGCCTTTCGGATTTTCTGCAGCTGCTTGAGATGGAGAACCCTGTCGTGAGCTGCGCGCAACGGCAGTTAGATTTCTTCATTTAAAAAATTGGGCAAAAGGTCATACGCCGATGGAAGGTTATGGTCTACAAACGGTGATGACCAAACAAGTCAGAAAGACGACGAGACGCCAAGAATCGAGCCAACGCACCGGGTCATTCTCAAACGGAGGCGTAAACTTGACCGAGGTGCCATCCGGTTCGGTCATGGAGAATCCCAGCTCCCCCATGATCTACGCACCTCCAGTCAGCAACTTCTGTTTATTTCCAACAAAGGCAATCAATCACCTTGGTAAAATTCTTCCACGGCAGTTCACGCGCATTCGGCGTGCCCTTCACAAGCACACGCATCCCCTCCGCCGTCTGCTTGCCCAATTTCGCCAGCCGACTGAACCACTTCTGCGGCTCCTCACCGCGTTCCTGATTGTGGCGACGAAACCGCCCCAGCCCGCTCGTCTTCTTCAGCGTCCCACCCGTAATGGTACGCTGCAGCGGAACGCCCTGCGGCGGCGGCGTCTCAACCGCTGTGTCAGGCCTCGTCTTGACCTTGTTCTTGATCATCGAGACCATATTCGCCCGCAGATACGCGCGCCCAGATTGCAGCGGCGCCGCCAGCTCTTCCACCGACGTGATCATCGCGCCGCCGTGTAGATACATCTTGGCGTTAATCCCTTTCTGCGTTTGCTTGTGATTAGGCGCAGGAGCAGGGGTTGGCGACGGCGGGGGCGAGAGGGCAAACGCGGTGAAGGTAGACATCCGCCAACACTCAGGGAGAGAGCGGCTACGAGTGAGGCGAGGAGGGTCGAAATGCGGTGCAGGAACGGCAAAGAAACGAGCGTTGTAACGGTGGATGAAGGCCGCCGGCTGAAATCGTTGTTAATCAGAAGGTGTAATGCTAGTAAGAGATCAATACAAACTTCGAGACCGAGGGCGGGTACTGGAGTCTCTGATTCGTGTTCCTCGGCATCCAGCGTCTGAAGTATTTCCTCGAGGACCGAAGCTACCGTTTCGAACGAGACTTCACAGTCGTGGTCGTCCAGAGTCTCGAGGTCAAGATCTGCATCCTCCTCTGCGGCTACCTCGTCGCCGTCAGGCGCATTTCCGACAGAAAAGCTCTCAACCGGTACAGGGAAGCGCGCCTCCAGTCTACTCAGCGACGCCAGATCGAAACCACACTCGAACCGCAGATAGTTCAGCAACGTGTACGAAGCCTTCCGGTTCAGCTGCCGTGCGAAGCGAAAACAGGTCGGCGGCGAGGGAGGGGGCTGACAAGATATTCAGCCAAGAATCAAAGCGAAGTCACATCAAAGAAATACTAACGGTAGGACAGGTTGCCCATACGCTCTGGGGAACGGCCGGGAGATTGGCGGCGGCGAGGAGGGCGTCGTCCATGTCAAGAATGTGCTCCAGTTGGGCGTGGATGGGGTCCTGTGTTCCGGCGTCGTTCTCGCTTGCAGAAGAGATGCTGGTCGAGATCGTCGCATACGTGTCATCTTGGTCGAGAGCAGAGGATTCAGATCCAGATCGTTCGATGCGTGTGGGCGAGTCGTCTGAGTCGGGCGATTCAGGCACCGGTCTATCGAGACGGGTTGCGCGGCCGCCGGGATTCCAGTAGGAGGGAGGGTCGTACCCAGGACGAGGCAGGAAGCGCATCGGGGGCGGAGGCTCGATGCGTACTGTTTCACATCGACCGCCGGGTGCCCAGTGCTTTGGGGGAGGCACGCCGGGGCGGGGAACGACGTTGTTCTTCACCGGGACGATTATAGGGTACCTTGGCGGAGGAGGAAGACCAGGAGGCGCGTGGGCGGGAGAAAGCAGCTCTGTAGGCAGGTCGGTAGCACTGTTGTCTGTTTCTAGACTGTCTTGTTCGGTATACATCGAATCGTCTTCGTCCAAGGATAACGATCCATTGAGACTAAGGTCCGCGTGTTTATGAGCAGGGGGACGCGTTTTTGAGCCTAGGCGAGACGGAGAAAAGGGCTTCAGAGGGACTAGAGACAGGTTGAAGATGCGATGCGATTCAAGGGTGGATTTCTGCGCAGGGACGAGGGTTGGGTTGGGGTGTCCTGTTCTGGAGAAGGCGGTGAGCGATTTGCGTATGATTGAGGCATTATATGCATCTGGGGTTTCGCGAGACATCGAGCAATGGGATGCAGACAAGAAAGAGGGAGAAGGTCAAGGGAGACGCGAAGGAGAGATCAGTCACGAGCACTTATGTCAGATTTGGTTCATCGCCGTGACGCGGGGATGAGTCATCATGTGATCGTGAATTGCAACTTGGACTTGAACCTCGACCCGTATTTCCCAAGTCAGCGAGGCTGCCTTCTCATGTCCGAAGACCTCATTCGCCCCGAAGAAGATCCTCAAATCACTCTTCGGGAGCGGACCAAAAACATCATAGATGGTCTCAATAGCAAGATCGACCACGTTGAGCTGGAGAGCCGGAACCTGGTGAAATCCTTGGGCTTCCCTACGCTCCACGCGGCGCAGTCGTATATCGACTTAGTGGGTGTACCTTACAAGGAGATGGCTGGGCGAATCGAGGGTCTCCAAACAGACCTACTGAAAGAGCGTAACGCTAACCAGGACCTGCGCGCCCAACTGCAGGAATTACTGGCTGAGAAGGATTCTCTCAAGACTAAAGTTTCTACTAGGTACATTTATTCTTGTGTGCGCTTCTCTGCTAAGCATTCGATAGCGCTCTTTCCCCTTGCAATACCACTCAACATTCGAAATCTCATTCGGATAGGGAATTGAAACTGCTCAAACGCCAATATGACGATTTGCTTGCTGCGAAACTTCGTGCGGAAGAGAAACACAAAGCCGACCTCAGGAAATTGAATACATACAAGGCGTATGTGCGTAGCGGAGACTTCCAACAGCATATGACAGCTCAGTCCAAAGCCGGCCTCACGGAAGAAGAAAAGAGACGAAGAGGAGACGAAATCAACGACATCTACGAAAGAAAGGTCAAGCCTGAGGAGGTCGATAACTCTGAGGAGACCATTCGGGGTGATACTAGTGCGTCCTTCCTCTATCCGCCAAAACAATTATTTGACGAGCACGCAGGAGATCTTGTATCCCAGAGTGACAAAGAAAACCAGAAGACCCCGGTTCCTGAAGTGCGAACGCGCCGCAACCCCCACTCGGTGTTCCCCCTCTCCCCCATCGGTGTCCTGCCTCATTCAACACCCGAAATGCAATCGAATCGGGAACCTTTGACTATCGCTTCCTCGTCGCGGACCTTGGTGGCTAACCCTCGTGTTTCGCCCCATTTAAAGACTTTGATTCTGAAACCGCACGTGTAAGTGTTACTTCTTTTTGGTGTTCAATTCTTGTCCCTTATGCAGAGATTCAGACCGTCTCCCAGTGGCGCAATATTGATTCCCAGTTCGTCTGATACTGAGGACGCACTTTTCCCAGGTGAGATTGAACGGGTACGAGCCTCTGCTCTTGTTGACACTCATTCAGGTTCTGATCCCTTCCCCATCGAAATAACACCATTTGTCGCCCCGAAACGTCCCACATCCTCGATGTCGATGTCTGAGACAGAGGACGATTCGTCCCAAGGTCGATTTGGGCATGTACTTGGTCTTTTTGTCTGAATTTCTTCAGAACTTTTCCCCTTACTCAAAGATCCTCCTCCAATCCCGGTCAAGGCGCCTCCACCGACCCAAGAAAGTCGTAAACGTGCGTAATTGAGCGGAATGACGGACAGCATCAGGAGTACTGAGGGAACTTTTTTTCTGCTTCTAGGTCCACAGGTCCCCTCCACACCTCAACCAACGCAGGACCGTAAACGTGGGTATTTGAGTAGCCACGCTGCCGGCGTTTTTGGTTCTGACCCATTTCTCAGCTCTCATAATGACAGCGATACCACACAATGTCACGCTTCGAGCGGGCGATCGTTCCACCTCGTCTCAGCAGCCAGGCTCGCTTCCACTCGTGCAACAGCTCCCGCAGAGCAAACCCAGGCATAGCGACAGCGGCATTAAATCCATTCCCGCGAATATTATTGATGAACAGAGGCCGACCAAGAAGAGACGGGTAAGCAACCCTGGACCAGGCCCAAGCTCCGCTCCTCTGGTCTCCATGGATGAATCCGGAACGTCTCTTGCGACGGCGTTATATGTCGGTGGGGATACTCCGAGTCCGCGGAGAAAGGACACGAACACCAGCACTGGACGGAAGTCGAAGAGCACAGTCAAGGACAGCGGGAAGGGCAAACAGAGAGAATTGATCAAGGTGTTGACCAAGACGCCCGTGGTGAAGACGCCGGTCGTCAATGCGCGTGCGACCTCAAGCAAACAGCTCGCTGACTACTCGGCCTACAAGGGGCGAGGACGTTATGCCCATGATAATACAGAGTGTGTAATCGCCCCCTACGCATACAGGCTGTTCCTGATTTTGTTGTATAGTGGAAACACATCGATCAATGCTAATTTCACGATCGATCCCTCGCGCAACGGCGGTAAAAATTTCCAGTACGATGAAGTCGTAAGAGGGCGGACGGATCGGCAACGCATGGAGGCAGGGGATTGTGAATGTTGCCGTGATGTATATCCTTTTTCGTTTTCTCGTATTCTGCCTGCATACTCTGACATTTCATTGATGTAGTATTACAAGCAAGTAGGACCCATGCCTCCGCGACTACAGGCTCCCTTGTGGCGCACTCCACCCAGCAGCCCGCATGAGTCGAAGCCATGTCTGCGGTCTGGATCCGCGCAGACGGAGAACGCTGATATCACGTCGCACAAACAAGCCATTTCACGACATCGATACCACTGGGCCCCAGCTAGTACACCACCGTCTTACTGGAGCATTGGCTTTCCTAACACTCAGGAGGTGAACTCGATCAACGAGAAGGCGCGGGAGATGCACCAGCAGAAGCAGAAACTTGTTCAAGACGAGGCCAACAAGAACAGCGGTCGATACAAGAAGCGGTGAAGGGACTCGATTCTACTTAATTATGCTGATGGGGAAAGGACGGAAGGGTTGAATTAGCATGCGACAGTTTGTATCAAGCCAACACCATGTCTATGAACTCCACTTGTGTCAACCATCGTGATTCTACCAGTGGTCAATGAGGCATCCAAAATTATCCAGAGTACATCCTCTCCTGTGGCGTCCCCTTCATTATTGACCCCTCGAGAGGCTGGCAATCCAGCTTACAGGCGAACTAATAAAAAACATAGGGAAACGCCGCGGGAGGTCCGACTTCCGGTTTCATGACTTGCAAATCTCTACTACACTTAGCAACGTACGTTATCCAACGAAATCAGTCCACCCAAATACGTGTCGGACTAAAGTGAATACGTCGGGCGTGGCAGAAAAAACTCCATTTGGGCAGGACAAGTGAAGTCGGATCTTTGATGGGATGATTCTCGACCCTTCTCTCCCATTGCTTAGGCGCTCACACGGGCCGTGTGCCAAACACGCCGTGAAGGTTTCAAGATGTGAACCAGAACAGACAAGGACTGGCCGATGTTTTAGGGCACAAGAGCCTCGAAGCAGCTGGCGGTTCTCTGTTGCCAGGCCAGGAACACCACAGAAATGCATTCTCATTCGCTACATAGGTTCTTTTGGGTTCTTTGCATCTTTCATCAGCTTCTAGCCTGTTGTACATGGCACCCCACTGTCGGCGTCGTGGTAATTTTCAGCAATACTCGCTGGGCGCAGACCTTGCGCAGACCTCATCAAGAGTGAAGTTGAACCTCAATGCGGTAACAGTTACGCATCAATGCATCCTTCACGACCCGCGGCCACCCTGCAAACTAGGGACGGCTGAAAAAACATATGGGGATGCTAGCCGATGATCCGTTTAACCTTTCCCACCTACTTGGCACTCATCTAAACTTAAAGCACGGATGTTTTGATTTTACTTACCTCCATTCTTCCGCCCCAACTCATACTGGGCCTCGTCGTTGTGTTCGCCCTCGAAGGCCCCGCCTGTTGAGGTTTGGCTATGGAGAACCACGATCTCAGTGATGAGACAGTCCAGGACCGCATATATATTATGATAACCCGCTACGTTACTGGTACGTATCCGAATGACACAACGCGCGCGCAGGTTTGCTAACTGCAGCTCGTGCTCCCCAGGGGCCGCGCTCGTGGTGCGCCTCCTGCCTGGCCTGTGGCTTCCGCGAAACGAAATTTACTGGGCTGCAGGTTCTGCTTTATGATCACCTTCTAACATTAGGGAGCGAGGTCAAGCTGATATGGCCTGTAAAAATGAGCGCCCCCAAATTCCTATTCCTCTTCATGCGGTACACGGTGCCTATTGCATTGATAATATTCACCATCCGTGCGTATTGTTTTCAGAGACGGACCACGAACTGAGTGGCCCGCAGAACTATCCGGACTGGAGCAGGAGTTAGAACTATCGGCTGCTGTAAGTAAGCTTCTACATCTCTCTGTCTTGGAATCCTGAATGAGACTCTTCAGTTGTGAGTATACGCCAACCTAGTGGGTCCTTGGTCTCACATTTGCGTAGCTGCGTTTCTTGGATGAGTGTCGCCGTGAGTAATTCTTCTCAAGTTATATTGTCGTGCCCTCATGATTTTCTGGAGGTTAGACGTTTCTAGCCACGAGTACAATAGCTACGAGCAATTGTGTGTTGTTTCGATTCCTCCGGCGCAGACGTCCGTTGACCGCGCTACAGTTTTAATTCTGCTGCGGTTATGGGTTGTCTGGGGTATGTATTGAGTCGATTCAACCTTTCTGGCGACTCCAACATCCTTGGCAGACCGCAATCGCCGGCTGGTTATCTGGACACTATTGCTTTTTGTGTTGGCTCAATTCGGGGGGCTCGCCGCTGCGTCCGTCTTGGTCTCGGAATTCAAGCGTCAGTTATCTGGTACTCCGTTCTTACGATACATAATCATTATTTTTAACAGAGAAACTGGTTTGGAACAAAACACTCCACATGTGTGGATTTGATACCAAGCCGCCGCCAATAGCGATCCTTTGGGCACCTGGGGTAGCTATTTGTTGTTCTCTGAACCATTCGTACGCACTAAACGTCGGTTCAGACCGTCTTCGAGGTCGTGCTATGCGTGATTACTTGGTGGAATGTCCTGACGCAGCCTCGCACGTCGAACGCTTCGCTGGCTTCCGCAATATACCGTGATGGTTTAATGTACTTCCTGGTGAGTCTGTCGTTGAAAGATGCCAGCTCAATCAGTCTTGACCACTAATGCAGATCCTGCTGTGTTCGTATCGTTGACATTTTTGCCGCAAACCACCTAACGTTGACCACGACAGGTCTTCGTATCATCAACACGATACTGGCCGTTCGCGCTCCTGTGAGTAAATCTTATTTCTCATGCACGAACCATCTGAATCTCGGGCAGTCTCTTCTCATCTTTGTTGCAGTGCTGTACGTGCACCCCGTCGTCTTTCTTTCCACGAATGTCATTAATCGCGCGCAGTCCTGTTTGGTGTGCGACGACGACAACGACATGTCGCCTGATGATCAAGCTACGCCAGATAGACCACAACCGCGACCGTATAGGACCGCACGACCTTTCAGCAGAGAGTATTGCTATACACGACGAGTACGACGAGCTAGTGCAGTCCGGGGTGCACATCGAGATGCTGCGTTCTGTGGGCCCGTCGACGCCAATAGGAACGTCAATACGAGCGCCTGGGTCGCATGGACATTTAAAATGACTATTATGGTGTTAAAATGTATACTGTGTAATTTTTGTGTATTGCGTATAAGAGGTAGATGAGTATACTATTCCGGCGCGGTCCTGTTAATAAACAGCCAGGGCCATACTATAAACCATGGAAACTGCATGCGACGGTACCTTCATTCTTAGAGAACCTCAGGGTGCCAAGGACCAAAATCCGGTGAAGGAACAATACCAATTCTTTAATGTTTGGGGTCAAAACCAAAATCAAGTGACACTGAAGCCATGGCACGGCAGAATTTCAAAAGTTGAACATCCGACGTAACAACAATTATTTCGCGGGAGAAGCAAGTAAGTATCGATCACATGGGTACCTTTGACGCGTAAACCAACGCGACGCGTTATTTGGTTTTGCTTGTCAGGCTCGGCATTAAGTGATTGCTTGCCTGCTGTTACTCCTTGTTCTCGACCACTACCATTGGCCTCGTTCTCGCCGTCCTTCCCTCGCGGCCACCCTCGATACACCCTCGGCACCCTCGACACCGCCCATGGCCTCCCCGGTAACCCGTAGCTCCGTCCTTGGCAAGCGTCCCCACAACCCGGACCCATCGACCCCCAACGAGAGCAAGCGCCAGCTCCAGACCCCCGACAACACTCCCAACCCGAAACGCCCTCGTACCTCCGTTCTCGCCCTCGATGGCGATGGCAACAAGGAGAATGTCCCCCCGTTCAACACAGACGCGGTCGCGTCGCCGCCGTCTCCCAGACGTCTTAGGCGCACAGCGACCTCGGATGGATCCCCTACTCGCGTTAGGCAATGTATATCTTGTATCTGTGTCCTCTCGGAAGCCATCGCTCACCGTCGCGTCTCACAGCGATGTCGCGACGCGCATCAACATCTGCTATCGTGCCTGCCACCCCCACGGCCGAGATCGCGCAGCTATCTCTCGCAACCCCTCCTCCTACTCCTCCAACCTCGCTCCTGCCTATTCATGTACGCGCACGCGCGTTGCTGCGTGGGACTTGCAACAGCGCTGCCACCGAGATGGCTGGACGCGACTCCGAACGCGCCGTCATCTCCGCCTTCTTCGCGTCGCTCATCGATGCGGTAGACGACGTCGAGTACACCAGCCTCTATATCTCTGGATCCCCCGGCAGCGGGAAGACCGCCCTCGTCAACTCCGTCCTCTGCGCCCTCGATGATAATCAGGTCAAGGTCGTCACCATCAATTGCATGGCCTTGAATTCCGTCGATAGTCTATGGGAGCGGCTGATTGAGGAGTTTGGAGCCACTGCAGACAAGAAGCGGAAGACTGCTGGGCGCCCTAAGAAACTGCAAGCACGGGATTCAGTTGACGCACTGCTCTCCGTACTCCCTACCAAATGGTTAGTTCATGATTTACTGTCTCGACGCGGAAATTTATATCTTCTCCAGTATAATAATTCTGGACGAGTTGGACCACATCGCACCTACCGCCCAATCCCTCACTTCTCTCTTCTCCATCTCTGCTTCCCGTGCCTCTACTCTCCGCGTCGTGGGGATCGCAAACACTCACACTCTAACTGCATCATCCTCTGCAGGCTTCGTACCCTCGTCTAGCCACGTCCGGACGCTACACTTTGCACCCTATACGCCTGCGCAACTCTTGCAGGTTCTGCAGTCGAGACTAGCTCCGCTGTACGTATCGGACGATGCGGAAAGCGCGGAATGTGCAAGCCAGGCAGCTAAAAAGTTCCTGTCCCCACCTGCTTTAAACCTCCTTACGAAAAAAATCGCTGCCCTGACCGGAGACGTGCGGAGCTTGTTCGAAGTGCTACGTGGAGCCATTGATCTCGCCGTCGCATCCTCGTCGTCCACCCCTTCCCCAACAACCCCCACGCGCACGGAGGAGAACCCCCTCAACCCGACTACGAAAACCGCGGTCTCACCCGCTCACATTCTCGCCGCATTAAAAGCATACGCTCCGTCCTCTGCACCGGCCGCTTCCGCAAGTGGAGGTCCGAGCGGACCGTCTTCGTCTCCGACGACAAACAGCGAAATCGTTACAAAAATTCGCTCGTTGGGCCTGCACGCCCGGCTCGTCCTCCTCGCACTCCTCCTCGCGTCCAAGCGCCTCGAAGCCGGTCTCCCCCTCTCCCCCACGTCAAACATCCCGTCCTCACCTGTAAAGCGTGGCGCCGCTGTGCCCCCCGCGCCCGTGTTCGGCAGTGTCGACCCCGCCCAGCTGCACGCGTTCTACATCGCCATCCTGGCGCGGTCGTGCGACGGCGTGTTCGCGCCCGTGTCACGGAGTGAGTTTGGCGACCTCGTCGGCATGCTGGAGGGCGTCGGGCTCGTCTCGTCCTCGTCCGCGGGCCTGCCAACTGCTGCCGGCGTGTCCCTCGGTGGCGGCGGTAAGGCAAAACGCGCGTTTGGGCGCTCCGCGTCGTTTCGCGGCGCGGGCGGCGGAGCGGGGGACGTGCAGCTTGCGCGCTCGGTGCGCAGTGACGAGGTGCTGCGCGGGCTGGGCATCGGCGGCGAGGCCGCAGCCGATGAAGCCGACGTCGCGGCGGAGGAGGTGAACGCGATCTGGGTGAAGGAGAACGGACGGCTCGTGAGGGATGCGAGTGCGCGCGATAACAGGGCGAAAAGCAGCAAAGATAAGGCCAGTGCTGGGTTCGACGACGCGATGGAGGACTAGAATTCGGCGCGTGCGCGGGCGCCGGGCTGGATTCGCTCCTCCTCTGGCGCTATCTCATGCTGTGTACAAACAAACTTGCATTTCTCACTCATCCATCTTCCATGCATATGCATTCCCTTCCCTATTCATGCATTCCCATTCCCATTCTCATTCATGATTCATTCACCCTCTTCTCTCTTCTCTTCTCTTCTCCCTCCGGTGCAGCACATATTAACTATTAACTATCCGACCTATACTCTGTGGCAGCCAGTGCTGGGAGGAGGAATCAGGATGGCGTTGGTTTACTCGTTTACAAACAGAACAAACAAAAATGTCTGCAGTATGTTTATGTGTACCATGTATTCCGTATGAAGTCAATCGAAATCTGTAGTTCTATTCCACTGATGGCCTAGAGGATAGTCAATAATGTTCAAGTGACCAACAAACGCCTTGGGTAAATTTGAATATTGTCGCTCGTTTGAATCGTTCGCAGTCCGCCGCAGTTCATTGTCCATTCATTCGATTTCCCGTTGGTCTAGCTACAGACCCGAGGATGTACATACTATATACACACACATAACTCTCCCCGCATTAAATATCGTCGCCTAATCGTAAGCAAATATCATTTGGCTTGGTCAGTGAGTCGATTCGTTCTAACACGCGGTGGTGCTGTATCGAATAACACGCATGCGCAACTATAAGAAATACTCTGGTAGCTATAAACAGGGGCGAAAGCAGAATCAGATCCATTCCGAAAGACCGAATATCGTGTCGTGCTCACCTTCCCGTTCGCGTTCTGCGCCGCCTGCTGACTCGGGCCGTCCCGGTCGTTTTCGGGCGCAGCCTCGAAGACATTGAAGTACATGCTCCCGCCGGGTCCGACCTCGAGGATGCTGGCGGAGTTGCCGCAGCGGTAGCCTAGCGTGCGTCAGGGAAATGTTGTGGAAATAATCAGAAGGAAGGATAGCTACTGACAATAGTTCGGCGCCGACCACACGGTGGAGAGGTGGCGGTCGAAGAGGGACGTGTAGCCCTCCATGCAGAGCTGGTGCGCGCGCAGAATGTGCGACATCTTGTTGATTTCGAGGAATTTGTGCACGACGCCGGAGCCGAATGTGTACCCGGCGCCTCTGGGGTCGAGGGTATTCTGTCAGTCAAAGGGAGGGGAGGTATAAGGTGCGAACCGGGGTGATATAGCGAAATCCTCCTTCTCTGCGTCGGGGTCTGACCACACGAGGTCCGCTATGGGGCCGTCTGGTGGGATTTCGCGGAAGCGGTCTAGGACCTTGATTTGGTCGATGGAGTGAATTGAGGGCGAGAGTCCTGAGGGTTGGTTAGTTGGTGTAAAAATAAATATACGGAAGCCAAAACACGCACCGCCGTGGACACAGAATACTCGATCGTCAATGACGAGAGAAAGCGTGAGGAAGTCGAACATGTCGGTAAAATACGTCCATGCGTGGCTGGAGCCGTACTTTCGTATGCACTCCGTGTAGAAGCCGTAATTCTGGGAGACCGCGAATGAGCAGCCGCGACGATATAGGCTTAGTAACGGACTTGGGTGACCGCTCTAGACTCGTGGTTGCCGCGAATTAGCTGCACCCTGTCGGGGTATCGGAGCTTGAGGCAAGTTAGAAGAGAAATAGTCTCGACGCTGAACAATCCGCGGTCGACGTAGTCGCCTATGATATCTTGCGTTCAGACAAGCGTTTTCGCCACAGAACACAGACGAACCCAGGAATACGTAGTTAGTATTCGGTGCATATCCCCCTATCCGGAAGATTTCTATGAGGTCGTAGAACTGGCTTTATTGCGTTCAGGACATATAAATTCTTCCGCGGACGTGACTCACCCGTGAATATCGCCTACGACTGTGACTGGGGCACTAACGTGGACGACGTTGGACTCGCGCATGAGGACCTCCTTGGTCTTTGTGCATATTTCGCGCAGAACGGCTTCATGGAGGAGCTGCTTTCGTAGTAATTGTTGGATGCAAGCGTCGAGGTCAAAAGGTGCCATGCGTGAGAGATCAGATGCTATTGTTGATCTAATCAACTTTCGCTGGGTGATCTGCTAAGATCACGAAGGAGTTGCCAGGTGTGCGGGCGTTCGGTCTCGATGTGCCGAGACTCGGACGCGGGAACAAGAAGGCATCCGGGACAGGTCCCCTCGACATCTTTGTTAGCTTTTCCACTGTCCAACTCCTCCGCTCGCAACCTAGGACCCCTCCTCTCTGCACTCGCCGCCTCTCTCGCCGATGGCGAAACATACGACTTGCTTTGACGAGCTACTCCCATTTAACGTCCCTCTCCCCGGAAGACGTGCCTCTGCTCGAGAGCTTTGCGATCGGATCGGGAGTCCACATGGACGATCCTGCGGGTCAGTTGGGATTCCTCGCGACTAACAGCCTTCGGAGCGTGGAATTACCTCCGTACTGTGTTGTAAAGAATCCGGTGAACCTGGCATCCTTGACGCATTTAAATATGCTAGATCACCACACCACGCTCTCATCCGAGGACATTTTCACAATAGTGGGCCAATGCCTGTTGATCGAAGCCTGCGGGTTTTCGATCATTGATAACCCATAGCCATTTTGAGAGCAACTGGGAGTTGGGATTGATGGTGATCGGTAGCATTGATGGTAGCATTTTGCCAAACAAACACGCCAACGCCATCAACGGGATCATCGGCAGTCTTCACGGCTTCAAAGTCCTCTCCCTCACTGCCGCCACAGGACGGCGGCCTCCGTGGCCTGTCGCTCATGTTCACGCACCTCCTCTTTGTTCTCAAGGATGACATAATTCTCTGTCAGCCGCACAATATCTCGACGGACGCTATTGCCCCGCCCTTGGATCGCTTGATGACAAGTTGCTGCTCGCAATATCGAGTCTAGGCGTGGTCATTAACAGAAGTGGGAAGGGGGAGACACAGCGGGTGGTGGTAAGAGGAAGAGGAGCGCGTTGCGTGTTGGTGTTTGGCTGTGACGTGTTGACAACTCCGCCAAAGTGTGCCGGATGTCAAGCCGAAGAGTGCCGGATGCCGATGTCATTGATCGTAGCATTGATCGTAGCAAAAACTATAGCATTCCCAACTCTCAGTTTTTGTGGCCATTTTATTCCCCAACACATATCCACTCCACGCCTGTGACACTTGTCGATCCTGCATGGTTCAGGATATTCACCTCGGCATTCTCATATTTTTGAGACTACATATAACGATGCCCGTTTTGCGTTCTTTCCACTGCAACAGCCTTACGCGACTATCCCCCAACACAACTGTCCGGTGTCTCTTCCCACCAGCGGTCGATCTCGCATGAAGGTTGATCTTCGGCATTTGACTAGTGACACTCTGCTCGCCGCGCTTACCGAAATGGCGTCTTTGGAAGAGCTGCACATCCTCCGAGAGCCGCGTGGCGCTGGGCGACCCGGTTCCGCTGACCCGCAATTCCTCGTGCGCCTCACTGCCTCGGCGCCGGTGCTGTGCCCACATCTTCGGTGCCTTGAGCTGGTGCGGTTCAGTGCTGTGTCGGATGATACCATCCTTCGTTTCGTTCAATCGCGAACGGGCACGGGTCGGGAGCTTCTGCTGAAGCATGTTGTCCAGCTTGAGCGGATGGCTGCTACGCTGGACCGGCGCATGCAGTTCGACATCCGACCGCAGCTTTCGGGCGCGATCGCGGACGGTGCTCTTTTGTTGAATATCATGTATTCAACGCGGCCTGCGCCGGCCCTGAGGGCCTCTTCGTGTTGTTCTTCTGAGGGGATGAAGCCGATCTCGCGTATATCACAGACTTGACTCAGCGTAAAACTATCGCCCAAAACATAATAGATCGGGAAAATTAGCTCTGGATGTCCCTGCGGGGAGTGGCGGGAGCGCACGAACGGGGCAATGAATTCGCGACATAAATGGACTGGTCATGGCGCCGAAAGATATCAAAAAACATGTTGAACTTACGGAAATTGGGAAGTTGAAGTCGCAAGCATAGCCGTGCACCCTGTACGAGCGAAAATGTTTCTATATTGCAACTAGACCTGTGTCGATATTCAGGTATGTGGCGACCTGGTCGTCCAATTGAAAAAATGTACTGAGCTGCCAATAGCTGCTCAACAAATCCATTCTGCAGAGCGGCTTGTCAACCTCGCCCGCTAAATTCCTCTCGCATCCGGGGCACATTCCTCCGTGCGCGAAAATTGCTCCGGGGCGAAAACACCACAAGATTACTATCCCGGCCAGCCTCTGTGGTGAACATCAACCACATGCGGAGAATAGTAATTTTGCCGCTTGCGCAAACGCCAAAGTGCTGGGGAGGAGGATAACGAGGATACTCCGCGAACCATTCCCCAATCCTTTCACGAGCCAGCAACAGCCGATGCATCATGGGAGTCGTTTCTGGACAGAAGATTTTTTCCCGCAACTCTCAAGGGTATGGTCACGGTAAGGCTTGAATAACCTCGAAGTAGATCCAAAAAGGCAAAGGGAAGAATTGCTGCGGCGTTGCATAAGCGAGCCAGTAGAGTCGACAACACGGGTTCAGGAAGCTGGCGGAGTATTGTCGTCCCATTGCTGCCATCCATCGGTCTCGCCAAAATCATGAGCTAAACTTGTCCTCTGCGAAGCTCCGCTACCCTGCGAGAGTAGTAGGCCAGGACTTCTTCAACCGAGAGGCCGCAATGGTATTAATCCAATCCACCTGGTATTTTAATTTTTGGGCCAACCTCAACAGTTTGGAAGTGAAATCTCCTGTATCGAGATTGGCTGAGAGGTGTGGTGCGAAAAATAGCGAGTAAACTACATCTGCATAGTCGCCGGCCATCTGAACGAAGGGGACACCGTCAAATTGCATAGAAAGCATCGGCAAAAATCGGCAAAAATTGAGAGGTTTGAGAAGTGAGGCACGAGCGGAGCCAAACGGGGTTTCGCGTACGAGACCGGCCCGAGACAAGACGCCAGCAAAACATCAACAAACTAGTTGATTTTTGCTTCGCGCGTCCACGAACAAGACGTTGATCATCTTGCTCGTAGGGCCGTTCGCACTTCTTTCTTCGAGTAGGACGCATACCGCCCTGCTGGAAGGTCTCCTCACCATCTCCATCGACCTCACCACACTCGGCGAGCAAAAAATCCACCACCATGGGACCGAAAAACAAGACCAAGACGCAAGCGACGCGGACCGCCACAGCGGAACCCGCCTCGCCCGCCATGGCCGATACTAACCGGAGTCTCGCCTCCCCAGTCCGGCTTACAGCAACAGCTAAAGCCAAAGGTAGGGCACAAGAGGAGGACAAACCTGGGGTCATCCGCACGTGGGTCAACCCTGACTACGTTGATAATTAACGCAGCACACCCGTCAACGACTTCGACCTCGACTCAGACAATGATGCCAACGAGGATGTCGGCATGGCCGACTCGTCCCCCGCGAGAGCAGCAGCAGCGCGATCGTCCTCGAAAAGCGCTTGGGTGAACGACATGCAGGCAATTAGGGAAGATCTCCAAGCCCCCAGGGTCCCTCGATCGAAGCCCGCTGCCGCTCCCAAACCCGCGAAGAATGCCGCAGTGTCCACCTCTGCTGAAGCAACGGTCGACGCCCCCGGTCCCCAAACGCGAGGCATGCGGAAGCGTATCGCTACCACAGAACCATCAGCATCCGGGGCTGCCACCACGCCGAAGCAGCCAACCAAAAAATCCAGACCACAGAATCCAGCCGGGAAGACGAAGAAAGCAGCTCCCACCCCCAAAGTTATTTCAGCGAGAGCCGCTGAAGCCGCTATCCAGAATCCCGCCCCAGCGCCTACGGGGCGTACGCCCGGACGCCGCGTGTCCTTCTCTATCCCAACCATGCCGAACGACCAGATAATGCTATCCCCAAGTCCGGAGGACGTGACCCGCCCGCCGGAAGCGAACCCAGCGCGCGGCCTCTCCTTCGGTCAAGGGCCCGCCTCCGGCAGCTTCTTTATCACGAAGGAGCAGCTCGACGAGCTGATCGCGTCTGGTGTCGCCGTGACAATGGCCAACCTGTCAGCCCGCGGCATCTCAGAATGTAAGTCAGAACATATTCAGAACCATACACCCAGACCATCCCATACACCCATACACCCATACCTCATACACCCAGTCATCTCATAACATACACCATATACCATACAATCAGTGCCCAGTACACCCTACCATAATACATACAATCAGACACCCATCCCGAAATAATTTTTTTTACTCATAACATGCTCAGCAGACTTCCAGCTGCAAAATACTTCCCAGATCACGACGTCCCATCCCGCACCTGCCCAAGGCACCGCGAGGATGCCCGGCTACGCAGACACTGCCTCCCGTCGCAAAATAGACCCAACGCAACAGCGCGTTATCCCTCTCCTACTACACGCTATACCAGCCCACATCCAGAAAATCATGAGGGACGGCTGGATGAAACCAATCGCCATGACTGAGATCACGCGAGCGAAATGCTCCTCGGCAAATCGCACGCGCGATAATAGGGATGACCAAACCCTAGTCCAACGGGACGGCCGCCTTGTGCTTGATTCCTTCAAACCCGCTGACCATGCAGCCGACATGAGCATGGACAAATTCGACTTCTTCATCGCTGGCGAGAACCTAGTATTAGCAGTACGGCAATATTTGACAGCCAAACCTCACATTGTTACTGCCGTCGCAGATAACTTGGAGAAGCACTTCCTCAATCTCCGGAATCGCCCCGAAGTCAATCATCATTTTCCGCGCATCGCGATCTTGTCCGCCTTTGTCGCCGACCCCACATTCGACGTCTTGGTATGGCAGGAGACACATTGGCTCCAGGCAGTCCAAAACGACATGGACCGCTTGCAGCGCGAGGCACACGCCGTCGCAGCTCCCCTGAATAACGACCACTCCTTTCGGAATTCCTTTCGTACCGATTCCAGTCATCAACAACAGCAACAACAGAACGCGCACCAGAAGGGTAAAGGTGCAGACGGAAGAGAAGCCGGTACCACCCTGCGCTGCATGTACTGCGGTCAACCCGCCGCCGACCACCGTAACAAGAACTGTACCAACCCGCCACTCTGGTGTGTCAAGCCACCAGGCTGCAAGTTCCCTACCACTCCCATCAAAGATCTACACATCTGCTGGGCCTATAACACCAAGGGCTGCAAACCCAAGCCCGGGGCTTGTATTTACACCCATTCTGTTCTCTCTGCGGCGCTGGGGCACCGGGATCCACGGCCCCTGCGCATTCTGCGCAGCAGTGCCCGATCATCTGAGTTCTTCCTGATCGTCACCACGCTGAAGGCGGACCGCTGGGAACAGCGGATCGCTGAAGCAGGGCTGGCATCGGAATATGCGGATGTACCGAAAGGCATTCGCGAAGGATTCAGACATGGACTAGACGAATCTTGCATCGCGTCGACTACCTTCTTGCCACCGAACTTGAAATCAGCCTCCGAACATCCCGAAATCATCGACGCATACATCTTGAAAGAACAGACAGCAGGTCGAATCTCTCCCGCCTACGACCCAAAATTTCTTGAGTCTGTCAGGGGAACCGCCCGTCCGTCCGTCCGTCCGTCCATCCATCCGTCCAGCTCCGGCCCATCGCACTGCCCCACTGCCTCGTCCGATCCTTCGTCCGGCCCCGTCCGACCGTCCGGCCTCACCCGACTGTCCGGCCTTCGGACCCGCACCTCAGCCTGCGCCTCCACCTGGAATGTCGCCTCCCGTCTCTCCGGACTCCGTTCCCCCCCGTCCCCCTCCATCCGGTCCCTCTCACTGGCACGTGCTGTGCGATCAAGCTCGAGACCACTGCCGATCCCTCCGGACACGTGCTACTGGCTAGTACCTATAAAAAACCTCGCCTAGCGTGGGGATCCTCATCCTTTCTTCTCTTCGGATTCTCCCGCTAGGTGCGTATTCTAGAACTCTGTATTTAGTACCTTGAATTGAATTTACTTCGGATTCTCCCGCTAGTTCCCGTGCTCACGCGCCGAGCTGAGGTTGCCCTTACAGCAGAAGAAAGGATCTAAGGGATCAACTGGTCAAGATTGCGAAGTTCGGTGTAGACTCGGACTCGGACCGCTACGCTAGCGCTCCGGCCTCCCCCACTCCCAATCTCGACCCCTCCTCCTTGATGGACGCCCCGACGCCCGGTGACGGGTCCACGCAACCTGAGCTCCCAGATGTTTACATCCCGGACCCGGCTTCCGACCCCGCAACCCGGCTGACCGCGGTTGAAGACTCTCTCGCGAATATCGAAATCTTACTCCTCCACGTCTTACACAACAGCCAAAATCCACCTGCAGCTGCCCCCGTCCCTGCCGCTCCGGCTCCGGCGGTGGGTCCAGACTTCACCTCTCTCACCCCCGCAGCGAAATCGGTCCTCCGACCGAACCCCCCGGCCGTTTTCGACGGTGACCGGACACAAGGACGGATGTTCCTCCACTCCGTCCTCACCTACCTCCAACTGGTTCCGGAAGCCTTCATGGTCCACGGACAGGTCGTAGAGGAAAAACTCGTGCGGTACGCCATGTCCTTTATGGCGCGAGATGCGGCCGGGCAGTGGGCCGAACGACAGTCCGCAATCGTTCCGTTCCCATTCCCATCCTGGGCGGAATTCGAGTCCGAGTTCCGGCTCCGGTTCGTAGAGGAAAACGAGCAAGACCAAGCTCTCCTCCGGCTAGAGACCCACGGCTACTACCAGGGCTCCCGAGACGTCTACTGGTACACGGATGACTTCGAGGAACTCACCGCTACGGCTGGATACACGGACCCGCTCGTCCGCGTCACCAAGTACCGCGCAGGGCTCGACCCGCGGATTAACGCGGCGATCACCACGTCCGGTACCGCTCCGGCGCTGCTGTACTACGCCGGGTGGCGTGTCGGCGCCTTCCGCCAGTATAACGCCCTTGCCTGTGTCCGAGCGGGAGTACTACCGACCCGCGCCCCGGCTCCAGCCGCACGCCCCCGCACTGGGACGTTCCTCCCAGTCCCCTCCTTCACGCCCGCTCCCAAAGCCGCACCGGCGCCCAACCTTCCGCCCGGCATTCCGATGGATGTCGACCGGACCCGCGCACGCTTCACGCCCCACGCTTGCTTCCGCTGCGGCACGGCCGGACACCTCACCCGAGACTGCCCGACTCCCTCGGATGTCCGGCACGCGGATGTCCTGGATGAGGTCGTCCGTCAACTCGGTGACGACCTCCTCGGAGAGCTCTTCGCACGCCTCTCCACCACCGCTGAGCTTCAGGCCGAGCCGGAAGCCGGAGACGTGAAGCCGGAGGGTTTTCCGGACACGGCCGAGTGAGCGGTGCGCCCTCGGTCGCGTCCCCCAATCGTTACTCCTGCTTGTACAAAGATATACCCAATAAATCAGCAGTTGAAACGAAAGACGCACCCCCTATTCCCGCCCCGGAGGCAAAGACTGCACTTCCCCCTTCCATTCCCCGCGTCCGCCGCCCGAGGTGGGAGCGCAAACTACCCCGGCGGTACGTTATTGATTCCGTGGAGGGCCGGAACTCCCTGCACATCCCGTTGGAGATGCAATTGGTAGAGACCGCGACTAAGATGTCTGTGAAGGGCCTGGTCGACTGCGGGGCGACCGGAGACTTCATCGACTCGGAGTACGTGATCTCCCGTAACCTTCCCGTCCGGAAGCTCTCGCAGCCCATTCCAGTCCTCAACGTCGACGGTACACCCAATGCGTCCGGAGGCATCTCCGGCGTAGTCGATATGGTCGTCAACTACAAGGGGCACTCCGAACGCATCCAACTCGCGGTAACGTGGCTCGGGAAGCAGCACGTCATCCTCGGCTACTCCTGGCTCCAGAAGCACAATCCGGAGATCAACTGGGAGACCAAAGAAGTCCGGATGACACGCTGCCCGACCAGCTGCAGTACTTGCCGGGATGAGCTCCACGCTGTCTGCCGTGACACGAAGATCTCCGCCGCGATCCTCCGCCAGCTCCGTGAAGGTCCCGTCCCGTCTATCTGTGCCATCGACTCGGAGGAGTGGTGCGGAGACGATGGGCACGACCTGGACGATGACGGAGACGACTTTCCGGATCTCACTCCGGACCCGGACGGGGACGACGATGACAACGACGACCTCGAGGACGGCGACCGGATCCTCTACACCGTGTTCGCCCCGGCCGAAGAAATCCACGTGGGCAGCACCGTCTCTCAGCGGCTCGCGGAGGCCTTCGCCCGGAACTCGGCCCCGCCTGGGACTTCGGTTCCGGCCTGGGTCAAGGACTTCTCCGACGTTTTCGACAAGGAATTGTTTGACGCGCTGCCGGAGTGTCGGATGTGGGACCACGCCATCGAACTCTATGACATCTTTTATCGCTGTAAATTATGAGCTCCAGAAATGAGGTTCAGAACCATATTTTACAGGTAGAAGGTGCGAGGTTTGTGCAACATGTGACTTGAGGTTGAGGTTAGCAACTGAGGTTTTGGTAAATTATTGAGTTTAAGGTATAAGGTCGCACAGTTGACATATTGAGGTTGTACAATGAGATTGAATTGAAAGGTTGCCATTGATGGTGGCAAACCTTTGTCATTGAGGTTGAGGTTTGAGATCACATCTGATTTCCCAATTTGGTTTACCATCAGCATACCATGGTTTGCCATCAGCATATCGTGGTTTGCCATCAACATACCATGGTTTGCCATCAGCATATCGTGGTTTGCCATCACTCGACCATGGTAAACCATAGTTTCATTATTGTTGCTTGCAGTATACCACAGTTCGGTATGGTCAGTCCAATCATCAACAACACAGAGTATTTAGCTGGTAAGAAGGCCAAGTCTATTGGTCTCTTTGCTCTCTCGAATTATCGTCCAACTCAGTAGCCCAAATCCCACTCTTTGCAGGTATGCTCCTATTTTCCCCAGGCAACCTCTACTAAAGCCACTTCGTGTTTAAGCACTCAATCTCATTGCCTTCCTTCGCTGTGAGTGGATGATCTTTACAAGCATTCTATCCGAGATTTGATGACTTTCTGCAGATTTCGCTCCTTCACCCTCTGCTCATCTCTACACATCTAGAATCAATCAAAAGTCGGTTTTGCAATCATTTAGAAAACTATCAACTGCTAACAATGAGACAGAATGAACCAGACTGACATCGACCCCGAGACTCTTGCACGAGCCATCCAATTCCTCCAACAAGAACGACAACCTCAGCCTTCCCAACCTGCCCCTCCTGTCCAGCAGGGACCCTCCACCAATCCACCAGCTCCTCCGATCTCTCGATATGTGAGCTCACAACTCTTTCCCCCATCGACCCAGGGTCATCCGAACCCAACAACTTCGGCACCTCCTTCGTTTTCGAGTCGATCAATCCTCGGGGCATCATCACTAGCAGTCAGCATGGCTGGTAATACCAACCAACCTCGTAGTGCTGGAGGACCTCGCCTGGCCGATCGTCCCACTCGGTCCGATATATCCCAGGCAAACATGAATCGCAATGAGGCGATACAAGCCCATTTCCCTCGGCCACCATCACTTCCCATTCGTACTCGTCGTAGAGGACGGGGTCATCCCACACCGACCTTGCCACCTGACGACACCAGTCCCGAGTCAGTTTTCGAAACAGACAGTATCACATCAGAGGAATTTATCCATTTGGAGACTCATGTCCACCTTCCTACAGTCGGTCTTTCATTTTACGATCGTGCTATTTGCTGACATCAATATGTGCAGGAGCAACCAAATGTGAATCTGCACCTTACTCAGCACCTCGCCAATTCGTTCATAGAAGATATGGACCATTATTGTCTTCGCTTTCGCTACCGACTCCAATCCAACACGACCATTGTGTCTTTAATCGAGCGAGTATCTACCGACATGGCCAACTCGGATCGCAAGTGGCAATTTGGACACCACTCACATGCTCTTCGCCAACTGCTCAGCCGAAATGAGACTCAGCCTCTCCAGCTTCTCGCCCTCGGCAATAGAGGCATCGCTCGCATTAGAGATGGTCTTGTAACCCTCTCTCGGCAGCCTCCCGACAGCCAACTCACTCTCAAGGGACTCTTTACCCCAACCAATGTGTCCAAATATTGTCGCCCACAGCTGACGATACGAGGCAAGCTACTTATTCTCAATTTCGGTAGGATTTATTACTCTCTCTCCTCGTTCTCTGGGCTTACCTGCTTTCATAGTTGTGGCCCAGTCGGGCATTACAGGACTGGCCAAGCTTGCACCTAGACTTAGCTTTAGTTCTCGACGACATGCTTGTCTGCCGAGGCTGATGCATGGAGTTTATTCTCGTGTAAACGAGACCAGGGCCACCCCATCTGACTGGACTCCACCCGAATGCGACTCAGAGGGTGAGACTGACGATGAAATGGAGGTTGCCGATGCCCTAATGGTATGTGGAACTCATTCGGGTATACCCAGTTCTATATCGCTTTACAGGACCTGGATGTGGAGAACTCGCCTCCAACCCCTACTCCTATGCCAACTGTATGTCTTTTTATGATCTTAAACACCCACTCTGATCGATTTTTACCTAGGCCTCTTCGGTCGGAACAATATCTGCCGAGGTACTACCTTTCATCTCTTCCATATTATATCGCTCAACATTTACCAGAATCCCCAGTCGTCGTCTTCGTCTCTCTCTCAGGCAAGTTTTGTGCTCTCTCGTGATGATCATATGAACTGAACCACTTTTTGACAGGCTGACCTCTGGGCAACTGCCTGGGTTCCAACGAGGGGCCGATATCGAGCTCTATACGAGTCGAGCGACTTTGCTAAGAGTCTGTTCGAAAGTGCTGCTAGCAGCAGTCGCCCCACTCGCCTCATCATCTCGGGCCAATCGATTCCCGAACTTGCCCTCGCCCTGGTCTCCAAAATCAAAGAGGCCGATCTTCGCAATGATTTCACCGAGGTTTTTTCACCACAGAGGTCCTACAACATGTAAGTGCACCGACTTGGCTCTACGATCACATTTATTGACACATGCATATGCAGTCTGCGAGACGATGGCTCTCTACTCACCACAGGTGTCAGTATCGGCCGAGAGGTGCTTTACACTGCTTGGCTGTGCTACCAGCAGCATGCTGGGCAATGGTTTCTTTCTCGCTTCGATGGTAAATGTTCAATCGCCACGACCATGCCTCTAGCGAGTGCGAACCTCGTCAATGCTGATCGCCGACAAAACCTGGTCGTTCTCGGATGCCTTGCTGCTCTGCTGCTGATCCATGGAATCGCTCCAGAGCCTTTGAGCCCTGCTCTCATTCAATGGGCTGCGAATAAATGTGACCTGGGGTCGCTTACTCGCGAGTTCATCGGCGAATGGTTCCCCGAGCTGAGAACCTTGCTGGACGACTGGGTTTCTACTGGACCCACAGGCGACATCCGACCATTCGCGAACCACTTCGCGATTTATCATGACATCCAGGTCAGTCATACATTGTCACAGCTTACTCTGTACTAATGCAATCACTTTCCTAGGTCGCATCGCTGCAAGGTCGTGACCAGCCTCAGCACCAGGCTCTCGGTTTCGAAATGCTATATACATCGGTCATCGGCCCACAGCCTCCCACCCACACTGAGCTCAAAGCCTTTGTTAAGGGCTTGCGATCTCCCTGTGCGAATGGACTGGACTTTTGCGATGTATGTACTCTGGATTTTCACATCGCATCGTGTTTATAGTTATTGATATCCTTCGAGGTCATTCGCTCGTATCCTGGAGGGTCCACTGGATTTATATCCCGACTTTGGACTTCGGTCATCCACAACTTCGACTCGATTAAATCCCACCTTTCAGTCGTCACTACACCGACTCGGGAATCGCTCATTGACTTTGTCGGACAAGACAGCCCAGTCCTCGACATGGATCTCGCCCACATGCTGCAGGAGTGGCTGAAGGGTTCTGGAATTCCTTGTCCTGGCCTGTTCGAAATCGCCAAACCCACCCTCAGCAAACTCATACCATTCGGTGATGTCGATTCCCCAGCCTTTCGCCCGAAGATGTTCTGCTGGTTGGGGACTGGAAGTCCCCATGTCGAGTGGGAAGACCATCAGCAGCTTTCGGTCTATTTCGTCGGGCCTGACGATGAACAATACCACTCCAGTCCCATTGCCAGGAGGGGCTACATGAAGATGGGTATTATTCGCTTTCAATCCTGCTTCAGGACAATTCGCATTCCTATTCTTTACCTCGCCGAACTTTCAAAGCAGTCATACCCTGCCAAGGACGACGAGGGCAATGATACCGAGCCATTTTCGCTGCAGCAGGCGATCGATAACTGGTTTTTGATCCAGACTTTGACTGGAATCGGGGAGCATTCTTTACTTTAGTTTGTCCTGACTTTAATCACTACAACTCCATCGCTACATCGATACCCAGCTGAATGATATTTACTTTAGCTCATACCACTACAACTCCATCGATCCAGCTGAATGATATTTACCTTAGCTTGTACCACTACAACTCCATCGATCCAGCTGAATGATATTTACCTTAGCTCGTACCACTACAACTCCATCGATCCAGCTGAATGATATTTACCTTAGCTCGTACCACTACAACTCTATCGATCCAGCTGAATGATATTTTTGTCTGAATGATTTTGACTACGCTTAAGTTCACCCCACTTGAATTACTACAACTCCATCGCTACACATTAGAATTATATTTTCCTCTCATCACAATTATCTTGCTACATAATTTCCGATCCGTTAATTATTTTTGGCTGTGCTTTAGTTCGGTCTGACCTTAATCACTACAACTTCAACATTACATTACTGACACCTACCTGAAGGTAGGGATCCCCACCGTAACTGAATCACTATAATACGGTATGGTTATACAGTATACGGACCCGTAACTGTATAGGGCCCTCTACGACTTCATACAGTAATAAGTGGCACTGTATCATATACCGTATGAACCCGTAAAGTTACGGTCCATATGCGGTACCTTAGGGCTATAAATTCAAGTCGTATGGTTCAATTTTAAAACAGCCCAGGTCTGGCCAGAATCACAGCATACCGTATGAGTACTGCATTCGCAAATCTGATTTTTCATCAACCAGTGATTGGATGCGCCATCCGTCCACCACGGGTAGGCACGAGACGCAACTCACTGATTGTGAGCAAAATAATTTTTGAGACTCCAAGCTATCTGCCGGTAACATTCCAAATGTTGTGGACCAAATTTGCAGCACCAATTGAATATTCCCCATTAGGAAGGTGAGTTCGATCTGCCTGCTCAAGGCCATTTCGAGGGCTGAATGCATTCATTGTTGAGTTTCTGGGCTAAGAGTTCACCCACGTCACTTCCATATCACAAAAGGACTGCAACTGTGCACCTGGCTGTTTTTTCCAGTATTTATGGCCGCATTACATTTGTAAAAAACTGTACCATACACCATACTGTAACTGTATGACCCTTCTGGAGGCTCACTACAGTTACGGTTATGGAACAGTCAGCACTTGTAATTCACCGCAATCATTACGGCTGTATCCGTATATGGTACGGTGGGGATCCCTACCTGAAGGGGACTCAGACTTTGGTCACTATGATTTGTTCACCATATTACTGATCTCTCGCCATTTTTGCTACCATTGCAAATATCTCATCACACAATTCTTTGCTAATTACTTTTGTATCTCAGACGATTTGCACATTTGAACCCTATTCAGTGCCTACATGATCTTATTATGCCTCATATATATTGTCCTGATGGTGCAGCTGGAAATTCTGCCGTTGTTTAACACTGTTCAAGGTTAGACTTCATGTTTGGAAGGTTGCCGGTTCAATTCTCAGTTGTAGCACTTTATTATATCACTTTCCCCATTTTGCACCAGATTGCTTTTTTTCATTTTTCTAACCTTCCCTCGACAATGCCTTTATTTTTATCGACCACAGTTCACTCATCATCTTCACAAAGCCAGTTACACAGTTAAACACAATTCAATTATATGCTATATCAATCCCATTTGTCTCCATAACATGTGTACCTTTTTCTTTCATCGCCTCAAAAAACTTCTGAATGCGAAGCGTGAAAGGAATCGTCATGCCGCAGGCGAATGTCCCACAAAGAGGAGTTGTACAGTGCATATATTCTGGATTGTGTGCCAGGAGAGTTGCAGCTGCCTGTATAACCCGGACTTTGAGCGAGAGATCAACAAAATTACCGCCACCGTAAGTTGGGGCTTGTGGCAAGACCAGAGGAGCCTGCACAGACTGGTCACGAGTGTCGCTGCGTAAAACTCGGGTTGATTCTGGGTTGGCTGGCTGGCTAGAAGAGGTGGTGGGAACTTTCCGCTCAACCGTAAGAGAAATGGTGAACGGAGCATGTGAGGGATCAGTGTGACTGGGACTAGTAGACACACCGCCAAATGGGATGTATCAGTGCGCCCGGAAACATACCTGACACCAAGAGTGTCAGAGAGCGAATCGGAGCGACTGGAATGGTACCTGACACTCGAAGAATAAGTTGCGCTGGATTTGAGCCTGACACAGAGTATGTCGGAGGCAGGATCAGCCGTCCCGACATTACCTGTGTCAGTAGCCCCGAAACGGCTCCTGACTTTCTTATTGTCAGGAGCCGTTTTGGGGCTCCTGACACGGCCCGTGTCGGTGGCCCTGACACTATCACGGCCCGTGTCGGTGCACCTGACACTGTCATGCCCCCGTTTCAGTGCACCTGATACTGCTCCTGGCACGTCCAGTGGTAGGAGCAGAGTCAGTCACAAAGATTTCGCGCCTGACACAGATAATTTCGGGACAGCTGATCCTGCCTCCGACATGATCTGTGTCAGGCTCAAGGTCAGCGCGACTTATCTTCTGAGTGTCTGGTACAATTTCAGTTGCTACAATTCGCTCCCTGACACTCTCAGTGTCAGGTATGTTTCCAGGCGCACTGAAACATCCCATTCAGCGGCATGAGAGCTATGAGTATCGGCTGAAGAGAAAGAGTAGCGGAAGAACACACGATGCATAGTTTTGTGTCAAGATACCTTCGCATGGGGAACGGTCATAGAATGGGAAATCATAGTCCTTCCCATCGACTGTGATTCTATACCCAGTACCTATAATTTTGTTGAAGCCAGCACCCAGTGTATGCAGAATTTGGCTTACCTTCAGCTACATTGCGGGTGGCCATCTTAGGGAGGCCAGTTTCACCAACTGCTGCAGTGATTTCCGCAATCATTTCAACTGGGAGAAGCGACTTAGCGATGCTCCATGTCAATGTCATAGCTGCAATCACATCTCGATCGTGGTCCACGGCAGTCTGGTGGTCCAGATTTTTTGTATAGCTTTTAGCTAGACCAAAAACCCGGGCGTTGCGCGCACCTGTGTTCCAGCCAATCTGGACCATGGTTCTGTCATGACTGGGCTACAGATTCAAGTAAATGCCTCCAGTCACTATACTGGGAAAAAACCACCTACACGGACATCACGGCGTTCTGAGCATGCTGTGGCGATAACTCCGGAAAGCCAGTCGTACAATTTTTCTGAGTATGGGGTTCCCATCATAATTCCACGGAGCACAGCGAGTTCAAATACAATGACTTGACCTTTCTTCTTTTAGTATGCGGCTGGATTCAATTAAACACAAAAACTACCTGCACGGGACAGAAAAATGACAGATTCATGCGGCCACACATTGTAGTATGCAGGGTCTGCATCGATATCGTCGTCTGTAACGATGTGCCTGGCTGCCATCGCAGGTGTCCGTTCACGCCATACAATGCGGGGCCGGAGGTAATCGGTCAGTGCGTCAGGTTCAAGCTCTTTCGCTTTCGCGAGCAACTCCTGGATAGTCGGAGGCTGCTGCTTCAAGCACAGAGAATGTATCTGTCTTGTACTTAGCCATAATTTACAGCCATAACCGAGTGCATACCAGATTACGTTTGTCGTGATGACTTGCAGTACCAGAGACGACTTGGGCAGCCTTTTTCGCATCCTTAACCCTGCTGTGTAGTTTTCGCCATGCAGAGTTTACTGGGCCCTGAGAATCTGCTTTGGTTGCATTTATAGCAAATGCAATAAGGTCATCCAGCTCGAAGAAGAATTAGTGAGCTGCGTCAGAGTCCTCCGACTTACTGTCTTGAGACTTGGATGTATTGCTGACACTGTGATCACAATAGGTGTAGTATCTGGTGTAGAAATATCGAGTGTTTCTAGGGAAGCAAGGACCCCGGTTTGAGCGATGTAGTCAGTGGCTGTTACCTATGAATAAAAATATACAAGTAAATTTGGTGTGAGTACTATACCTTGAGCTGTCGCCGGGTTCTTTTTTCTCATATCGATTCACTGGCGGGAGTGTTGATCAAGTTGCGTGACTGCAGTGACGGTAATGATGCTTGCTACTCTACCTCAACGATGCGGCCCACTACAAGGCATTACGCTTTCGCACTATCTTTCATCAGGACCCACTTCTGTTCATCTCCCATATCGCAAACAAGTAGCATTGTGTTGCAAAAATCTGTTCATTGTTAGGGCTTGACACTACTGTCTTACAGTAAGGAACTTGTTCTCGGCGTAAGCTAGAACCACTCACCTGCTAGACATGGCCTCTGGAAGGACCTCAAAAATTTGGAGAGGCTTGCCGCAGCAGTTCGATACAACTGTACAATACGTTGAACACAGTACGATACAGCTGAGGTGGGTACTTTATTTGCATTTCCTGGCGGCAGCATCACATTTATTTCATGCAATTTACTGTGCCATCAGAGCTTTGGCTTGTCCCGTGGTCGCAGCCTCGATCTTGTTTATGTGTTGGCGACTTCGGACGGTGCACAGTAGGTGGTGAGCCAGACATCAAGTATTGCATGCGGAAGACGGAAAGGCAAATTGATTGAGTAATTATTGCGTGTGGCTAATTGCAGTACAAGAGGAGCGTTCTCTTCATTTATTCGTTTATTTACGCACCCGCCACAGATCTATCTTGTGCACGAAGACGCAAAAGAGAAGGAGTTTGAGCTGGAAATGTCGTGGATCGCCCCGAAACAAATGGGCTGCACGTCGCTGACCAAAGGATCTATTGACGAAGCTGAGGGCAAAGCAAAGGAGGCTTTGCAGGCAGAGAGTAGAGTTCTTGAATGATGAAGCGCTCCTCCGTCTTCGCGCGCCGCGCAGCACACTCACACTCGCCTCCATCTCCACGCACTTCTGCGCCAGCCGCGTCTGCTCCACGACCTGCTGCGTCGCATGCGCGTCGGCCGCGCGGAACGCGAGCTGCACCTCCTGCATCTGCTTGGTAAGCGCGCCGACCGTCGTCCCGAGGTAGCGCAGGACGTCCGGGGTGAGCATGAAATTGCCCTTGCCAGGGCCCTTGACGGGCGAGGGCGGCAGCGAGAGGTGCTGGTCCACTGGGAGACCAGAGCCGGCGCGCGTGAGGCACTCCGGGGGTGTGTACGGTGCGTTGGTGAGGAGCGAGACGTACGCCGGTGACCCTTCGCGTGGCGTCAGCCACTTACTTGGGCCCAGCGTTTTCGTCGCAGGTGCGTCTGAAAGTGTACTCGGTGGTTGAGATTTGGGGCGCGAGGGCGGGGCGTCGGAGCGGAGGTTCAAAGGGAAAGTTGTTATACGCATCGCAGAGGTGAGGACGAAGATGCTGTACATGAGATAGACGTCGTTCGGCAAGGCGACCGCGATAACTGGATTTGAATACATGTCGCACCCGTCATACCGACTATTATGGAAAAGAGGATACTGACCTGCGCTCGACGGATGTCCCTGCAGACTTTTGCAGCGCAGCACCCATCGTTGTCGCCCTCCCGCAACGCCACCGCAAGACTCTGCAGTACGGGCCCTAGATGGAGGGTGCGCACTCCAAACACATGGTAAACATATACCGTGTCGTGGATCGGGTCCGCGAGGAACACGGACTGGTTCCTCTGTAACAGTCCCATCTGGCCCGCGAGCATCGCAACGAGGCCCAAGTCGAACGTCTCGTACACGGGGAGCATCCGCAGTTCCCCCACATCGCGCTTAGAGCTGCCCATTTTCCCACCGCGCCTCCACCTTCTCGACGTCGAGGCACACGTCGACTTTGCCGTCCTGGTGCGATATGACTTGCGACGCCGAGATGCTCCGTCTTTCCGCCTGCGGCGTCGTCCTCGCCGTCCGAGTCTGAGTCCGCCCCAAACGCGAGGTACATGTCTGTCACGTCGCAGCCCTCGCTGTCTGCGAGGGTCCGCAGGGCGGGCTGCAGCAGGAAGGGGCCTTGGCGCGCGGGGTGCGCCTTGATTGTCGTGGGCAGGTGCATGGACACGGAACGCGACGAGGCGGGGAAGGCGGTGCGGGGAAGACGGTGCGTGGTGGCAGCTGCTTGAGTAGCACCTTGACGTATTTGTGCTGGTAGTCGTATAACGTAGAGAGATTCCGCGTCATGGAAGAGCTGCCGCGCTCCTATGTTTGTGAGAGAAATTCTTGTTTAGCGGAGATAGCATTCGAGCGAATGCACATATGAGGATGGGATTGAGCTATCGAAGCGTTAAGCAACAGGCAAAGTTGAAAGGACGGAGAAGAACGAGCAACAAACACTAACCGAATCGTGCCCATGAGGCTATCGACAAAGTACCCGTACTCGGCTGCGGGCGCGTCGGCGCGCGCACCGCAGACCTTTGCGTAGCTGCCCTCCATGAGCCAGCGCTCGAGGTTGACAGGGTGGGCAATGTACGGGCTCTCGACCGCGGCGGCAGGCAGGCTCTCGAGCGCAATGCGGTTCTGCGTGAGCAGGCGGATGAGGTGCAGCTCGCGGATGGCGTATTCGTGCTGCGATGGCGGGAGGGTGCTGGTGCTGGGGATTAAAATTAAAATAATAATACGAATTGAACGCGCGTGGAGGACACACGCATAGTCGGTATAGAAGGCCTGGAGCTGGGAGAAATACCGGTCGAACGAGGGCACGTCTTGTGTGCGGATGTTCCAGAATGCGCCGATCTCGAGAATTTCACCTGCGTCGAGTAAGCTGGTGGCACATCCAATCAGATGTGCCGCGGTACGCACGCGCGACGACGAGATCGGCGGGGTTGAGGTCTCCTTGCGGGATGAGTAACCCAGCTTGTATGAGACCGAGCTGCACAAGGTTGTTGAATTATTTAGCCCAGTAGAAACGAGACAAAGCAACCTTGAGCTGGGTTAAGAGACAGCCACTCTTTAGGAGGTCGGAGGTTGTGCGCCAAAGGAGGCCTTGAGGTCTGCGTATTGCGATTTGAGGGACATGAGAAGCGGAAAGCAAGCAGAAGTGCAAGAGACACGTGACGCATCAACTTGAAAGACTTACGCGTCTTTCTCTCATAACCGCCATGGAACGCATCGACTTTCAGCAGCTCAAGGCCGGCGAGGTCAACCTCGGGGTCTGCATATTCCTCAAATAACGCACGCTGCAAGCCCTGATATATATATTATTTTATTCGGACCTCAAGTATGGCCGTCCAATTCACAAACAGCGTGGTAATTGGCGCAGACTCATGCACAACAATGGGCAGCTACATCGCAAACAGAGTCACAGACAAGCTCACCCATGTCCATGACCGCGTCTACTGCTGTCGCTCAGGCTCCGCAGCGGATACCCAGGCCGTCGCCGACATCGTGCACTACCACCTCCAAGTCTTTAGGTTCCTTGATTTTCTTGCTACTTTTCTTTTGATTTTTGCTTATATGGAACCTGAACAGCCAAACCTCGGGCGCGCCGCCACCAGTCCATACCGCCGCGACCATTTTCCAGAAACTCTGCTACGAGAACAAGGACATGTTGTCTGCCGGGATCATCGTCGCGGGATGGGACAGGAGGTCGGCCCCAGCGTGTACAACATCCCTCTCGGCGGTGGGCTCTTCTGTCAGCCGTGGGCCATTGGCGGTACGCCAGCAAAATCAATTCGAATCAAATAAATCACTTACTTGAACCAGGCTCCGACTCAACGTACGTATACGGGTACTGCGACGCAACGTACCAGGAGGGCTGGGGGCGCGACGAGAACGACATCTTCCAAGAGACGTGCGTGATTTCATTCTTTTGATGGACTGGTCCCTGACGGTTTGGTTCTAGCTTCATCAACACTACGGCTGGCTGGGTCAACTTGCTTCTCATGTCGTCGTGCGGCGAAGATTCCAGTCGGAGGCTGGTAAGTCTCACCGTCGCTGTGTTTTGGGTTGATTTAACATGCTACCGCCTTGCAGTCGCTGGAAATTGCCTGCGAAACGATTAGGCCCAGGCGAGATGATCGCGGGCGGTTTCGACGACCTTCAAAGAAGGTTCGTACGAATTTGCTAGAAACCTACAATAACTCGCGCCGGGTGCGTAGTCGTTCATTTCACATCCACGGTCCAACTGACATTGCGTGCTTCAGTTCATAGAAGCCCAGGCATATTGTTGAGCCAGCAGCACAGCACCAGGCACGACAACATGAGCAAGAGGCCTATTCTCCCCCCTCCTGACGTGCACGTTCAAGCCCAGGGAGCTGTTGAGGTGGGTGGTGGGCGTCGCAGAGAAGGTGCGTGCTGCATTTGTTATTCATCTCTATCTCTATTTCCAGTCTGTTTTTGTTCTGCGTCGTGCGTTTCTTGGTTGGGCGGGGGGCTTCGGGACTTGGGGGTTAGGTGGTCGTGCGCGGGTTATAGCGAGTTGCCCGTACGCGGGTTGTGTCCCGCGTTCACCCTGGCTAGTCCGGCATTTTGCGTGGGGCCGGTTTTCATTTCTTGTGTCGATTCTTCTTCCGCCATTTTTCGTGTTCATTTCGACATTCTTCGCACGGACGCTCATGGACGGGGACGGGGACGTTGGACAGGCGCGGGTCTGTGTGCGTCATTTCGATTTCGTGATGTACGGGTCGTGTTGTGGCTGCGACGGCGGGTGGGCGGGGTTGTACGGCGTGCGACGGTCTGTGCCTTTCTTTCTACTCCGGAGAGAAAGCGGGGAAAGGGGGAAGTGCCCCTATCCTACCGTGACCTTGCGAGACTACGCCGAACAGGCGTAGAAGTGGACGAGGTTGCGGGAGAGCGTTTGTGTGGAGGCGAGGCCTGCAGCGATGGATGTGGATGCAGCTTGATGCTACTGCGAGAACGAGAACGGCGGTAGTTGCGTACATGGTGCGTCGGGCGGAGCGGAGAGTCTGGTGGGCACGACAAGCCCATACTATACGCACATCTTTCCTTGTTTTTCTATACTTTCATACTCTCTATTTCTCCCATCTCTTTCATCCTCACACTCACACTACAATTTCAATCACAGCCCATCTACCCTCTCCGACATCGTGCTCTACTCCCCTCGCGGACTCGCCTCACCCGCGCTCCAAGTGCTCGCCAAGCGCTTCGTCGGCGCCGTGGAGCAAGCGCTGCGAGTGGGAAGTAGGGTCCACTGACGCCGACGCACCGCTGCTGTACAACGTCTTCGTACTCGACGCGGACGCGCGGACGCTGAGGGAGACGGTGCCTGAGCCATGATGCGCACGTTCCCCGGTTGGGAGGGCGGGCGGCGGCTGCCGCATATCAACCTCGGTCCCAGCCCCAGCGATAATTCGAATTCAACCCCAAGATCGGGAACGGGGCGATACGGGAGGAGGGTATGGAGGTCGATGGGGATGGGGATGGCGCCGCACCAGAAGAGGCCCCACCTGGCGAGACACCCGCCTTCGCAGCCGCACAAGCTGCCCCCGCCGACACGCCCGTCGCGGTGCCCATTGAACCCGAGGCGGACGCGACGATGGCGCCGAATACGGTCGGTTTTGGGCAGCGCGAGAGGGACGAGATGCGCGAGTTGACGCGGGCGAGCGAGATTTTGAGTTTGTTCCCGGCTGGGAGCAACACCGGCAACAGCGCGCAATATCTGCTCCCCTCCAAGGCCGAAGACGAGGACATCTCGACGGCGAGCCACTGGCGGCCTACGGTCGGGCAGGTGTTCCTCGGCAATTCGGGGGACGTGCCGCTTGGGGGCGGGGATGGGGATGCAGATGGGGGAGGGGGCGATGGCGGGGCGGGGGATCCGCTTGCGTATGAGGGCACGAATGTGCCGAGGGATGGGATGGGGTACGATGTGTGCGTTGAGTGCCATGAGATGGCGCCGTTCCCGTTGATGGTGCACCTGCGCGCGGCGGAGGAGCATTCGGGGATGTTGGAGGGGATGTGGGAGGAGAGGGGGCGGGGGCGGGTGCAGCGGGAGGCTGAAGAAGCTGAGGGAGGAATAGGAGGAGAGGGAATGCGGGTGTGCCCTCCACCGCACGCGATAGCGGTGATCCACCACCCCTCTCCGTCCGTCGGCAACAAAATATTGCAAGCACAAACACCGCGACGTGTGAGTCTTTCTCATTTGCTTTTCCCTTTATCGAGTTGACCTTGCCTTCGCACGCGCGGTAAAGCAAGTCATGTCGGCCTCGTATGTCACTGAAACGAATCTTCAGCTGTGCTTACTCACAATCTGTGTACAAATAGATGTGTGCGTGCATGCACTATCTACCTACCATTTCGGCAACATCGCCTACATGCACGTTGCGCCCGACTTGTCTGATGCGACCAAGAGCGGGACGTTGGGACCCACAACCTGCGTGTCCCACCCCGAACCAATGCTGACTACTACTATAGTGAGTCAGTGTGTCATTCCGCACGCGTCATGGCCCCCACAGTACGGTGCCGCTGCAACACTATCGTCCGGGACGGCTTGGGCACGAGCACGAGATAGACGAGTGCACGGTCACATTAATAGCGCGTGCGTCTCCCTCTGTCCTCCCTTCGTGTCTACCACCATTCACTCACCGTCATTTTCCCCCAGCTCTCCGTCAACTGTTCGCTCTCCTTCCCTCGCGCCACCTCTGTGCCTCACTGTCTTGTTTCATGCACTTGAAACTTGACTGAGATCAGTCCTCGGGAAGGAGTGGATGGAAGAAGGAAAGTAGGAGGAGGGATGTACCGGTAATCCGTAAGCCATTGATGTACTACTACTTCCTACTCTTGAATATACAAATCCTTTACTGCACATCCACTCCCATTCCATCTTCATCCTGTACTGAGTCAGCATCATCGGCCAGTATAATCCAGACATCCGAATTGCTCCACTGTGCGTCAAAACTGCAGGTCGGCGCTGGGGCTATCTCAAGCTCGAGGCTCGCTCGATACCAGCTGCGACTACAGCTACGAGCCAGTCTCAGTCTCGGTGGACGAAAAACACAAGACCGGCGCAATACATACAGCACCTCCGACGGCTCGCGTCCAGGGAAGGAACAAGTCGAGTTGCATGCCAATTCATCGACTTATTATAACTTTCTGTCTGAAATGATATTTCCGGGGTGCGTGCGGTTTTAAATCCTCCTGGATCTGATTCATTTCAAAACAAGTCACAGTTGTTGCTGACTGGAGGAGTCGCACCGCCCGTACACTCGCTGCGGACCTTCACCTCCGTATTCTCAGACATTTTATCTTGTCACTCAAGGTCCGCGGCTAAAAGGAATAGGAAAACCCCGCCGCAACCGAGTTGCCAGCGACCATCGAATAATCCACGAAAAATGCCCCATGATGTGCATTGTGCAGATGGTGAGTACTTACACTGTACAACTCAAAATTTCCACCATATTTAATTTGTGTGCTGATACCTTGCTGCGTAGGTCGATCGTGCCAGCGCGGAATTTGGATGGCGGGACGTAAGCGCAGAGATGATGGATGTGAAGTCAGAGATAGGCACACATCGTAAGTGAGCCTGTATAGATGTTGTGCTCAGCAGATGACGTGTGCACTCGACACAAGTGTTTTGATGGGATGGGTAGCAAGTCAGATCTTGGAAATGTGTCGTATTCCTGTGAGTGGATTGCTGGCTGTTCTGAGTGTCCTGAGAAAGTGTTCGCTGATAACATGTTCATACTCTGTTCTCGTGCCTATGTATACAGCCATTATAGTAAGGTTCGGCGTGCAACATTGTGCAGCGGAGTGAAGGCAGGGCTGCTGATGCCATTGGATATCGGGGACTGAATGACTGGACAGGCTCACAGGGTGTGTATTTCGCGATCAGTAATCAAGATGCAGCATGTACGGAATCTGATAATGATTGAACCAAATGTACTCTACATTAATGAGTGAGAGGAGGGTATTTTAGTTAGAAAATATACACTAAGAATTTGTCCGAGCAAGGATAATGTACTTAGCCAATTTTACAATAGAGGTCGTATCGTCCATGATTCCAAGAAAGTCAATCCAACTGGAGGATCATAAGCAAATGGAATACAAATCAGGTGAAGACTACCTAGCATTCAGCAAGTATATTTGTCGTAAAGTGATTTGCAATTGTCGAGATGGGCTTGTTTGAGATCGGCAGCACATTTCTCGTCGTCCTGTGCCTCTGAGCAGGGCAGTGGTGCATTGAGGCTGGCGAGAGGGCCATTCTCAGCCCATAGAAATCTAATGCCCCGATATAGTTTGTGGAACTCGGCATCGGCATCGGTGTTGTCTGAGCTTCAAGTCAGAATTAATTGAGGGGGAAATAATTCAGGCTCGCCTTTCCAAGTACGAAGGGCGATGGATTTCGCCAGCCTGTACTTCTTTCATTTACTGGTGAAGGTTTTGGGGTTCCAGTCAAAAAAGTTGAGAATTGCCTCTCCATCTAATTTGATGGTGTTTCCATCCTCGAGTGGAAACGATTGGGAAGCTTCCAGATTCCCTGGATCAAGCCCAAGGTGCAAGAGGATGCGCTCCACAGCCATGAAGCAGCGAGCCAGAGATGCGAGAGGAGTCCTGCGATGCCCTTTCAGGCATTTAGCCTTCAGTTGCAGCCCTTCGAACCCTGAAATCTGAGAACGGCATATGCCCATAATCAGAATCCCATCGTTCTTCGAAGGGGGACTGGGTTGTTGGGGGTATGGAGAGGAGCTGCACGACTCTCGCCTCGAGGACCGAGAAGGCGGGCCTGAAGCTGACGATAGCCTTGATGGCGAGCGAGACAAGACTGGGGTATTGAGTCCAGTTGAGTTGGACGATAAGAGGGAGAGAAACCCAGGAGGCAGTTCGATTTGTGGGAGTGAAATAGAAGGAAGGAGTGCAGCTTCTGTGATTGTAAACATCACAACGAAATGTGATCGGGGGAGAACAGCCATGTCAGCCCATCTCTCAAAGAATATTTGCCCAGGTCCATCCCCAGTCGTCGCCAGTACATCGACAGCATCGTCGAACTCGGGTGATGGGAGAACACCAGAAACACCCAACAGACCACCCAGTTCCCTGAACCCATTTTGGAAGTCCCGAAAGGTTTCTTCAGCAAAATCGAGGGTTCGGCTCGTCGACACCTCAATGTTTGCAGCGAGAGGATGCAAGCCTTGTAAAATTGCCAAAATTGTGGGGTTAATACGACGAGTGGCAAGAGGGCCAGTGAGATGGGACCGAAGGCATGTAATTAAAGCTGAGATTGTTGTTGATAGGGATTTCCCTCGCTCGACGAGGAAAGATGGAGGGAAAGAGACACCAGTGAACACATGGCTAATGTCAGGGACACCATGCTGTTTCACAACAACATGGGAACTGACTTTCAAAGCTAAGAAATAGATAAGAATAATAACTTGATTGGCCGATGTGAAATACCTGGCGAGGAGGCTGCCAGAGCCTCAGCCATGTGGCAGAAGCGAAGAAGTGTGACAGTCAGTCACAGTCACCAGTAACAAGCTTGTCTCGTTCGTCGCTTATGGACATTCCACAACTTGCTCCATTTGCTCAGGAAGTGCTGCTAAATGCTTTCCGAACCCACTACCAACGCTTTCAGAATGCAGTCGGTGATTTGGTTGGAAGCCATACCGATGCGATTGTCATCGAGCGACTCGGTGATGATATCGATGAATTTGCAAACATGGTAGCTGAGGCAAGTGTTTCAACCATGGAGAAGCAATTTCTTCAATATGATGCAGAATCAAGCTATCTTTCCACCTGAAGAGTTTGCAATTCTGGAACCAAGTCTAGCTGCAATGCGACTTGACATTCGGCTTGAGTACCATAAGGCTGTTGATGCATCGCACTATGGAAGGCCAGTCATTGTACAAACCATTCGTTCGGGTGGGCCTGGTCATCCTCGCATTCATATCGATCCGGATTTTCTCCGATGGGCCTATGGCCAGCGACCCACTGCAGGCATTACTAGGTTTCTTAGACTCGGGAGAACCACCGTTCGGAATGCTCTCCTTGAGTATGGCATTGCCGAGCCACAGCAAAGTCCTTTCGACCAACCCAATGCCCTCTCTGCTTCCGCCGATGCTGATCCCACAAACGATGATATTCTTGATCCTGATCTTCCCGTTCCATCTGGCGACTTCCCTGCTGAGGTTGAAGAGTTAGCAGCTCCATCTCAGCCCACAGCTTCTTTTACTGGCCCTATGTCCAGCATCTCTGATGATGACCTGGATATGCTTCTCCTCCGCTTGCGGACTCATTACCGGCGGGCAGGCCTCAGCATGCTCAATGGAATGCTTCGTCGACTCGGTCATCGCGTTGCAGTCAAGCGGATTCGCCAGTCTCTGCTTTGCATTGACCCAGTGCGGCGGATATTTGAGCGCATCCGTATCCGTCGACGTGAATATCGTGTCCTTGGTCCGAATTCCCTCTGGCACCATGATGGCCAGCATGGTGAGTTTTTTCTTTCCTTTAGCATATCAATTTTTCATGTTTCTGGTGCTAGGTCTGATTCGCTGGGGCATTGTTATCCATGGCTTCATTGATGGTTATTCACGCCTTATCACAGGCCTGCGGGCGAGCAACAACAATACAGCTGACACAGTTTTGGAGCTATTTCTGAATGCTGCAAATGTGTATGGTGTCCCATCCCGGATGCGTGGGGACCATGGTGCAGAAAATCTATATGTCGCTGCCTGGATGGAAAACCACTGTGGGACTCGCAGAGGCTCTTATATATGGGGAAGGTAGCTTAATCCACAACTGCTTTTTGTTTCTAGACTAATTTCTACTCTTTAGAAGTGTTCATAATGTTCGCATTGAGCGACTCTGGGTCGATGTCACGGCCCAGGTCGGCGCAACATGGGGCGATCATTTTACCCGGCTAGAAGTCCGGTATGGGCTTGACATCAACAATGTCACTCATATCTGGCTTTTACATCTCCTTTTCCTCGGCACAATCAATACCCAACTTACTTTCTTTGCCGATTCGTGGAACCAGCACCACATTCAGATTCGGAATGGGGCTAATCGGTCCCCCACTGACATGTTTGTTTTCAATATGTATGTCAATGGTGTTCGCGGAGATCAGCTTCCTCAGGAGGAAGAGGATCTCGGCGAAGACGAATTGGAGGTGTATGGAATCGACTGGCAGGGCCTTCGTGACGATAATATTCTCCACTCGCAGGCCCAGAACAATTCTACCACAGAAGGCTCAAGCTCTTGGGTAGGCCACACTGGACCCCCTCCTGATCTCAGCCAGGTCATTGTACAGCCTCCTGTGGGAACTCTCACAGAAGAGGAGGCGACTGATTTGTATAACTCGTTTTCACATCTCATTGGAAGTGCTGAAGATGATGATATTATATTACTTTGGAGCCAAGCACTTGCTCATGTTCGTGTATTATACCCTGATGTATTTTGAATTTTGATTGGAAATCAACAGAAATCATGTGGAACGATACTAAACTGCAGTTCATGATGGTAAACTATGGATGACAGGTGGCAGATCAATAATGATCGTAGTTGCTGATGGCAGATCAAGGATGACTGCAGTTAATGGTGGTCAAATGAAGGAAAATGCTGCCATTGGCTGGAATAATATGATTTTGATCGCATTCAACCATGATTGAACCATGGTTGGACCATGGTTTGACCACGATAGAATGCCAAAGAATGCTAATTCTCTGAATTGTTGTTCTGCATGCTCAACTACTCAAGTCTCGTACTAAACCTAGCAGATCTCGTCCCAAACCTCATAATTCTCGTTCTCAACCTCAAACTGCAACCTCAGGGCTCTATGTCCATAATCTCGTACTGCATGCTCAACCTCCCAATCACTAATTATAACCTCAGATCTACAAGCTCAACCTGCTAAAATCATGTAACCTCAGTGCTCAACCTGTCAAAATCATGTAACCTCAGTGCTTAACCTGTTATCTGTGCTCAACCTCAACACTTGCACCTCAACCTTATATTTTGCATCGAAAAAAGCTTTTATACCCAGCTGTCCCGTCACGTCGGCTAGTACGTCCGGACCTGTGACCCGTGCAACCGGACGAAGGCGCTTCGGAAGCTGCCCCACGGAGAGCTCCACCCAACCGAGATTCCGGAAGAACGCTGGGACACCGTCTTGGTAGACTTCATCGTCGAGCTCCCGGACGCGCACGGGTTCGATGCGGTCATGGTCGTGGTCGACGTCCTGGGTAAGCGGGCCCACTTCAACGAATGCCACACCGGCCTTGGCGCGGTCGGAGCTGCTCGGCTCTATTACCGGAATGTCTGGAGGCACCACGGAACCCCCGGAAATATATCTCCGACCGCGGGCCGCAGTTCGTCGCGGAATTCACCACAGAGCTGTGGCGCCTCATCGGGATAGAGCCAGCGACTTCCACCGCCTACCACCCGCAAACCGATGGCCAGACCGAGCGTGTCAATCAGGAGCTCGAGCAGTTCGTCCGGATCTTCACGAACTACAAACAGGACGACTGGGATGAGCTGCTTCCAGCCGCGGAGTTCGTGTACAACAACCACGTCCATTCCTCGATGCAACAAGTCCCGTTCATGACGGACACCGGAAGGCTCCCTCGGATGGGGTTCGAGCCCAACGGACTGCGGTCGAGCGTGGAATCTGCGAATGAGTTCCGAGACCGGATCGCGTCCGGAGTTTTGGAAGCCAAAGCCGCGCTCGTTAAAGCTAAGGACGAGTTCAAGCTGTACTACGATCGCCGACGCACGCCCGCTCCGGAGATCAAAGTAGGCGACCAAGTCTGGCTGGACGCCTCCGACATCTGGACGACCAGTCCGTCCGTCAAATTCGCAGACAAGCGCCTCGGCCCCTTCAAAGTCGTGAAGGTCGTCGGAAAGGGTGCGTACAAACTCGAGCTCCCACCCCGGTACTCCCAGCTCCACCCGGTCTTTCCGGTGGTGAAACTCCAACTCGCGGAACAGGATCCGTTCCCCGGACGCCCCCGGAACGATGAACCCCCGCCCATCCTCCAGACGGACCGCGATGTTCAATGGGAGGTCGAGGAGATCCTAGAAGCGAAGGTCCGTTACGGCAGCCTCTGGTACATGGTGCGGTGGAAAGGCTACGGCCCGGAACACAATAAATGGGTAAAGCACTCTGACGTCTTCGCCAAAGACGCCATCAATGCCTATTATCGCCGCTACCCCAACGCCCCGCGCCGGATCGCCTTGGCCGCTTTCAACTCGCTCTCGTTCCGGAGGCGCGACGCCCATGTCCGATTCATGCGTCGAGACGCCGCATCCCAAGGGGGGGTGATGTCAGGGGAACTGCCCGTCTGTCTGTCCATCTGTCCATCCGTCCGGCTCCGGCCCATCGCACTGCCCCACTGCCTCGTCCGATCCTTCGTCCGGCCCCGTCCGACCGTCCGGCCTTCGGACCCGCACCTCAGCCTGCGCCTCCACCCGGAATGTCGCCTCCCGTCTCTCCGGACTCCGTTCCCCCCCGTCCCCCTCCGTCCGGTCCCTCTCACTGGCACGTGCTGTGCGATCAAGCTCGAGACCACTGCCGATCCCTCCGGACACGTGCTACTGGCTAGTACCTATAAAAAACCTCGCCTAGCGTGGGAATCCTCATCCTTTCTTCTTTTCGGATTCTCCCGCTAGGTGCGTATTCTAGAACTCTGTATTTAGTACCTTGAATTGAATTTACTTCGGATTCTCCCACTAATTCCCGCGCTCACGCGCCGAGCTGAGGTTGCCCTTACAGAGTCCCAAATCGGACCCTTCCGTTCATCGCCCGTAGGCTGTGTCCAGCGAGATCCACCGAATGGCAAATGGCGGATGATCAACCACCATTCATACCCATATGACGATCGTAAGCACATCTACTTATTTCACGACCGCACCGAACCATAATGCTGCATTCCAGCCGATATAACTTCCATTAATGCCCAGATCAACAAAGACGATTTCCCATGCGACTGGGGCTCTTTCGCCCAATGCTATCTAATTCTTGCGCGCACTCCAGAAGGTGCACAAGCCTCGGTCTTCGATGTGAAAGGCGCATTCCGCCTCGTACCGACACATCCCGAAGACCATACGCAGTTAATGATCCACTGGGGAGGCAAGGTCTTCTTCGACGGGGCACTATCCTTCGGCGCACGCCCTTCTCCTGGCATTTTTGGCCGCCTCGCCGACCTCCTTATCCACCTGCTCTGCTCCATGTCCGTCGAAGAACTTCTCAAATGGGTCGACAATTTCGTGTTCTTCCGCTTTCCCAAGGGCAAAGTCGGCGGCTGATTCGTTTACAAATACAACGAGAGCCTCTTCTTTGACATCGGCGAAGACTTAGGCTGGATCTGGGAACCTAGCAAACATACGCCGTTCAGCCACAAGTTCCACTACATCGGTTTTAACTGGGATATGGAGGCTCGTACAGTATCACTCCCTGCAGAGAAGCAGGTGAGATACAGAATGAAATTGGCTCCATGGACCGATGGTGCGAAGGTCAACTACAAAGAAGTCGAAAATGTTGTAGGGACGCTCAACCACGTCTCCTTTGTCGCTCCCCCAGGCCGCTCCCATCTAGTATCCCTTTACCGACTCCGCTCAATCTTCAACGGGATCGACAATCCGCATGTTTCTATTAAAATCCCGGCCACCGCACTCTCGGACATCAGCTGGTGGCGCGACCTCCTCTCACAACCAGAAGTCGTAATGCGCGTAGTAGAGCTGCCACCTATCGAAGCTGACACGATATACGTTGACGCGTCCACATCCTGGGGCGTTGGCTTCATATTTCGGGGCAAGTGGCTTGCATGGGAATACAAGACGGGATGGTTCTCAGAGGGGAGGTGCATCGGCTGGGGCGAGATGATTGCCATCGAGCTGGCACTACGCACCCTCGCCGCCTCCAAAATCTCGAATGCACATTTCAGCCTACGATCAGACAACCAGGGCGTAATAACGTTGACGCGTCCACATCCTGGGGCGTTGGCTTCATATTTCGGGGCAAGTGGCTTGCATGGGAATACAAGACGGGATGGTTCTCAGAGGGGAGGTGCATCGGCTGGGGCGAGATGATTGCCATCGAGCTGGCACTACGCACCCTCGCCGCCTCCAAAATCTCGAATGCACATTTCAGCCTACGATCAGACAACCAGGGCGTAATAACGCTTGGGCGGACTCGACGATAAAGAAATATGCTTACGGTTTGGACGCATTCCACAAGTTCTGCGACAACGAACACGTCCCACACGGGCAACGCCTTCCAGCGTGCGAAGAGCTGCTATGCGCCTTCGCAGCACGGTGAGGGGTGCGATTGCCGCCATCAAGGCATGGCATATCATTGAGGACACGAGATGGCAGGGAGGCATCCGCCTTCGCTACACCCTGAAAGGCGTCGAAAACTTAGCGCCTGACGAATCACGTCGCGACCAATGCCCCCCAGTAACAAAAGAGATGGTGGATATGCTCGGTCGGAGCTTGAACCTCACCGACGCCGCCATATACGCTACCGCCTGCTGCGCGTTCTGGGGACAAGTGTGTCTCGGCGAAATCCTGTCGGAAACCCAAGGCTCGTATAAAATAGGACGCATTCCCCTCGTCTCCGACCTGAGCAACCCAGTCACCGACGCAGGTACCCACATCCTAAGGCTACCGTTTACCAAAACCAAAGGAGCGCGCGGCAACAATTCCATCCTGTGCAGACAATCCTTCCCGTCCGACCCCATCAAGGCCGTGGAGAACCATCTCGCCGTTAATTCGATACCAAGCGACCTTCCCCTCTTCTCCCACCGAACTACGACAGGCTCGATCATATGCCTCACCCGCAGAAAGTTCCTACAATGCTGTAACATCATCTGGGCCGCGCACAACATTCCCACCATCACCGGCCACAGCTTTCGCATCAGTGGTACCACCGAGCTGCTGCTTGCTGGTGTCAACCTGGACATAGTCCAGGCGATGGGCCGCTGGCTGTCAGACACCTTTCTAGTATACTGGTGACACCTTGATTTACTCGCACCGCTGCACGCGGAATTTCTCAGCATATAATTTACTCACTATAGTTTTGTTAGACAATATACAACCTCTTCCTCACATCTCAGGCTCGTGTGTGGGTGCCGCAGCATGCGCCGCGGGGCTCGCCTTCTCAGCTCGTGGATGGGCTTCCCCGTCGCACGCCTTCTTGTTCCCCGCGTCCGAGTCTCGGCACATCGAGACCGAACGCCCGGATCACCCCCACACACCTGGCAACTCCTTCGTGATCTTAGCAGATCACTCAGCCTCCAGCACAGGTCCGAAAGAGCGAAATGAGAGGTTTGAGAAGTGAGGCACGAGCGGAGCGAAACGGGGTTTCGCGTACGAGACCGGCCCGAGACAAGACGCCAGCAAAACATCAACAAACTAGTTGATTTTTGCTTCGCGCGTCCACGAACAAGACGTTGATCATCTTGCTCGTAGGGCCGTTCGCACTTCTTTCTTCGCCCACCCACCCTCACCTCTTCTTCTTTTCCTTGCCCCACCATAAGTCCTAGATAGTCCTCACGTTGGGTCTGCCAGAGACGTGCCGTCGGCTTCCCCGTCGCACGCCTTCTTGTTCCCCGCGTCCGAGTCTCGGCACATCGAGACCGAATGCCCGGATCACCCCCACACACCTGGCAACTCCTTCGTGATCTTAGCAGATCACTCAGCCTCCAGCACAGGTCCGAAAGAGCGAAACGGCGAATGACTTGTGCAGACGAAAATATATCGCACAGTTCTTGCTATTGACTGACAATGCGACATTGCCGTCTTCAAATTAGAAGTCGGGGTCGTGCTGGGCCTCTAGAACCATTTCTTTCAAAGAATTGAGAAGAAGGAGGAAGAAGGAAAGACAGGTGATTGACAGCTGTCATTGAATGATCTTCTTCAACTTCATGATCTTCCAAGACCAAATCACGGCGTTCGGCGGTACGGGTGTAAGTATCTCCTAGTTTCAGTCTACTTAGGATAGGGTAGGACAACATTGACACGAAACAAGGAGTCAACACAGACTCGGGATGATGGCGAGAATGCAGGATCACCGCAGATTGACCATTTACTGATCGCCGTTCTCAGCGACGATCACTCAACTCAGCAGTCAGCGTTTCGCGTGACAGTTGAGGTTGAGGCGCCGCTCAGCGCTCAGTTCAGGCTTGCCTTTGTCTCTCATCTTAGTTTCTTTATCCTCCCTCCGCGAGGGCCCTTTTTTCATGTCTTCTTCCCCGATTCCTCTTGAACGCACAATACTGTACTTAACGGTTTGTCCATGTCCGATACTTAGCTGACAGGGCTTAACCCCCAGAGTAGGTCGGGCTCGTCGTGCAAACCTTGGTTTTCGGTCAGTCAATGCTATACCATGGTCTTGAATCACTGAATTTAGGTCCTCTTCGCCAGGCGCCTACACCGTTATAATATTTTTATCGACTCGAATGTTAATGTAGTAACAGTCTCAATTTTGCGTGCAAAGTCCCTGCCGTTATTGATTTCTTGACACTAGGAAGAGAGGACTGAAGACAAAAGCCAACAGAAATTTGTTGGTTATCACCCTCTTCATGTACCTTCTCTCGGGCGCATATTTTGTTTATCGCACAATGGACTTGTGCAGCAGAATCGAATTCTTTGTGCAAAACCCACAAACTCTGCAGGCTGTTAGTACTCCGATTACGCATTTGCTCGCTTTGTTCAATGCCTTGACGTACATTAACGTTAGTATTTTTATTCGAGTTCTGTGTTTCTCTCAACGCAACTTTATAGTACACTCTCTGCGACGGAGTCCTCATTTGGAGGGCAAGACTCATCTGCTCTCAAGGCCACCGCAAATACTTGTATTTGCCGCTCTTTTTCCTGACCCTCACGACCCGTTCGTACTATGCATCCTCATCCTTTGTGACTACTAATATCTGTTCATTTAGTGGCTGTGGCTGGCCTAATTGGACTCAGAATTTTGTCGACCGTTGGGTTCGGTTTTCAGTTCAGCCCGGCATTCATTGAGGCAATTAATATTCTCCAATTCGCTGCATTCATTACGTCGGTTATATCCAATCTGTCCTCCACAGGAGTTGTAGGGATCACAGCATGGTTTGTCTTCTTTTGGCCGTTTGCACCTGTCACTGACATGGTGGGACTCGCCAGGCAACATCGAACAGCAATCCGCGACGGATTCAATAGAAGAACAACGAAAGGCGACCAGATATTAAGAATTTTACTGGAATCTGGGGTCCTGTACAGCCTCGTCGGGGTGAGTACACTCATTCAAATGTGGCGGAAACCCATTATATTTGTCCCAGTCTTTCGGGCTCGCGTCAATTCTTATCAAACTGCCTTACAATACGCTTGGGGATCTTTACACTCCCGTGTATTTTCAAATGGCTGTACGTCGCCAGTTTCTTGCGTTCCCTAATTTAATGAAGATTTGCGTGCAGGGCGCGTACACTCCGATTGTACTGCTGCTAGTCAGCATGCAGAAGTCTTTGCACGAGACAAGTTTCCTGGGAACTATTCTGGACGACGTGAATCCCACGTCGCAGATTCATGTCTCCAACGAAAACCGTACAGGACCTAGGCGCGAGACCATTCAAATTGGAACGGAACAGAACAACAAAGACCATGGACATCATCCTTCCGAAGAGACCTTAGTCTAGGGACCCCTGGATGGATGCAAATACGGCATGATTCCACTGTATTGAAATAGCTCTCGGGTGCCTTCTCCAGGCAATTACCATAGCTTCTCTGTTGTTGCTGGGTTATTATCCCCAGACGCCGCCCTTATTGCGGCCACAGCTCTGTACCTCGAAATACACAGCCCGCCCCGGGCGATGTTCCGGTGTCGTTCAACAACCATGCCGCTCGATGATCTTGCCGCCATAGCCATCCACGCTGTATGTAGATGCATGTGTGTATGTAGGCTGATCTGACTTGCAATCTGCTGGCTTTGCGGTTTTCAACTTTGCAAAATCAGACGCGCGTAAGATTCCGATTTATCATAATTCATCGCGGCCCATACAAATCTCACTGTTCCTCCTCTTCACATACCGTCTTCAAGAGCTCCCGCAGTCCCGTCGACGAAAGCACACCCGCCCGCATCCCCCCCGCGTACATATTCCACACCACATCCCGGAACAACGCATACTCGTCCACGATGCGGTCCTGTATATGCTGTAACAGCACTCCGACCGTCCTATCGTCCTCGAGGTACAGTCTCAGCCTTGCCGACTGCCCCCGCAGATCGCGCTCGCACGCCGCACGGAACGCACGCTCGAGTTCTTCAGCTGCCGGCTGCTGGAACGCTGGCTGCGCGGTGAGCGGCGCGATCTCGGCGTCCTGCTCGCGTGCGCGGCGCGTGTTGTGTGCATCGATCTGGTCGATCCATTGGCGCAGCGGCGTGCAGATTGGCGTTGCGCATGAGGAGATGACCTCTTCGCAGACGCGCTTCAGGTCGTGATCGATGCCCTGGGTGCGGTCAGTAAATCAAGTTCATCGGTTTGGCGGAAGACATACGTGCTTGGCATCCCGGATGCCCTCCTCACTTCGCGGCATCCCGAGCGAGGCGAAGAGCGCACCGGGTAACAGAGAGGTCGTCCTGTTGAGCATAGTCGCCAGAGTATCTGGCCATGACCATGTCAAAACTGATAAAGCCAAGAACGAATGAAATACCTGTGACTCCGTATTGGAAGTCCTCTCCGTCCCGTTGCGCCAGGTCGAGGTTGTGGGTGATCTCTTTCAAAATGAGGAGATGCCGGACGAGGAAGAGTTGCCCGTCAAGCGGACTCGACGAGGATCCCACCCGCTGCTTGATCATATCGGACGCGAGAATTAACGACTGCCGGCTCAGCGTCACAGCCTCCTGCGCGATGTCCTCGAAAATTGCGGGCTAGAATGAAATCATCAGTAGAATTAAGAAATGAGATTCAACACCATAAACAAACACACATTGACAAAATCGTGCAGCTGGGATAGGACCCACACCGTCTTCTGCAGAGTGGGGAACCACGTCTCCTGCTTGTCCAAAGTAGGCAGCCGGAGCAGCTGGCTGAAGCTCTCTTTCTCTTTCGGCTGCAGCAAACCCTCACCCGAAGGAGTACGCGCACCTAAAAACGAAATAATAAGCATTGCATCTTCACCTCTTGCACGCACACGCACCAACGAGTTTATCCGGGTAAGCGAGGTCGTCCGGCTTCGGCACGTAATACCGGATGTCGGACTGGATGACGGACTGCGCCTTGAAGAACAGCCGAGTCTGCGCGTCCTGCAGCACCATCTCCAATAAGTGGCTGATGTGTAACTGGCCCAGGCCCTTTCTGGATTTTTTCGGCTTGTCGAGGTCGAGGGAGAGCTCGTCGGCGGCGGGGTCTGCTGTGTCTTCCTCGTCGGATGACGCGTCGGGGAGGGCAGCGGCGACGTCAAGGACCATGAGCGCCTGCAGGACGGTGCATACCTCGCAGAGGGCGGTGAGGCGGGGCTCGTGCAGAATGCGCGGCCGGAGGTCGTCGTAGAGGTAGTCGCACAGGTTCTCGAGGTACTGATAAAGCTGCTCTTCGCCCGAGCTGAAAAATGCCTGGTAGAGCTTGAACTCGTCTGTGCATAATTGCTTCAGGTAGCTGCATCCAGCGCGAGTCTGGAGAGAGAGATTAGATTCGAATTAAAGTTGAAGATGCAACACACCAATTCAACCAGTTCGGTGCGACTTGGATCAAGGCCCTTGATTTCTTCTGTCAGGCGGCCCACCAGAAGCGACTTTCGAGCACTGAAATAGGCCGAATGACATTCCGTCAAAAGTGCGGACAGCTCCGCGGGATGGGCCTGCGCCCGCCGTTCCAGCTCGCCTAAAAGCGGAGAAAGCTGAGAAGAGACGCTTTTGAATCGCGTGTAGAGAAGGTGCATTTGGGCTGTGGTGGATACGTCCTGGAGCGCGGTCAAAAGTCTCATCTTAATAAAGCAGAGAGAATGGCACCTTTTCGGACATTCGCTTTGAAACGTCGGCAGAAAGAGCCTTCAAGGAGCCCACAAAGTACATCCGGATAAGAGTCATTGCGCGGGTCATGCATTGCTGGAAACGCAGTAGATAAACTTCGGCTTCACGGAAGTGGCGCTGAGAGAAAATTAGCAAAACGAAAGTCTCAGTCGCCAAGACGTACGTGGGCCTTCAAATAATCTATACATATATCGACGCGTTCGACCATGTATAAAAAGTCGGTCTGCAGAACGAGCGATTCTCCGGGGTGGTTCAGCATGCGGGTAGCCTGCTCCAGCTCTTGGAAATATTCCAGACGCGTGCCGATCTCGTCCGTCATTTCTAACAACCGATCCTGAATTTATTAGGAATAATTTACATGTGCGAGAAGGATCACCTACCCGTTCCTCTAATAACCGCTCGCACGCGTCCTTTAAACTCTTGCCGCCCTCCTCAACGCCGCGCCACCCTTCGAGCATTCCGTCGACTTCAGCATCCACCTCGTCAATCCGCTCCACAAGTCTATCACACGTGTCGAGATGTTCGGAGACGCTCGCGACGTGGGCACGGAAATGCGCCTCTTGACTGTGCGCTACAGACCGGTCTATGAGCGCAAACCAGTCATAGAACTGCTGGGGTGTCTGCACGGGCTGTTTCGGATGCAGCGCGTGCGTAACCATTCTCGCAGGTGTTGGGGGCATTGGAGAGCTGGGTCGGGAACCTGGTCCCAACCGCCCTGGATCCAGTCTGTTTGCGCCGCCGCGTCCAATGGGAGTAGAAGGTCGCGACGACGAGCCTGGTTCATCGTCATTGAACTGTCGCTCTGAATAAAAATAATATAAAACAAAAATGGCAGACACGCACCTTGTACGGTAATGGGGCTTTTTCACTTGCGGTCTTGAGGATTCCGACGCTCGTTATTTCGCGATCCGTTAAAGGCGCTTTCGCTTCCCATTCCTCCACATTTAACGCGGGTCTGACTTGGGGGTTGTTGAGGACCGGTGCTGTTCCCCTCCGTGGTGCTTGACGCGTCGCAGCCATGGTGACACGAATTCAATTGAGAATGCTAGGTGGTTGTTTGGAACCAGTGCCGTCGAGGGCCGAATCAAACTTGAGCTTAAACCCGAGTCAAACTTCCTGATCCTCCTGTTTCCAACCTCTTTCCAGAAAAAGAATGACGCTACCTCTACAGGCTCGAGATGGATGACGATGCAGAAATGTTGAAAGCCTTGATAAAGATCTTGTTCAACTCACAGCGAGTGGTTTATTTTCTACAAGTGCGGTAATTACTAATAATATATCCTTCCAGAATCCAGATGCATTATCTTGTTTCAAATGTCACATTATTCCTTTTGGGAATTTTTTTTTTGGGAGGTGAAATTTTTTTTGGCCAAGTCTCAGATCACCTTTATATTACATACCTACATACTAGGGGAGCACAATATGCTCAATCTCACAGGAATTGAGTGTCAAGTGCGTGGATCAGGCTCGGAAAGTACTCGGTCACACCAAAAGTTTCCGCCGATCATAATTCTCACACCCCCACATCATCTTCTTTGAAAATCACCTTCCAAATGGTGCACCAGCGTCTTTATGATCCAGTTGGTACTCTACTACAAAAGAACTGGGTTATTGGTACTGTACAGGCTGCAGAATATGCTGGCCAAACTGCTGCCATGGTTGGCATGCTACTTCAACATTCAAAAACTACCCAAAATCCTGATATTTCTCCCATTGAACAGCTTTGGAATGTACTCAAAAGTTGTCTCTCCCAAGCACTACACCACCCTAAAACATGGGATGGGCTCATCGACGCCATAGCTGAGGTTTGGGAGTCAATTTTAGTGGAGGAAGTTGACAAATGTATTGATTGGACACCAAGTGTTGTGCAGGATTAATGCAGAGGATGGACATCCTAGATTCTAACTGCACACTTGGAAAGCCCATATGTATAGTACTTCAACAATGATGTGTTTCATTCCGTGAAGATTTGTCCTTTCTTGGTCAATATTTTTTCGGAGCGGCGGAAACTTTTGGCAGGACCGAGTAACTTCGGCCCAACCGGCCGACTGTGCACAGCCACACAGTCCTGTCCGAAACCTCTTTTGCTCTCAATTCAACACCCTTTTAGTTGCCCTGCTCAGGCAGGTAGATGCAAGTAGGAGGGAAGACCAGAGATCTATATTAATACCCATATGCAGGGACTCCCGGAGTATGTCTTGCTTGTTGGCACCAGTCAAGCACCAGTGTTCACTAGTCTCTCGTAGACAGACACTTTATATGAACACTCGTACCTCGCTATATAAAAGTGTTCGCAACATCTGAATGCCAGTGGTTGAATTGTTTAGCTTTACATATTGAGCTTGAGATACAGGGTGTTGCTCTAGTCCGAGTCCGGATGCTAGGGTGGTGGGAGAAACCGCCTGAGGTGCCTCCGAGTCGAGACCCCGCAAGCCCCGAGCCATTCAACCCTTGGGCCTTGAACCCAAACACTTTGACACCGTGTCTCGTTTAATTTTGTTCAGCTTCATGCCTCAGCAGATCGCGGTCTTCCACTGGAAGATGAGTTCCACAACAGGCATTTAGTTGCACAAATCTTGCAGAGGCGTGTTGCGTTGGGCTGGCTGCATCAACATTTGAGACTCAGCATGCACGTGACGACGGTTTGTTCCGAGCCTGAGTATGTCCGAGAGTGACATCAACATTCTGTTTAGAACCTTCTGTGTCCCCCCCATTTTATTATATAGTAGATGTATGATCTACCACAGTGGGCCATAAGACAAGCACTTCCAAACACAAATATCGACTCAATATTACGATTTTCCCTTCTGTTTTATATTTCTTCCCTGGGCTGTACATGTACCAGCAATTTGTCTTGATATTTACTCTATCACCTTTCAGCACAGAATCTGCAACTTGGTGTTTTCCAACAGGTAACCATGCAACTTACTAGTCTCTCGTAGACAGATACTTTAGTTCGTACCTCGCTATATAAAGCAGCTTACGTGACGACTGCATCTCTGCCAATCGAGGCAGGACTCAAAGCATCCAAATAATTGCAGCATTTATCAAACTCCGGCTTTGTACTACTTCCTTTTGTGGTGCCCAGTCTTTAACCAGCCACACAGCAAGGCAGAACACACCTATCTGCCAGCAAATATGACCACTGACGCCGACACTCGCCCTCCCATCACCGCTGCGGCTACAGCGTTCATCGAATCCTACGCCAGAGCGATGTCCTTCTCCTCCCCCACCTTCCCACACAGCGGCAACATACCCTTTATCGCTACTGCGCTTAGCGCACACTACAGCAACACGACTGCCTATGCGCTGGGCCACCCGTACATTATATCCGTGCAGAACACAATCGAGCATCTGGAGAAGCTCGAGTGCAGTGGGTTGGGCTATGAGGTCTGCATGGTGGTGCACCGCGTTGAGCCCGTCAGCCTGCTTAATGCACTGTGCTGGGTTACGTGGGAGATCCAACTGCGCGAGGGATGTGGGGTGGAGGGCTGGCAATGGGAGAATGTGTATGGGTATCAGTGCACTTTTCAACCGAGCAGTGTTGTGACGGAGTTCAAGGTGGGGGCTAAGAACTGGATCGGCGAGGAGGGTGAAGTTAAGGGGTGGGAGAAGCTGGAGGGGTGGTGGGAGGTTATTCTGTGTGATAATGAGATACTGGAGATTTTTGCCAAGGTCCCAAATTACATGGAGATTTGAGGCAGAGGATAGAAAGAAGATGAGAAGTTTTACAGTGTTTTATCACTTATTAAACCTCCTCAAACGGCCAACCCTTCTCTTCTGTAAGAACTCGTCTTACTTACTGTCACGCAGTGCGAATCTTCACAATATCTGTGATTGAAATTTGCGTAGAGTGTACAGAGTAAGAGTAAAAGTTGCGCTTATTTACTATGATCATCACCTTTATACTAGGTGATGGCCGAAGTACTCATCATTGATGATGTATCAAATAGTGATGTGATACATCATTTCCCAATCGGGTCAGGGGCCCTTACACTCTCCCCCTGAAGACTGAGTCCAGTCTTTAATATTTAATGATGAAGAACGGCAGTACATCAGCCCAAGGGCGATTCACTCGTCGTTCTTTTTATGAACCAAAAATGTTACATCTGTGAGTCCAAGAAATAATGATAGAAAACATTATTCCGGTTGGCTTCCGAACACGTCGTGCTCGGACTCTGATCGGTGATCATTGCAACCAAAATGCAGAGCAGGGAGCGCGTCTGGCAGGGTACTTGTAGTACTTGAGGTATCTTCGAATAGCCCGCCTCCCAGCTCCTTTGGGTCGACACACATCGGGGCCATATTCTCAAACGAAGATCGTAGAGACGCGTTCGCGGTGAACGCGTCATAGCTGGACAATCCAATGTCGGGGTTATGAATAGATGCTTCAAGTCCCGCGCACCCGTACGCCATTCCATGGTACGTAGGTGCTGGTGCGACTTGCTCTCGTATACGCGCAGCTGCCGGTGCACGGCACTGCACCTGTTCTTGCAGCCTGTTGTTATGGGCTTCAGCCCGTAGCTGCGTCAAGCGGGCCTTCAGAAATGGGTTATGCTTGTCCAGCTGCCCCGTACTTTTAGGCGCTTTTAGTAGACCGCGTGCGGTGGCTATTTTGCGCGCAATTTCCGAGCCAGGCTCCCGGCGGAGGCCAGCCAACTCGGGCGTGGCCCAGTTCGACATATTGAACTTGGCCAAGTTGACGAACTCGTGGATGGATGGCAAGAATGGAGAAACGGGGTAAGGATCTCTCTCAGCCGGAAACAATGGCGGTGGATGGACCGTATATCCATCCGCGTACGCCAATATATCCTGCATGTCGGCATAACTCCAGTCTTTCGGAATTTTGCCCTCGTCCTTCACAAAACTTTGCGCAAACCCGAACACATCGTCTACAATGGTTTTGAGAGTCCCGCCCTCGGCGAGCCGTTTAACGACGACGACGATGGTAATGTTTGTGCTTTCACGAATTGGCCACCATCTTACATTCAGCGTGCGTGCGATTGGAACGCGCAGTTCGCGGCGCCTTCGTGCGTACAGTCCTGGTGTTCCGATAACCTGAAACAGCAGTTTATCTAAATGAACGCGCTGTGCCCGAGTGGAAGCGGGTTCTGGTTTGCGAGGTGGTGATTCCAATCCGTGTGCGGCCACTAGGTTATAGCCGCGTCCAAGTCGCATGTTGAAGGTCAATGCGTTGTCCATTGGCCGACATCCTCGTTCATTTTCGAGTTCGCGATACTGCATATTTCCGACCCAGATTGTAGGATCGTACCCGATGTCGTCTCGACGCAGCGTCTTCCAGAACTCGCGAGCCTCTCGGTTGGCGACTGCATTTGTGGGGTATCCAACGGCAGACAATGTGTTGGCGAACCAGTCTGGCATTACATACTGCTGTACCGCCAGCCGTTGGACCGTTGTTCGTTCCTCCATGGGTATCGCGCGTGCGTTTAGCCACAGAATAAAGTGTCGGAGCGCATACACATAGTACTGTGCAAGCAACTGCAATTGATGTGTCCGATGCCATGATTCCGCATTAGCAGGGAATCCCTGCCCAGCACCTTCCGCAATATTGGAGTGCTGAATCAGGAGTGGTGGCGCTCGCATGTCGAACTCCACCTGTCGGCCACCCAGTGCGGCCGGTGTATTCCTTCCCTCCGATGGTAATAAGAACACTGCCGTGACAGTCCGTCCTTGAACGACGGTCTGCTTGGGTGCATTGTCCATGGGTACGTCTGCATCCACATTAGTGTTGATTAGATGCGTGCTGATGGCTGCACTGTGCCTCGCCTCACCATAATCTATTGCCTGTGGCAAGACCATAGTTTCGACTGCTGGAGTAGACACCGTAGACGGTATCGACACCGACGATCCCCTTGCCGGCGTGGAGGACATCGACGATCCCCCACTATACTTGCTTCGCTGTCACTTCACTCCACGTCCGTTACTCGCTCGCTCTACATCTTTATATTCGTCCAGCTGGTCTGAATACGAGCGCAATCGCCGGTCCTTCCATTCAACATCGGTCTTGAGTGCTGAAACTTTGGCCACCAGCCGCGTGTTCTCACTCCGCGTTTCGCGTAACTCTTCCCGTGTGCTCGTTTCGTTGCGCTGCGCTGCCGCTGCGTCCACACTGGCTTGAAATAGCTTGTCTTGTGACGTGGCAAGTGCGTCTTTGAGCCGCATAATCTCGTTGCAGAGCAATTTGAGCTCGGACCGAGCGTCATCATGCTCCCGAGTAGCTCACGCGATAACGCAGCGGATATCGATTTCTTCTCCCCCACTCGCAGCGAGTACGCTGTTAGTGACTCCTTTCTCAGCGGTGACCGGGTCGATCGCCGCTACATTGTCCAAGTCAAGCACCTCCGGTGGATCCAGTAGGTTTTCGCGTGGCCCCAAGTCTGGGGTAGCCGTCTTGCTGCTCCAGTCAGTTTCTTCATTATCGATGTCCATTTCTGCTGTGGGCCCTCGATGCGCCGCGGAGGCCATATCCAGTGCCCGCAACGACAGACTTGTGGTACCAGTACCTCGTAGTAATGGAGAGAAAGACGACGTTGTCACGCTGTCTTTATACCTCCCCGTCGTCTTCCTTCCCACCCAGACTCCACAACCTGGGCCCACCAAACTATGTAAAACTTACCTAGTGTTCACCTCGTCTGTCTTGGCGCTCAACACCGCCACTTCTGATCGCCGTCATATTGACAGCTACTTCCGCGGAACGATCAGCTGATCACTCTCTTTTACACCGTGCGTCTCGCCAATTGTTGCCAACGCTTCACTCCGTGCACCACGAAGTATTCGTCCAATGCCTCTAGCAGTTTGACATTTTCAAATGACTCCCAGGTCGTGTCTCCAAGGTTCCATCGCACCTGGAATTCGACACGGTTCTCTGTCCATCGGTGAGCAATAATCGCGTCAACTTTCCATTCATCTTCAGCTGGCGCTCCAAAATCGTATGGCGTATGCACACTTCGATTTGGAAACATATTATCCGACCGTGGTATATATGGTCGCAATAGATTCACATGGAACCTATTGTGCACTCTTCGTGCGGCGAGAACTTCCGGCAATTCCAGCTCGTAGTCTGAGCAATGCGGAAGTGCTTTCTGTACGCGATATGGTCCCACAAACCTAGGCCATAACTTCTTCGCTCGACCCTTGGGGCAGCGCCAAATTCTTTGTGGACAGATAAACAAGTGTCCCTTCCGCTATATGCGGTTCAGCTCTTCGGTGCTTATTTGCTTGCACTGTCCCAAATACACGCGACACAATGATAGCATCGTGGGCTTCCGCTAAATTGCGCAATGCTCGGTCCGCGAATTCACGAACTCCCTTTGCGGCTTTTGTACCGTCCCCAATCTCCCGAATCATTGACGGCATGTACCCCCGATTCAATTCAAACGGTGCAAAACCTGATGATGCATTTATGCTCGAGTTAATTGCAAACTCCACCATAGGGAGTTTTTCTTCCCAGTCTTTCTGATCCGGACTCACGACGATTCTCAGAATCTGCCCAATTGACCGATTCACACGCTCAGTCGCCCCATCCGTCTGCGGGTGGAATGCTGTAGACATGAGTAGCTTTGCGCCGAGCAATCGGTGCACTTCTCGCCACCAAGTGGACGTAAATTTTGTGTCTCTGTCGGACACTAAACTGCTCGGCAGCCCATGCAGTCTTACCACTTCCTGAACATACACTTTGGCAAGCTCGGTGGCTTTTGTTCGGGTCGTAATGGGAACCAGATGTACCTCACTGGTTAATCGGCACATCACTACCCATACATAGTCAAACCCATTAGACTTCGGGAATGGTCCGAGAAAGTCCATTGATATGGACTCCCATGGCTTGGTAGGAATGGGCAATGGATGTAACTTTCCCGCAGGCGGTAAGTTACTATCTTTTCCTTCTAAACATCCTTGACATCCATCGCAAAATGAATGCATATGCTTAGAGATACCAGGCCACCAGTACCAGCGGCGTAAATAATCTCCGCATTGCTGCCCACCAAAATGGCCCAAGCTTAAATGTGCCTGTTCCGTTAACTCTCCTCGTAGAGGCTTCCCTGCGACCTGTACATCCGGGATGCACAGTACTTCTTCACCGCCTCGATTCCGCGTATATAGCAACCCCTTGCGCTCGCGGAACATCGCAAACGCGGCCACATCTTTTATCACCTTCCCAACACTGGGGGCAAGCTGTGAACTACAGGCCCTGTAAACTCAATGTAAATGTGAGGGAAACTTTAAGTTTTCTCAATAAATACCCATCATTTACAGTGCCTGTAAATTGGGAGTAAATTTAGAATTTCATCTGGAATTGCACCTAATTTACATGCCCTGTAAATGATTGATAATCCTGGGAATTAATCTAAAAATGCCCATCATTTACACCATGTGTAAATGTGTGATTTACATGCAGTGTAAACGGTGAGCAAATCCAGATACCAAACAACATATTTATAGCTACACTTTCCATAATAAGAAATTTAGAGGTGCCAGAAGGGGACATTATATTGTCATGTGAGTCTAGGATTCCTAATGATCAGGATTGCTGTCGAGCTTGAATTGATTGGGCCTTGTTGTGTTCAACTTCTGTTTCAACACACAATTGAACACTCAGTAGGAATTTTCTGCTTATGGGAAGTTAACAAAGCAAATTTTTCTCCTGACCGAAATTTCATTGGTTATTATATGGTTGAGGCATTTAAAAAAAGATGCATACTGTGAGGATTGAACCCAGAGCAGCCCAAGATGATTACATACACTTTTGTGATGTGTACAAAAAATATAATTGGTGGCTGTGAGAGGCGTTCTGGAACGGCTCTCACAGCCACCCATCAACAACATTAAATCTGAAACATTGTCAAGCTTGGCCCTCTTTAGCTATTCCCTCATCTTTTTGAGAGTCCATGGGTTGACACCCATTGGATTGTGCAGAAAGATGAGATGAGTAACAGAGCATCAAGATGTCATCCTTACTATTGGATCCAGTTGGTGGCCTTCTCAATCAGGGAAATGATATACAATCCCAACCTGGCAGAGACTCTAACAAAGTTATATGGTGTCTTTATTGACTACTTTAATTGTTTAGCAAGATGCAGATGAGTAATGAATGTCAAGATAACAAGGTGGGTCATCTTTTGTGGACTTTGGAGGCAATCTGGTCACCTTTCTATCAAAAAAAAAATGAACGGGGAGCGATATGAGAATGACATGTTGCACAGGAATGCTGCATAAATGAAGAGCAGTGAGTCAAAGAAGTGGAAGTCGCAACATTTAACTCATGTTCCAACCAGAAATCCCACATTCTGGCTCATTTCGAGACCAACAAGGAGCTGACAGAGAGCAAAACAGAAAGAGAAAGTCTTCATCAAGGGCTCAAGTGGGGCAGCAGTTTTTCAACCTTGCAATATTCTGACAAACTCCAGGTGAAAATAGTCACCAAATAGAAATGATCTTATTGTTTTGAGTGGTAGACATGCAATAAGAATGTATGAAGCCAAAATTCAGATACAGAGAAAGAGAGCAGACTGAAACTCAACGAGAAGAAATATAGCTGCCACCCCTTGTAAGGTTTGGAAGTGCTCTTGCATAGTTATCTCCTTAAAGCCAGCATTCTAGGAATCCTAGACTCACATGACAATAGAATGACCCCTTCTAGCAATTCTGAATTGCTTATTATGGAAGGTGTAGCTATAAATGTGTTGTTTGGTATCTGGATTTGCTCACTGTTTACACTGCATGTAAATCACACATTTACACATGGTGTAAATGATGGGTATGTTTAGATTAATTCCCAGGATTATCAATCATTTACAGGGCATGTAAATTAGGTGCAATTCCAGATGAAATTCTAAATTTACTCCCAATTTACAGGCACTGTAAATGATGGGTATTTATTGAGAAAACTTAAAGTTTCCCTCACATTTACATTGAGTTTACAGGGCCTGTAGTTCACAGCTTGCCCCCAGTGCAAACAATCCATCCTTTGCATACCCTTTCCGTATACTTCTCAGTATCTCTTCATCAAGAGGCTCCCTCTCCAATCCCGGCTCTATGCGGGGTTGTGACTGAAACACCGTAGGGTCTTCGGCACCGGTTACTTCCCCATTCTCCGTTGACGCGCCTTCCAACTCGGCGGCCTCCTGTGTCCGTGGTTCAACCGCGGCTTGAAGGCGTAGACTTCGGCGCATTCCCCCATTCTGATCCTCTCCTCTCCTGAACTGTTCTGTCAGTTCCTCCTTACATTCCAACGGTAAGTCTTCCATCTCTGGGTCGAGTCTCACGTCTGCATTTACGTAGTCCTGAGTTGCATGCGACTCGTCCCACTCGTCATTCTCATAATACCGAGAAAGACAATCGGCACCCTTATTCAACTCTCCTTTGATGTACCTGATGTTGAAATCAAATCTCGACAAGTACTCCATCCACCGAGTCTGTCTATGATTCAATCGTTTTTGCGTCTTGAAAAACTCCAACGATTTATGGTCGGTAACCACATGCACCCGATATCCGACTAATTTATCCTCCCACTTGAGTAACACCTCAAGTATTGCCAACGTTTCTTGCTCAAACACCCGGTAGTTGTGTTGAGCCGAAGTGAACTTCTTCGACATGAACCCAGCAGGTCGGCATGTCTGCCATGTAGGTCCTTGCCCGTACATAGCCCCTACTCCGGAAATTGATGCATCACATATAATCCATATAGGTTCAGGATATTTAGCATCAATGGGTCGCAGTACTGCAGTGCGACAGCAAATATTTTTTATATTTTCGAAACATGCTTGATGAATTGGCCGCCAGGCGAACAAAGCACCGTTCCGTGTCATACCCGCCAGCGGCCCCGTATATGCGGTGATATCCGGTAAAAACTGAGCCAAGTACTGAACCAGCCCCAGAAATCTCTGAACATCATGGTAGCTCCGGGGTTGACGCCATTCCCGGATTCTTTGCATCTTGTCCGTGTCGGCATGCAATCCTTTGTCATCTATAAGGTGACCCAAGCAGTCCATCTTCTTGGAATACAAATCACACTTCTCCTTCTTCAGATAGAATTTATTCTTGCGAAGCATATCGAACACTTGTCCCAAGTGTTTTTCATGTTCTTGGACGGAGTTGGAGAATATAAAAATATCATCCAGGTAAATGTGAACAAATCGCCCGATGAACTCTTGGAACACCAGGGTCATGATTCGTTGAAACGTTGCCGGGGCGTTACAGTCCCCGATTTGCATTTTATGGCTGATAAATGTCCCATACACTGCAGAAAACACTGTTTTCCACACATCTTCCCCAATAATGCGTATCTGCTCATACGCATCTGACATATCTATCTTCGACCGGTATTTCGCCCTAGCACAATCCAATCGAATCTGATCTTGATCTGGGAACAGGGTTACATCCTTTAATGTATTTTCATTCCTCTTTCGACAGTCAATTGCCGTTCTCAACAATCCAGTTTTCTTAGGAATGCATAACATTGGTGCCGCCTGATTAGTTTGCACTGCTTCCCACCACCCCGCCCGTACATATTTGTTAATTTTAGCAATTAACTGTTCCTTCATTGCGTCGGGACACCGAGGCAAATGATAATTGTACATTTTCTTATCATCAATCAACGGAATCCGGTGGTTGACTGCGCGCATGGGTGGCATTTGTTCAGGTACCCCAGACATTATGTCCACACTTAAATCCATCCACCGCTTGATCAGCTGCGGAATATCTTTTTCTGTGTACACCACTTTTCCTTCCTTGATTTCCTCCAACTGCTGTTCTACCGCAGCCTGGAATACTTCGGTGACTTTCTGCTTCATCTCAGCTGTTAACGGTGTTTGCACCGTCTCTGGGAGTTTTACCGGGGTTGGTTCTTCCGACTCACCAATCCCATCTGCTCTGGTATACAGTTTTCCTGTATGCACTCCAGGAAATCTTGAGCAGTCACCTCTCCTGTTTCCTCCAAAATCACCGGAAATCTCCCCGTGGCCTTTCGACCATCCTCGTCCTCGTCCTCTACCTCTTCAACTGTAACCGATCCAAATCGGGTACTTCGTCGACTACTTGGGGGCTCGACTCGGCAAGATCCTTTGGTTGCGGGTGTGGCACCCGCCTCTTCAAGTCATTCTGACTTTTCTCGGTGTCGCGCCGCATTGCGTTGCTCTAACTCGGCTCGTTCATCCATGGCCGTCAACGTTGGCGCGGCCGTTCCTTGAACCTTAATGGTATTTGTTTCGAAATCTAGTGCTACCTTGTGCTTTCTCATGAATATCGTTCCGATAATCATGTCAAACCGATCCAAGTTAACAATATCCATGTATTCTTCGGACTCAATTGCGCCATACTTGACTTTCGCTCTTGCCCCATAATTTATCTGGGATCGACTTCCAGCCGTTCCCAATTGGAGCGTAATAGCGGTCTCAATGGGAAACACAGTAAGTTTCGCCACCCTTGCGAAATCCGGACTGATAGTGTCCGTGGTGCAGCCCGAATCAAACAGTGTAAATGCTTTCTGCCCATTTACTTCCACGTATGCTGTCAAGCAGAAATTATCTGCTTTCGTTCTCGGAGGACGCTTTTGTGTCACTTTCGACTTTTTCAAGTATACCGTCCTCTTGCTCTCCTTCTTAGGTGAGAGCGACGACCGTTCTCCCGTCCGAAACAAAAACTCTTCCACTTCCTCGGTGTTTCCCTGCTCAATAATATGAGCTGCCATTTCTTTCGCCACGGCGTCTAGATCGGTCTCTCCAATAAACTCATCGTCCGACCAATCATCACACAATTGGAAAACCCCGTCTGGATACGACAGTTGTCGTTTCCGGATCGACTCTGTCTTCGAACCATAACGTCGATCACCACTGTCTGAGTCGTCCTCTTCTTTGTCTCCAGAATCGTCTGTTAACAATTCTGGTATTCCATCCTGAATTTGCGCACATCGTTCTTCACTATCACTTAGTGAATAATCGCTAAATGCTTGGAGCGTGTACTCGCTTTCAGATCCCCACGCATCCGCTTCATGCGCTTCTCGCAACTGTTCCGTAGGAGCACTATTTTTCTTAGCATTTTCCTTTGCTTCGTTATCTGAGGACGACTCTTCGTCCGAGTTATCATTGACGATATCTCTTTGTGCATACAGAGCGTCTGAATTCTTCTCATTTTCCGGACATTTATCCTTGTAAGGCCCCTCTAGCTTACAGCCAAAACAAAAAATGCCTGACTTGAACGTCCCTTTCTTCCCAGCGTCTCCCCCATCACGACCTGTCGGTCGAGATTTATCGCCATTTCGTCTCACGAACTTGAATACTTTCTGTTTCAAATCCTCAGCCCTCATCATCCGAACCGGATCTCCTCTTGCTTGTCCCGCCCATGACGATGACTTCGCACCGGGGTTTGCGGCTGTAGCTGTCGCGCGCTCAGCCTGTTCTCGCGCTCTCCCAGCCCTATATCTAGTCTTGATGCTTTCTTGCCACTCATAATTGAGTGCGGATTCTAGTATTTGCTTTATACTAGAATATTTGGCTGACACGTTCCGGCTCAGCATGAAATCCGACATCCCCGCAGGAACTTTGCTAAACAGCAAGTTCTTGAAAGTATACGAGTCTGGCCTTTTAACCATTCGATTAGCACAGCTAATCAGCTCATTATAGAATCCAGTAATCCCCATTTCTAGGGAAAATTTCGTGGACCAGAACTGCTCCGTCGCTTGCTGCACACACGCATTATTGATAAACCGATCAAACAACACTAGTATCATTTCCAAGTGCGTCCACGACGCCTTTGGTTTATTGATCCCGTTCACAGTGGTCTCATACCACTCTCTTGCTGCCCCCGTCAAATAGAAACTATGAAGCATCCTTCGACGTTCATCGTTCTCTTTTCCTCCCGCCCCGCTAACCTGCAGCCAAACGCATACTGTCTGTATGTGCTGCTTGAACACTTTGATATCCTTGCTCCCCGAGTATTTTTCAGGAGCCGGTAATCGAATATTTCGATGAATATCCAATATATCTGCGGCTGGCTGCTTCTTCCCAAGTGTTGCTTTATAGAACTTAATATATGGCTCATGCAGCGATCTTTTGAATCACATCATTTGTTTGAGAGGTACCCCTGCGAGGTATGGATCCCCTGGCTCATACAAGTGAAAATCAGCTGACAATTTTCCTTTCTTGTGATGTTTGCGCCGTTTATTGCGCATACACCGCTTTCTATGCTTCCGCCACGACTCTTCCAGGTTCTTCTGCGGGGTCTTCGACGGTCCCTTCTTCTTTGCCAGCTCAGTCTCGCTAGATTCCGACACACTCGATGTTTCCGACGACGACGAACTGCTGGACGAGCTTGAATCTGGAGGCTCTCCTCCCTGCTTCAGTCTGGTCACTTTGGATCCAATTTGTGATAGCAACTCTCTGGCGTCATGATCCCATGCACTGTCCGACTCCTCCTGGTCGGACGACTCCTCTTCTGATGAGGATATATCTTCCTCACTGCTCGACTCACTACTCGAGTCGCTCGGACTCGGCGATCGCTTCGTTCTCTTCGTGGTCTGAACCGACGGTAGCCGTGCGGTAACAGACTCTTGTTTCACCGGGCGCTCTCCGTGCTGGCTCTCGGGCTTTATCGACCCTTTTTTTACCGACATTGACGCCCTTCCTGTTCCGACAACCGCTGAGCTACCCCTGCTAGCGGGAGTAGCTGCTTGGAATGGCCTTCCTTTCCGATCCCAGGCCACTCCCTGATCACGAATATTTGTTTCCCCAGACGGGTTAGCCTTTACATCGGCGGCCCGGTATTTCTGAAGTATTACTCGGTCTTTAAACGAGTGCGTCTTCCTCCTTTGCTGAAATGGAGTATACAGTGACTCGTAACTTGAGTCACTATCTGAGTCCGGAATAGCATATGCTCGCTGTCGCTCCAATTTGGGCGACCTCACTTTATTATGCTCGACTTTGGTGCGCAGCTTATTGAGCTCGTGCACCTCATACTGCTGCTGAAATGGGCATGCATTCACTGTCCCTTCAGATTCACTGCTGGTGTCCAGCGTCCGAGGCCGCTTCCGATCCTGCTCCGACCTCGGCTCAGACGTAGGTCTTTCTGAAAGTCTATCCAACCGAAGCTGCAACCGTCTGGCCTCGGCTTCTTCAATCTCCTTGGCAAGTTCATAGTCTGCAGCTTCCCTATCCACGTTGGCTTGCATCTCCAATGCTAACCTTCTATCTTCCTCGACTCTAATTTCGACCAATGCCTTTTCTCCTCGTACCCGAGCGGCGTGACGTCGCCTAAACTCAGTTGACATCTCATGCTTGGCTCGATCGCGGGCCAGCGCTTCCCGTGCCGCCTTCAATATACGATTATCTTGCCAGTTATTCACTGGCGCTCCATCCTCCTCGTCCTGTGCTGCGCACATGTCTTTCATACTGCGTGCAGCCGCCTCATGTAGGTCCGCAGACTCAACCGAGTCTGCACGGTCGCGCCGACTCTTCTGCTGACGTGTTCGAGCACGCGTATTATGGCTGGGCACATCGCTCGCCTCCGACTCCACCTCTTTCACCTGCTTTAACTTTTTCACAGCCTTATTAACCGCGACTACTTCAATGTCGTCCCCGTTACGCACGACGGACGACACTCACTTCTTACTCGGCTTAGATGAGGGGCATATACCCGCCCTGCTCTCCCCCATCCCATCCACAGCCCGCTCTCCCTTGTCACTCGGGCCCCGTTCACTGCAACTGCCCTCGCTCCATGGAGTAGGTACCTTCGGGCGTTCTCCCTCGGGAGGACGCGTTCCCGACTGTAATTCCGTGAGCAGTGATGACTGATGACTGACCACTGCTCGACTGTCTCTGGGGTGGCTCCGCTACGACGTTAGGAGGCTGCGACACCTTCCTACTCTTCTTTGCTGGTTTACGCCGATTGTTCCTGCCCATGGCAAGAACGTAGCAGAGTGGTATCAATTATTAGCAGATTCGGACGAGAAGGAATACCACACGAAGATTGTGGGATTCAAAAAAGTGTAAGAACTCGTCTTACTTACTGTCACGCAGTGCGAATCTTCACAATATCTGTGATTGAAATTTGCGTAGAGTGTACAGAGTAAGAGTAAAAGTTGCGCTTATTTACTATGATCATCACCTTTATACTAGGTGATGGCCGAAGTACTCATCATTGATGATGTATCAAATAGTGATGTGATACATCATTTCCCAATCGGGTCAGGGGCCCTTACATCTTCCTCGACTCTTGTGAATGAGAGGATCCGGCCAAGTGCTGTAGATAAGATATCAGAGAATTCCAAAATCAGTTAGCATCTCCCTTACTTAACTGGAATGCTCAAAGTAAGAAGCAGAATTCATACATTTGTACTTTCTTTACCTTCACTCCTCCCTCTATGCTTGGTCGACTCTCGACTCTCTTCACCCCTCCTCCTTCAAGAACCATGGCATCTTGATGGCGTCAATAAAATGGGAAACCTTCTTCGAGGTACTGTGCCATTTCGTTCAATTAGTATGGTCACAGGTCACAAGCCTCAAGCCTCAGATTGTACGAAAATTTTCGTAGGTCACAGTGTCACAAAAGGGTCATACGAAAGGTTCCCACCAGTTTGACCCGAAAAATCCGCTCCGGGCGGCCCTGCGGGGCGATTTGATACGAAATTTTTCGTAAGTCACACGGGTCCTACCTGCACACGAAAGGATCAATTCGTATGCGGCGTCACACGCCAAAGTGCCCTACAAATTGAACGAAATGGGACAGTATGTTGTTTATCATATTTCTCGTTCCAACAACCTCACTGCGGCTTGTCCAGCTTATGCAGACAGAAGGCTTCCCACTCGAAGATGAGCCCAGCACTTCAGGTTCTGTTGTTCGATTCTATCCCCACACTCGGACCCGGGACGACGAGGTGGGTATTAATCTGCACATTTCTCTGCAGACTGAGAATTGTTATACCAAACACTCCAATCTGCACATTTCGTGAACTGACTGTGATTGCTCGTAGTCCATCACTTTCCACAAGCGTAAAGTGCCTTGTATTATATTCTAGCTGAGTCTAAGGTGTTCCAGCTCACCCCGGAGATGTTGGCCGAGTTCGCGAAGAAACTAAAGAGAAAGTATGATTCAAGGATAGACATGAACTTCCTTCTTCTGTCGGTGAATATGGATTGGAGCACGTTCGTCAAAGCAGATCCTTACCATTTCTCGATTGTTTCGTGCTCGATTTGACTTCACCGCGCAGCTTATGCGTGAAAAGGGTTTCGAATATCATCCTGCCGACTTTGGATCCTCTGCGCGTTTCGATCCTCCCAACCGAACTGATGCAGTGGGTTGTCCCTCTGTGAAGCTGATTGAGAATGTACTGTGAACAGTCCGTCACATTCTTTAAGTGTATGTTGTTTCACTCCATTATTTACGGTACCTTACAGCCTTTCAGCACATCCCGACCCAACTACTTATCCATCCAGTGATGTTGAGGGAGGTTGCGAAGTAATTGAGAAGGGATTATGACTGGATAGACATAGCTTTTCTCTAAAGTTGCCTCCAATGTATCACATTCCCACTCAATACCATCCCATTAGTGAAGATCACAATGTTTCGAGGGAAAGAAGCGTCGGCGCGAGTTGCGTATTTTTCGCCCCACGACTTTGCCTGCACGTGATTCCGCCGCTCGGCAGATTTGATACTCCGTTGCGGCGCGATTATAATATTCAGCGCTGAGTACCAGTAATTCTTATGAAGCCCAAGGGTTCTTACAGAGGTTTTAGTTAAGGACAAATGATTTGTTGAGAAACTGTGACACGAAATATAGGATATAAAGATGTAGTAGCTCTAATTAAACGCATAGCGGCGCGCAGAAGAATTTGGACGCGATTTGACGCGTTGAAGCGGGGCGAAAAACGGGGTACGGATGTAAATCCTCCACCGAAACCTACGGCTGCGGTCCCGTCGCGTTACCGCGCCACGAGATGCAATGCCACCCGGCATAGATATTCGAGCGCAAAGCCGATGCCACCCAAGATCATTGCGGACGAGGTATAAAATATCCATTCTTAGGTCTATCAGTAGGGATGGTATGGATGTTAACTGTAAGCTTCCAGCTCACTGGGTGGCAAATAGCACCGATCTATCCATCTAGAATGGGCAACAAGTGGCCCCGACACACGGTGGCAATAGTATAAGGTCGGGGTGAGCGTCGGCATGAGTCAGTATTAGCGGGAAGTGGGCATCAGGAGGAAGATCTGGGGCGGGGAGTGGCGGAGACACATGAGTGGCGTCAGAACGTGGTGGTAGAGAAGAAAGCGGTGGAATAACCGAGACGTCGGGGGTTCAAAATGCAGCGGAGGTGCCGAGCTGCCGCTCACGTGTAGAGCAAAGTCGTGGGGCGAAAAGTCAAAAACTGTCGGCGCGTTAGGTTCGGGACAAGCCCGCGCAGTTCCGGCCCGGGCGAGCCGGGCGCTTCTCTGAAGGGGCTTGCGTCAAAGTCCGCCAAACAAAGGGGTTGCCAAGTTGATTCTTACAACTTCAAATGTGCCTCGTTTCTTGAGATCTCTTTTGCATCTTATATATAGACCTCCTGGCCCTGACCTATCAATTTTTTCCTCTTGCAAAACTGTCTCGCCGACCTGGTTTGTCCCCATCAATCTGGTCGAGCGCCTTTTTCAAAGGTTCTGCTCTGGAGGTCTAGGTAATGGTTTTTTCAACACGGTCTGGTGAAGTGTTCTATGCGTACATGTCTCGGGAATCTGCTGGAATATTCCGGGATTTATCCCACCAGCTCTGCGAGATAATTGGCGACATCAGAAGAGACAAGACAAAATGTCACCAAAGGTAATCACCCTTCTAAGCATTTCCAAGCCTTCCATGGCAAAATTACATCCAGTAAATAGTGAACGATAGCATATCCTCCTTGCATTTCATCCACTTTCCTCTGTGGACCTTCAGAATCCCCAGATATGTTGCCATATGCATTTCCACCCTCTTTGGCATATATATTTGATATCTCTCTTGTTATTCCTTTCTTACACACAAACCAGCAACTATTTCGAGGAATTCGTGTTCTTTTCCTTTTTTTCCAGACCAGGGTGCTTCAAAAACAATTTGCCGTGATTTTTATTGCGTTGCAGCACGCTCATCACAGGATGTTACATCGTGTCACAGCCACCATGTTTCGCACTTGGTTGCTGTCTAGGACACAATACTAGTGGAATACGGTCAAGGTGCGGCCTGCAGTTTGTAAATATATTCCATTAGATGCTTCACTTGAAATATTGTGGAAGCCTATGAAGAAATAAATATTTCAGAAGCTTCACAAAAAAAGTGTGTTTTGGGCCCACTTGCACCCTCCAGAACTCAGTCATTTCTCAATGAATTCTTTCAAACTCTGTTGTAGAGTTGTCCGTATATTGATGAGCTAAAAGACTTGCCAGCTGACCCCGAAGGTCCGAGGCCGTGTTGAGACGGTAGGAAGCAAAGACCAACCCCCCGATTCGACGGACTTTGAAGCAAGCCCCTTCTGACGAAGGCTCGCGTGACTTATTTGTTTTGATGTTTGGTCTGTTTGGTCGGCGCGGCATCTCACGGCATCTCGCGGCATCGTCAGAACGGGGCTTGGACCGAACCTATCGGCGCGTCAGCATAGGGTGGATGTGTTGTTGTTTAGACAGTGACGTGGGCACGTGGAAAGATTAGCCGATTCTCAACCTCACCCATCAACCAAATGAAGCGCGGTGCAGAGAGGCAAATCACGAAGGACAGCGACGAACCGGAAGAAGAGGTACAGTCCTCTTTATTCTCGATGTATATCAGTTCATAATTTCTGCAGGAACTTTCGGGGGACGCTGCTTTCCACAAGGCCGACGATGCAGTCCTTGCCACCAGAAAGTTCGTGGCAATTTGGTTCAAGGAGCCTCAACTGACGCGTTAAATAGGATAAAGGCAATGCCCCGACGGCTTGGAGGTTCTCCCTCGCTTCCAGGATCTCCGTCTGATTCAGCAGCGAACCGCGCTGAGGTGCGTTGCTCCGTTCCTGCTCTGCAATCCGAGATATATTTGCTTTAGAATCCTGGTACCCCTCCACTCACCAAATTCAGCTCATTTAGCGGGTTTGGTACTCCGGGCAACGGCAGTACTGGCTTTTCGTTCGTACCTCCTTCCTCATCCCCAAGTTTTCCTCCAGCAAATTCAACGTCCAGTACCTTTGGCGCTACCCCTGGGACGCCAACGCCTGCTCCGTTATTCACTTCGCTGCCTCCCGCGGTCGCCCCAACGGCCTCTAACGCGGCCAAAACATTGTCCTCGTTCCTTGGAGGTGCCTCTTCAAAACCTGCAGCAGGTGCAGCTCCACCACCATCTCAACAGGATGGTGACGCCGCCGAGGAAGCTGAATTAAAATACTATAGCTCTCTCCGTGGCCTCAACGTGTCTATCCTCGCTGCCATTACAAGCGCGATCGAAGCAGACCCGTTCATTGACATAACAAGCCTGCTCAATCGCTACAGCAGCCTACGCCTCGACGTACAGAAGGAATACGACGGCCACGTCAAATCCGACGCGCCAGCACGGTCCTCTGCGCCATCCCCGTCTCCTTTCGGCGCGCCACCCACACCACAACCTTTCTCCGCCCCCGCAGCCCCCCTCAAAATGCCCGCTCCCCCCGCTTCTTTTGCCGGATTCGGCAAGCCCGCAGCGGAGCCAGCTCCAAAAACCAACGGTGCTGCAGACCCGCCCTCAGCGAACCCACCCGCAAACCCGTTCGCCTTCCCCTCCTCCACTTCCGCATCGTCATCATCATCCACGGCCCTCAAACCCTCCTTCTTTGGGCCTTCTGCGACCACCACATCCTCCGCCTTTGGCGCACCTGCGCCATCGACCTCGCTGTTTGGGTCTGGCGCGACCACGTCTCCGTTTGGAGGCGCAACGGCGACTTCCTCACCATTCGGCTCTCCGTCGCCCTTTAGTGCCGGCAGCAAGCCTGCTGCCACTTCACTATTTGGCAGTGGAAGCGGGAGCGCCTTTGGCTCGTCATCGTCTGCCACACCCCCGGCGTCACCATTCGGTGGCTTCGGCGGCAAGGGAAGCATCGGCAACCCAGTTGGGTTCTCGTTCGCCTCCCCTAAAGCGGACGCAGACAAAGAGAAAGAGAGTGGCGAGAAGAAGGCTGAGGAGGGCGACGGCGACGGCGACACGGAGGCAGCGACGAGCCAGGAGACGGAGAAGGCGACGACGAGCGACGAGGGGAGTGCCACGTCGTCCGGGCTGCTGTTCGGGGACGACGCGCCGACGGGGTTGGACGCTGAGGGTGAGGGCGAGGAAGACGAGGAAACGCTGCACCAGGCGAAGGTGAAGGCATACCGGTTGCGCAAGGAGAATGAGAGCGAGAAGGGGTGGTTGGATATCGGGACTGGTGCGTAGCGTCGCGTCCGGACGCGTTCCACGCTAATCACACTGAGGCAGGTTTCACCCGCCTCAAAAAACATAAAGAAACGTCGGCGCGGCGGATTCTCTTGCGAAACAGTGCGGGGAAGATACAAATCGTTTGTTTTGTCTTTCCCTCCGTACCCCTCTGCTGAATTTAATCCCATCGCAGAATTTTGCGCTTTACTCGGGCCTCAAAGCGTCGCAGTCGAAGAAATCGCTGACGTTTGTGGGCCACGACACAGCCGGCGAGTCACAGACATACAGCCTGCGATTCCGGTCCGAGGACGCGGCGAAGGAGTTCCAAATTGCGATGGAGAAGGAGATTGCAGAGATCAAGTCCAGTTGAGGATTTCATCCCTTGCGCGTACTCTGCTTTTTGTTTTTGTGCTGTATTTTGCTCTGCATAATCTTAATATCTCCGCCGAGGGATGCACACATGTTCCTGGTACCAATCACACCGCAAAGCCCTAAATTTCGGGGCAACATAAATTAGTTTTGAAACGGGAAGTATGTGATTACGTATCAGATTAGTTTGAAACTGTGCGTTTCTGGTGTATCGAAATGCACTCGATACTTTTCGCCTTTGCCCCTGAGCCTTTTTGGGACGGCTTCCTTTTTGGGTTGGCCCGGCCGAAAGTTGGCATCAGCAGCATTCGTCGAAGCCCCTCCTCGTCACCTCCCTTCCTCCGTGCAATACCCTCCCTGTCCACCATGCTCTTTCGCAACCACGCTCTCACGAACCCAATCCTTCTCGGCCGTGCGTGTATGCATGTTTCTGTGTCTCGCCGTTTCTGACTAGCCTGTTCTAGTGGCATAACAAACCCATGGGCCGCGCTTCAAACTCTGGTCTGCGGACGTTGTTTCAAACACTCGCCACGCGACTGGTACTCTCGTCCTGCGACCTTCACCTCCAAGCACCCGTACGAACGCTCCTCACGTCGCCTGCACCGACTGCCACAAATCCGCGAACGCTTATTGCAAAAATCATTCCTGCCTGAAGCACTGCCAATTCAAGCCTAGGGCCTCATGCAAGATACTCAGTGTCACTGTACTTGTCTCCTCCGCTCCCCTGGGCAGCACCTCCCGCAACGACATTTCGCGAATGCGTCCCACGAGACCACACCCCAAACTCTCCATCGACCTCGCCATGGACGCCGACTCTGGCTCTTCGATGGGCGGGCCATCCTCAATGCGCACATCGATGAAGCCTCGCACAAGCTCAATGCACCGTTCCGCCACCTCGAGGCAGCCACTCGCCGCTGAGCAGCAGTGGGTTGCCTGGCTGGCGGCTCTCACGCCACTCCTTCCTCACCAATGGCTCTCAAGATGACCGTGACCTCGCGTTCTCTCAGAAGATCGCTCTCAACTCCCCGTCCCCTTCAGTCCTCTCGCAGTAGCGCCCTGCCGTCGGTAACAGCGAGCGCCGCCGCTCGCCATCACCGGAAATGCAAATCGTCGCCAACTGTCGGGCGCTTGCAAAACACCGCGAGGATGACGGGGAGGTGGAGATTGTGAGTGAGCGTCGCCTCATTCCAGAAGCCCGTTCTATATGCTACGCCAATTGCCCGCTCCTCCCGACTTGTCCGCAGCCGCGCTCGACGCCGCCGCCGTTCCCATGGCTCTCGAGCTCGCGCACCCGGATTTCCGCCCACACCTCGTCCTCGCGCATCACGGAGGCGTCGCGCACCCGCGCGTTCACTAGATTAGATCCAAATACTTGCCTACCTAACCATGTATATCTACCTCTACCTCTTACCCCCTCCCTCATATCTTCCTCTCTTTCACCCTCCTACCTATACCCCACGCTAGTTTTGTATCTTTGTACGCTCGACTTAGTAGTTTTTGAAACTGACACGGCATTTCGGCGCCACTCTGACTGTCGTCCTTCGGCTGGAGTTCCCAAAAGGGTAATCGTCCCAAAAAGGCTTAGGGGCAAAGGCGAAATTTTTGCAACTATCGAAATGCTTCGGGGTTACCAAATATAGCAAGCCCGAGTTTTCGGGGTTACCATATATGGCAAGCCCGAAGCATTTCAAGCCAACAGAAACGTACAATATCACTGGATCCGAAAGTGAACTGGATACTTCACATATCGAAACTAATTTGCGCCTGGCCGAAATTTGGTGATCCGCGGTGTGAATTTAGGTCCAGGTCTACTTTCCGAATATACATCCAATTCGTCACATCAATGTCACGTCACTCGCTCCTTTTATGGATTTTATCGCCTTTTCTGGACATCCTACTCCGGCTATTTCGGGCCTGTGATTCCCGGCCTCCACTTCACATAGTTTTTTAGCCCAACAAAAATTCTTGAGTGAACCGAGGTCAACTCGAGTTGGCCATCCAGCTGAAAAACTCACCCCACCATTATCTGGCCACGTCTCGTGCGTGGCCCAATGTGAGCTGATCGACGCTTTGCGTTGACTGAGCGAACTTTGGGCACGCAATATTAATCCACTAAAAAATCAGAAAACAAGTGTCGGTCAGGCTAATTCAGGCGGTACCAGGGGTGCCCGGAGGGCTTTTTGAATTGATATTGGGCGAGAAAAAACACAAGGTGACCCTGTTGTTTGTTCCCATCATTCTGTGATCTCATGTGATAAATCATCTATTTTAATTCTCTTACTAACAAGCTTTAAGACCCGTGCCTTTGGCATGGAAATTCTCAACAGCAAAAGAAGACAACAATCTATGTATGTGCATTTCCACTATATTATATATAAGTACACACTGGTATTAAAGAAGCACCTCTGGATATACAATATTTTTGTCTGTGGTATCATTCTTGAAAAGGACTTTGATTCTTTGGCTGGAAGTACATTGAGAAAGTGCCACATAGAGCTGACCATGGGCAAAGATATCGGTGCGGAGGTCAAGACCAACAATATCAACAGACTGGCCCTGGGCTTTATTGATTGTCATGCAAAATGCAAGACGAACTGGAAATTGACGTTACCTCATTTCAAAAGCAATCTGTTCAGAAGACAGAGTAATTGAGACTTGTGGAATAAATGCTGTTTTGCCAGTGTGTTCCCCACTAATGAGGCGGATCTTGAGGACATGGGCAGCAATTCTGGGCAGAATTCCTCGAGATCCATTGCAAAGGCCACGTGCTGGATCCAGATTCCGAAGTATCATGATGGGACATCCAACCTTCAGTGCTAGTTTAGCTAGAAGTAACCCAGAGGCTCGGATAGAGTTGAGGTATTCAACTGGATACTGAAAACCACTGTCCACTCCTTCTGTGACCAATGAGTCTGCACTGTGAAAAATCTTCTCCTCCCCCTGGCATTTATCCAGCAACATCTGATTCAGTTCATCAACATCATCATTTCTGGCAGAGAGAATTGTGCGCTCCAGAAAATATTTGTCCTGGTGATGATCAGTGGGGATGCCAGAGAGCCCAGGATAGATGCTGTCAACCAAGGACTCAACAGTATTGCTTGGCAGCTTCATAATTGCAGGGAGTTCCAGCTCTTGAGCAGCATTGGTGTTCCTGCCATGTCCAATGTCAATAAGCCACTGGGCAAATTCCCTGTCTTCTTGGCATGCATTAGGAGCCCCAAGCCGCATATTCTGAGTCAAGTGCAATTTTTCTACATGGCGCCAAAGTTGTGATCGCTGAAGGCATGCTCCGACAATCTGCTCCCGTCCACCTTTGATTACAACAGGCAGAATCTGCTGGAAATCACCACCAAAGACAACAGGAGTTCCACCAAATGGACGTGGATCATTTCGAATATCCTGCATTGTCAAATCTACAGCCTCAGGTGCTTGTCGATTCTGCATAGCGACTTCATCCCAAATTATTAGTTGAACTCTTTGTAGGAGCTCAGCCAAGATGGTACCCTTGGAGACAGGGCAAGCCTTTCCATCATAAAGCTGGATTAGAATTTTGAATGTCGAGTGAGAGGTTCTCCCTCTGAGGAGTAGCAGTGCTGCAATCCCAGATGATGCAACACATAGTACAATCAAACCCTCTGCTCGCAGTGCATAGCATAGTGTGTTGTATACATGAGTTTTTCCAGTCCCTCCAGGACCGTGCAGGAAGAATAATTTAGGTTGGTTGTTTGTTACAGAGTTTATGATAGTATTGAATGCAGCCCGCTGCTCCAGGTTAAGTCCCTCAATCCGAGGTTGGGCCAAGTTACGTTGCTCATCGCGGTAATATGCAAGCTGTTCTGCAATAAGACGGTTCTCATTGAGTAGTGCCCAGTCCCCAGTTGGAATTGGCATAGGACTGAAATCCTTTAGAGATTTGCCAGAATCATTGAGGATTAAATCAAGAAGATAGAGTCCATAGTCATAGATCTGATCTTGGGTAGGCTCAGGAATTCCTTTGTGGATAAGCTTGTACCTAACATCATCACAGATGCTCTCCTTGAAACGATCCCACAGAGCAACAACATCATTGAAAGGCCAATTCTCCCTCATAATTGTGGCAAAAAGCTGGCAGAGTTGGTGACTGGTCTGCATAACTGCTGCCTCCTCCAGGCATAGCTCCCACTCGTTATCATTCTCAAGGAGACCATGTGCAAGGCAGGCCTCTCGGAAAGTGGGGTGACAGTGGCCATCCATGTAGGACGCAACAGTAGAGCTTCACCTACAAATATTTATAGTTGGGTAGATCACCGAGTGAGCCGCTGGCAAGCTGCAGTCCGAAGGGTGTTTCACAACCAGCAATCCAGCGATAGCCCTGGAATATCCTGGGCACTGGATCACTGTCCTCGAGGGGAAAATCCGCTCGAGGAGTGAGACAAGATGAGCATCGCTTAAGGGTGCTGAGAGCAGATGAATGCTGTTGTAGCTGGTATTGCCTAGACCAGATCTTATTCTCTTGAGGTAGCATCTGAGCATCATAGACCGTTAAGAGGGTCGATTGAAGCGAGGTTGATTACGCAAGAAAGAGTAAGAAGCAAGTGACATTTTGGACCGAAGTCCGAGGCTATATACTGTTACAAAGTGATGTTACGTGACAGGTGCGTGCTTAGGGCGCGCGCCACGAACGAGAATCTAGACTACGTGATACAAGTACATCCCGCCGGTTGAACGGCGGGTTACCGGTTGAACGGTACGGCTACCTAAGGGAGCCGTTAAGGATACGAGAAGGGAGCCGTTACACACAGTATGCAGATCCTCAAAGGAAATTGCACTTTGGAAAACTGTGAGGAGGGTCCAGAGAAAGAACCGTTCACCTGCTGGGAGTCAATTATGAGAAAGTACAGAGAAAAAATCATTCACCTGCTGAAGGCCATGCAAAGTACATTCGGCCAATTGCTTTACCTTTCTCCCTTGTCTTCCAGCGCTTGTTTTTAACCCAGACAAAATGCTGTGGGAACTCTTGGTACAGGCAATCCTGGGCATTTGCCCGTGCACCTGGCAGATTGGTAGCATTGGCTTTGAAGTATGCTTCCAGTGTTGTAAGTTTACTGGCTGCCCGGTCAAGAATATCCTCTTGTCAGAAAAAAGCCAGCTAGCATGCAACGGCATGGTATAACATGTCATCTTGGGACGGCATGGGAGTGCTTCTGAGCTGTCGCTGTGCAGTGGAAAATATGTTTCCCAAGAGTTGCTCGAAATAGAATTTATTCAAGAGATAACTCTTTGTGTTCGAAAACTCCAACGAACTTCCTTTTCAAGGTTTCGGTGTTGAGTTGTTCAAGTTAGGAAGGTGTCGCTTACGTACACGGTGGCTGTGTAAGCGACGACGACGACGATAGTTTCGGTATCTAGCTCAATTAAGTCGAATTGAACTATGTTGAGTGTTCGAAATAGACTTGGAAGCTCAAGCACGCGAATAAGAGATGTTAAGAACTGAATAGTTGATTGCCCAAAAGTTTGTACAAAGGGGAAATCTAATCTACTAAGTACAAAAGTCCGGCCCTTTTATACTTTTTCTAGTACAGCCCCGAGGCAGTAGTACTGCCCAATAGCAATGTCGCACAGCCTAAATGCAATGTCACAGCTTCTGATGCAGTGACAGTCACAGCCTTCAACACAGCTCTGATAACAGCTATCTTATCTTTTCCCATCAATTCCTCCATATTCATTTCTTAGAGTTGCGTGCATGTTTATGGTAAACAAAAACTTGGCGATACATCGTGCAGAGACTTAGAACCAGTTTCAAGCGGTTCAAAGGCTTGATGTGAGTTTCAAGCTGTCCCATGCTCTCCCATGTTGTCTCAGAAATTGGTAAGTCTCTAACCTGTACTAACTTGGAGGAGATTTTATTTAACCACTATGTAATCAGTACCCAGGTTGTTGCATAGTCAATACTACTATTTACACACAGACATATGTCATCTTTGGTTGAGTTTTACCGGAGATTGCCGAGCAGTGGAGCTGGGAGTGCCAACCCAGTGGCTCGAGCAAGGTACATGACTCTAGTCATGCCCTTTCAAAATTTACCCCTACAAATATCTGTGTTTGATTGTTGACTTGAGTTGTGCAAGTACTGCACTTACTGACTTGTCTCATTAATGAGTCTTGGAACCCCCTATGTGGCTTGGAAGTGCTTTCGAGATTCCGAACTGTGCGTTGGAAGCCAGTTATCGCATGTGACCATGTAACAGCATAGAACACCTTCAACACTGTTTAAAGCCGAATGAGATTTTTTAGACACTGGAATGTTGTTTGGATCAAATATTATCCCCTGCTCATCTGGGAGGGTTGTGTTGAAACAAAGTTCCATCCAGTTCCTTCAAAATATATGCCCCTCCTGTATTCCTCCGTACTACTTCATATGGACTGAAATACTTGTTGTCTGTCTTTTTGCGTGAGCCAACTTCCATTTTGATACCTACATTCCACACCAACACCAGCTTGCCTTGTTTGTAGGTTCCCTGTTGTGATCTCTTCGTGAAACACTGTTCAAATTGTTGCTTGGACTTAAAGCAGGCCTTCCATAAGGCCTCTTTCGCTCTATTGATGTCCCTGGGGTGCTTCGAAAGTTGCCTGATTTGGAGTGTCAAGAGCTTGGTAGCTGTCATCCCTGTGCAAAATCTGCTTACCATAATTGTAGCTTCCGCGAGGTCGAAGGGTAAGATGGGATCTACACCGTGTAATAATTGAAATGGGGAAAAACCTGTTACCTGGCTCATGGTCACGTGATCTGCCAGTAGAGCGGCTGCAAGTTTCTTGGGCCACATTTCAAGTTCCTCTGCATAATCTGGCAAAGGCCTGAACCACAGCGATCTTGTTCTCCAAAAGACGTGGCATGTACAAAGGGCAGTCAAAAATAGTGGCAGCTGATCTCTGCTGTGCCTCACTCTGGCCTTTATATTTCCTCCACAGTGTCTTCTTCCTCTTTTGACAAATGACATAACTCCAAAACATAAGAAGTAGATTCCAGTTTGTTCTGAAAAAGGTCAATAACCATTACCATCGGGATTCTGGAAGAATGTGTTGAACCTCCCCATTCTCCATCCTTGCTTGCCTCTCTGCTGGGTCTTCTCCTGAATTTTCTACATTTGTGAATTGCCTGTGGATCCGTCGAATGTTTCCCTTTAATTTTCTCCCAATAGAAGCCACAGATAAATCTGGTCTTCCATTCTCAGTATTCCATGGTGGACTGGTCTTCATTTCTTTCAGGAAAGCAAATGTTCGATAATGATTAAGGTCTGCTAATGGATCTGGGCCTTTGTGTGGTACTGTGAGAAGCTCAAAGCAGGGGAGCCTCGTCTCTTGGCTTTTGAATATCGAGTAAGTACCTTCATTGTGTTCATCAATACTGACCAAATTTCTGTGCTGCCATGGTTGGCTTCCCTCCATATTTCTCGCCCTCTCTTCTGAAGACGCTGGTACCTTCGAACCTTCTTCAGCTGCTTCTTTTGCTTTTGCTTCCGGCATTTCAACATCCTTGTCCTTCCCACCCTGAAGTCGTTGTGCTTCGATTGGCTGCAGGTCATGTTTTAATTTACCTGGAATTGGTGCTGATGCCCACACAGAAGCCTTCTTGGTCTTTTTCTGTATTCGTCCTCTCGGAGGCCGGAGTGTCTGTGGGTGGGGAGATGAGTGGGTCTTCCGCCCTCTCTTCCAGCTCCTTGTCATGCATCAAATCCCTGATCTCTCCTGCTTTTGGATGCATATTCTCGCATCGCAGCGGAAATACTCCATCAAACACCACTCGGCAGGCTTTCCTGGTACTCAGCTCTGTTCTTTCTGCTGGATACATCGAATGCAGAGGCTGTGTCACTGGTATTGGCGGAGTCAGAAATACTTCGGGACTTACTAATTCTTGCTGTGAACTAGTCTCTTCCTCAGACATGGTTTTGCTGCTGGATTCTTGTGTGTTCTCCAGGCCCATCTGCCATTTGGCCCTCATTTCATTTTGATAAAAACTCTGAACGGCAGCTCTCTTGTCCTCAGATGGATCCATGATTCTGAGCATTACTCTAGGCGTACTTACCCCCACAATTCACTCTGCTGCTTGAGCCAATGATTCCTGTCGATACCTCCGAATTTCTGTCCCATTCTTCATTACTAGCTGATGTGTTTCCAGATTTGTCGCGATAGCATTGTTGGATACCAATGCCGCGATCCTTGGGCATTCATTAATATGATGACCTGCACCAAAACACGCATAGCAGGAGTCATTGTTTCTTCTGGTGCCTGGCCCTCCGGGTCCAGTTTGTCCGCCCAATGGAATGTCATTCAGGTAAGTTGCTGGGTTTCTGGCTCCTCCCTTGGCAGTCCGAGTTGTTGTTGGTTGAAAAGGCATTGGCAGGCAAGGCATTCCTGAGTTAAGTGATGGAGGCTTGATGCACCTTTCAGCAAAACCACTCTGATCCATAACCATGACTTGGTAATAGGTTGGCGCATATTCCGGATCGTCCAGCTTCATTGCGTTCAATTTTCGGATCAGTGAAGCTACCTCTTCTTTGGTTCCATGATACTGCTGGGCGCATTTCTCTCTGGTGTTCTTCTTCTTTGTAGCCCTCTTCTTTTCTCTGGACTCCTGTTTCTTCTTCTCCCTCAATTTTCGTTTCTTGCGGAAGACTTCAAAGTCAGACTCTGATAGATCACTGTCAGACAATGTGTCACTTGATTCTACCTCTGAATCATCTTCGTCCAAATCCTCACCTAACTCGGTTGACCATGCCATCAACATCTCATGTCAGTCCCGCTGGAAGTGTCGTTCAGCCGCCTCGTCAATCTCTTTTATCGTATATTGGTCCATATCCACATGCCATGGATTAGCTTGTAAGATTCGGTTCTCGATAATCTGCTGCAAGGACTGATGAATTCCAATCCAGAAGTAAGCATTGTAATCTTCGCAGCTCAAATGTCCTTTGGCGAGCAGCCCTCCTGCAATTGAATGGAACTTGGTGTAATATTGATGCCACTGTGTTAAACTTGTGCAAGATTTGTCCCGATTCTTCACAGCATACTGTTTAACATCAACAGGTTTATGTTTCCAGTAGACTCGATCAGCATCATAGTGACGAAGTATATCTTGCTTCAACACACTCCATCTACTCACCTCATAAGCCTCCATCATACAAATAATGTACTGCATGTCCACCGTGCAATACATCAAGATGCCTTCACACTTTTCATGTTCACTAGTGATATTGCACTTCTTCAAGACCCGCTCATAGTGATCAATAAAATTCTGGACATGTGAATATCCTCCACGGAATGTTCGAGGAGCTTTCTTTGATCCACTAGGCAGTAGGTCTAATGATGCACACATTCGCGCGCTGAAAACTGGTGGAGGGGGCTGCACACACGGGGGTTGAGAGCGCCATGAAGACTGACAGCAGTGCAGTCAACCTGTTGATTGGGAGTATTTATCTGAATCTGAGGTTGGTGGGTCCGTACTTCCATCAGGCTCTGCATCATCTCCCAATGTTGCCCAGTGCACCCTCTCCTTCTGCTTTTGCTTTCCACAACCCTTCTTGGAAGGCCTCCTGGCTGTGTTTAGTGGATACAAGGGCCCAGCCTCAGGCATCTGTGCATCATCATCAAACAGACCAACAGGTGCGCCAAAGCGCTCCCCGAACTGTTGTCGGTTTGAGTCTGACACAAAAGCTTCCTCGTACTGCTGCCTTTCATCCCAGGTTTGAAATACTTGTGGTGTGTTCTCTGTAGTGGTCATAATCATTCTCATTCTGCTTCAGTTCTGACTGTGGTGGTGTTCAGTAACGATGATTGAATATTACGCTATCGGTAAGCTGTCAGTACTCTGTTCAGTAACAATGATTGAATATTACGCTGTCGGGACTCTGTTCAGTCAGTTGGTAATTTTGCCGTTTGGCAGAGAGTAGTTCAATCAGTGATTCTGTTGTTCAGTAGATGATAGTGCAGTCAATCGGTAATTCTGTTGTTCAGTAGATGGTAGTGCAGTCGGTAATTCTGTTGCTCAGTAAATAGTAGTGCAGTCGGCAATTCTGTTGTTCAGTAGACAGTAGTGCGGTCGGTAATTCTGTTGTTCAGTAGATAGTAGCGTGGTCAGTAATTCTGTTGTTCAGTAGACAGTAGTGCAGTCAGTAATTCTGTTGTTTGGTAGACGGTAGTATGGAAATTTACTTCATTAAATTCCCGTCCAAATTCCCCCCTGCGGTGGTCACCAGATGTAACACAGAGTTTTAGTTCTCCTTGAACTCCTCTGAAACAACGGGTTTCAGGATATGCAATAAGGCTGTGCAGAAGAGTTTCCTCTTTAGGAACTTGGCAGTAGGTTGCTGAAAACGGAGTATTGATTACATAATAAAGACAGTAGTGATTATGTAAGCAGGAGCGGTGGTGAAGGCTGTGTTGACAGCCAGGAAGACTTGAAGGGACCAAGTAGATAGTTCTTAGAAGTCTCAAGAACTCAAGTACAAGTGTAGGATTGTGAAGGGAAAATGAATTATAGACTACCCAAATGTGTACAAACAGGGGGAATCTAAACTACTCTTCCAAGCCCCAGACTGCTGCTTCTTATATAGACCCAATGTGAGTCATTTCTTCTATGACTCATTGTGACTCACTCCAAAATGACTCACATGTCACGTGCTGTCACATGATCCGTCACCTGACTGCTCACCGGTATATTCCTCTGATATTTATTTAATCATTGTTGCGTGCTTGTTTATGGAGAACATTTTTCTTGGGGCACAGCGGTTATCAATTTTCTTACCCTTGTCAATGAAATGGCGACCATTATCAAGGCGAGCATAAAGGGTATATCCATCCTGGGATAACTGAGTTTGTTCCTGAAATTCCTTGGGATAGTTCTTTGAGCATTTGCCATCTTTCATAGATGGTGCAGTTGGATTCTGAGCACCACATGGATTGTGCACCATGAGCTTCTTGACCAACTCACACAACTGAATCAATGTCCTCTGCGTTTTTGAGGCATGCATCAGGAGTCAGAAAGATCAAGATATGGATATGTGGTAGGCCTTGCTTCTGGAATTCAATTGTGTATACCATTCTGGCAAATTTTTCAAAAGCACCTTTCTTAATAGCATTTAGTAAAATGCGGACCTTCTCTCGGAAGACACATACAACCAAGTCTGGACGATCTGCTGCAGTCTGTTTTGGAAGCAATTCATCCTTGATTTCTGGGCAGTTGGAATCTGCAGTCATTGTCAAGAACCAATCGGGCTTCCCAGCAAAATGGGCAATAGCAAGGGAATCTTGATAAAGCTGGAACATGAAATGTGAACCACAAATGTAGGAGGATGGTAAGATGAAGCACTGTCCCTGGTTCCCCAGTATGGCTTGTGCATCATTTGCGATAGTATCAACCAATCCTTTATATAGGGCCACCCGGAGTTTCTGTTGATTCATCTGCAGCCAGAACAATCGGCTTTGGTCAGTGGCAGCCCATGCATCAACAATCCACTGCTGGAATAGATTCTTTGGGTAAAATATTTGCAATGAATCTGTTGCCCACTGGTGCAGCCGATATGCATAGTACTCGAGAATTGACATGTTTTTCCGAGTTCGAGACCTGTTAGCTTCCTCCTGACCAACCTCGTGATCCTCCTCTTCATCATCAACTTCTGGTTCAGGATTGTCTGGGAGATTGAGCTCAAGTCCACAATGCCAGCCATTTTCTCCATAGGGAAAGAGCAACACATAGACCATTGGCTGATAGAAAGCATTCCTTTCAAAGATTCGCTTTAGTGGGCCATTCCTATATCACAGAATGAGATCCCGATGTTTCTTTGCCTCAGAACCATCCCCAGGCAAGATAACAGCAACTTCATCAGCAGTAGGTGCATTGTACCATCAAGGATCAGTCCCCTTTTCACATGTAATCCTGGCAAAGTATTCAGAGGGAGCACCTGGATTGGTTCGTTCTTGTTCGTGAATTCGTTCATGTGCTGTTTTGAACACTTGGACATAGGCATGGTTTGATCAGAGAACATTGTCCAGGATACCCATAACATGGTTGTTGAGTGCATTATGCTGCATGCGAGCTGCATTAGCTTCAGCAGAGGAAACAATGTAAAGCTGTGCATAGCTTGGATCATGCCCTGCCTCAGGAAGAAGTGATCCAAATTTATGGTAGAGTGCCCCTTGAATTTTGAAAACATATGGGCCATGGTCATTATTAATTCTTGTGTCCACAGTTACACCTAGAGAAGCCAATGCGAAAGCAGCATTGTAAGCCCGAATATTCTGTAGAAAATCATGGGAGTAGTTGCTGGTGTCATCAAAGAGCTCTAACAAATCCCGGGGAGGTGCTTGGATAGGCAGGAGATCCACCTTTCCTTCTAGACAGCATGTTCCAAATACTGGTTGATTGACAGTAGATTTTGCCAGTTGCTCTGCCTCCCAATAGAGAGCTTGCGCAAAAGCCGCACAAGCCGCATGCGGAAATCCGATCTGAGGTTAGCGAGAAGCCAAATCAGTGGAGAGGTAGTCAGGTTGGGAGACAAGCCCTGGTGAGTGAAAAAATTATATCACAGCTGCAAATGCACCATGCAGGACGTGAAAAGTGTGGGAAATCTGAATGGAGCCAGGGTGATGGCTGGAAAACCCGTTCCCCCAAGAGGCACATCGACCAGATATTAATTTGGGTGCACGCAATAGGGTGTCACACAGGCCTGAGAGTGCAATGAACTTATGAAATCATCCCACAAGCCCAGCAAAAACGTGGTAATCTTGTGCAATGCCCAAAAGCCGAATGCAGCTTGTGCGGCTTTTGCGCAAGCTCTCTAATGAAGAGCGCCACAATTTGGACAGACAGCATCCATACATCCCAAACTGATCCGCTGAACATTAGCTTCAATGAGTGGCTGGAAATATTTTGGAAGGGGCTGCTGGTTCTGCAGTTGTGGAGGAAGAGGATTATGAATAATCTGTGGCTGCTGGACTGGATGAGGGGGATATATCTGCAAAGGTTATTAGTTTGCCACACTGGCTATATTAATGAATAGAGAGTTTGCACAGGAGCCATATGAACCACATTGTGGCTTTTGGGCTGTGCACGTCATATGGCTCCACCCGCCAAATTATGATGCAAATGGCCGTCATATGGCTTCTGAAGCCATATGCCTGCTATTTTTGCACACGGCCCAAAAGCCACGAGATGGCTCCAATGGCTCTTGTGCAAACAGGTTAATAAACCAACAAACCTGTTGGACTGTATGAACAGGCACAGGCCCTGCTGCAGCATTGACCTGCTGGCCTCGTCTATAAGTAAGGGGCTGAAAAGCCAGAGGGACATTGAGTTCCTGTATTCAACACTGGATCTCTGCTCTAGTGTTTTGTGTCATGGGCAGCTGGGGAGCATGCTGCTGCTGTGGAGGATTGGGAGGAAGGTTGGGAGGCAGGGCATTTGAAGGCCCTGCAGCAGCATTGACCTGCTGGCCTCATCTATATGGAACAGGATTCCATTGAAGAGGAGCCTGTAAATGTACTAGACGCTCCTGTAATACAGTCCGAGTATTTTGACTCAAAATTTGGACAGACTCCTGGACTGGCCCACCACCAAAAATGTCTCCTGGAACCTGTTGAAAAGGAGCACCTACAGCTTGATTGCGGACTTGATTAATTGCATGAGGCACCTGACAGTGCTGAGGGCTATCCAAAACACGATTCTCACGCTCATGCTGTCGAGAATCATTGTGAGTGCATTGGGGAGTGTTTGGAGGAGTTAGTTCCCTAAAGACAACTAATATATATAAGTTGAAAGTAGAAACAAAGCTCGCATTTTTATTGAGAATTGGATGGAGAAAAACCTCAGAAAAGCAGAGGTAAACAGCAAGAGAAGTATTTTCATGTATAGGATTTGATTAGATTTGGCACATAAGGGCAAAAGCAGCTTGAGACAAACACCTAAGTAATTGAGAAGGGAAATGTCATATAAAAAGGACTGAAGCTTCATGAGATGTGTATTTACCTGGGACAGTGTAGGGGTGAAGTGAGGGCAGGAGTGAAGGAGCATTCATCCGATCCTGCAGGTTGCCTTGAGGAAATTGGGTGGTTGATCGGAGATCGGCCTGCTCAAGAGTGTGGGACCATTTAGGCCTTTGTCACGGAGATTGCCTACACACAGCTAAATCCACGAGGGCCACCTGCACACGGCTAGATCCCTGTTTTGCCTGCGCATGGCAAATTCTGAGTCGTGGGACCTGGGAGCAACATTTCAACAGCCAGCAGCAACATCTCGACAATATCATGTGAATTCTCAGGTGACTTTCTGTCAAAGGCTGTGCACATTGTCTTTTTATGTATAGGATTTGTCACTACCACCTACATAGTCTTGTCGCCAAAGTGTACGTTGACTGGCTGGCGAGTCTAAGGGCTCGTGCCCTCAAGTTAGCGACTCAAAAACATTGTCAGTGCTAGGGTTCTCGCTGAATCTACCGTCCGGGTCGATATTTCTGATCTGCTAGTCAGATGGGGATACTCCAACTGCTTCAAACCTCTTCAGACCGCCGTATATTGATGTGGAACAACAACAACAACAGGTGGTGGTTTTTGTTTGGGTGTCTTCTTCACTTTAGTTGGTTTAGTTGGTGCCATTGGGCTGGAGAGGAGGAGAGGAGGAGGATGAGCACAGGTTCCAGACATGCAGTCTGGACACTCCCGATTTGAAGTCCAGGAGTAAATAGGCAAGACTTTGCTTATGATGGAGATGGTGGGGTTGAGCAAAGTGCAACTTTATTTGCAAAAGTTATGTGTCAGCAATCATCAGATGTTGGCTCAAGGCGGTCAATGTGTTTTCAACTCAAGTACAGCACAGATTTTTCCTTTGAGCCATAGATGCTAACTATGAAAATAAATATACAGACGCTAGCCAAGAAGGTAAATATAATACAAGGGGGCATTTTTGGATTATGATATAGTAACACAGGTTTTGATTGAAGACCATAGTATATTTTATTCCCTAGAGTTCACCTGGCTCCTTCTTGCCCTCCTCAATAGCTGCCTTCTCAATGTCATGGTTGAGACACATGGGAACAACAGTGGTGCATCAATACAGTTCCCAGAAAGTCTGATTGAGTAACGGGCCACCACTGCCTCCAGCACCTCCATCTCAGGGATGGTCTAGGCAGTTGTGCAGTAGAGATTGGCACAGCAGATTATGGGAGGTCACGGGGCAGAGGTGTGCCAGTTGGTCATCAAGACAGCCAGCTGCCAAAGATAGTAGTGGTGTTCCTCATTGTGCAGCGAAGCCAGCCTGATCTGCAAATGTGCAAGCGGGATGCCCACCAGCATCCACCCAAGAAAGCACATCGTCACTTTGTCCAAGCACACTGAACCAGACACCTGTCAATCTAAGGAACACAGCTCATAGTGAAAATTGGTTTCAGCAACCTGCCAAATGATTTGGCGTGCTTTGATGAGGGAAATGGTGGGTATGCTGTGGAGGGGAACCAGGAAATTGTCCACTTGGTGGATGTTGCAGGCTGTCAGCAATGGCCTCTGGGTCAGCTAAACAATGAGCAACCCGGTGAGGACAGACACTAGTAACTGGTGCGTTCTTTGAGCAGCAAGACCAACTGGACAGACTCCTTGTTAGGAGGCTGTATATTGTGGGTTGGGGTGCGAGGTAGAACCTGGAACAAGTCGAATAGGGTGTGATATCCACTCAGGTATAATACCCAAGGTGTGGACACAACCTGTAATAAAATGGAGAGGAAGCGAGATAGGGTGGAGACAATCCCTAAGTCAAGCCAAAGCAGAAGCCTGAGATTAGACGAGGTAGAATCTACTGTACAAGGTGATTCTACTGAGTTTATATACATTTTGTATAAATTAATATGATCACAATTAGTTCCTGTATTGCAATATTAAGGAGTGTTAATGCTGATGCTCCTACTCCTCTGTGTGCTATCACCATAGCATCTGGGGGTTAGGGGACCGATTGTGCGAGATCCCTAACACTTAACTTCTTCCCATATCTATGTCCTTGAAACCTGCACTCAGGTTTCAAGATCTCAAGGAACTCTCTGGTCGGCCTGCCAGTCTTGAGGTTGGTGACGGCCCAGAATGGGTCCAGGATGTTGTGGAGCCTAGTCTACAATGCAGAAGGTTCAGTGCTCAAATTCTGGACACACAAAAGGGCTCATCATCTTGTACAGCCCATGCAACTTGAGCCTCAGTGTGATGACTTTGTTCTGGTATGTTGTATTTCGCTTTTTGTACTCCTGTACAAGTTCCTTGTTGACAGTGGGGCAGGCCTTATGGAGAGGTGTGTCCTTGAATTTGTTGCAGTGCAGCTGGTCAATAAAAATGGCTTTCTTTGTGACCTCTTTGTGAGATGGAGAGAGTGCTTCCCCAGTGTAGGCATAGTCAATGTTGCCCAGAGTGAGGTAAATCTTGTTGTGCCACTGTTCAAATTCGGAAGAGGCTTGGTGTTGTTGGAGGTGCTAAGTGCACAATCAGTGGCCAGATGAGGTGCTGTTGGTGCAGCTCACATGTTCCATCTGGCTGAGCCAGTGACTGAGGTCATGGCTGTTGTCAGGCGTGACTTTAGAGGGTGGGGGTGTTTCTTTGATGGAATCTGTGATATCTATACAGCTGGTTGAGGTGTGACAACACTTCCTTCTTTGTGAACACTATCTGACTCAGGTGGGCGCTGTATAAGGTGGGGACTTAGCCAGGTGCAATGTGAATCTTTGAGGGACTCTCCAGCCTTTTTGTAACCTTGATAGAGTCTTACTAAAGCAGTGTCTTTGATGTGGGCAGCCATGAACAAGCAAGACCTGAGGTGCTTGAATATCTCAACATACGGGTCTGGAGAATGGCTTGTTGGATCAAGGTGAGATGATTTTAGACTAAATCCACCTGCGTTGGGGGTTAGATAATGTGTAGGTGAACTTAGAGCTGTGCACATCCTTGCATTTATTGTTCTTTGGTTTGGCTGGAGGGGGTTCGGGTTTGGTGTTGGGTTCAGATTTGGCAGTAGCTCAGGGGTCAGGTTGGGTGGGGGGAGCATGGGGCTCACAAACGATAAGTGCCTGCAACTGCTGCAGCTGCGGGTCAATAGTGGCCAAGAACATGCAGGTCACCAGGCTATCGCTGCTGAGAGCCGAGTAGCAGCTGTGCAGATCTGATGGCATCTAATCTACACAATTAGATACTTGAAGTCTAGTCTCGTCTCTCCTCTGTTTCCTTGCCTCTCACTCAGACGGCTCGCACGCTCGCCTGCCTGAGCTGGCAATCTGCTAGTCAGATGGGGATACTTTGCCTGCTTACGACCTCTTCAGACAGCCTTTCATTGACCATGTGGAAAATTCCGGAAAAACCCTGATCCAGGAAGTTCACCATCTTTGAAAACAGTGAACCTTGCTATGTCTTCCTAACTTGGACAGTTTGTCAACAGACAGTTGCAAAAATGTTGCATCCACCCCTATGCCTTTTTGGGAAGTCCTTTCTGATTGGGTTGGACCAGCTGAAAACCGGCAGTGAATTCCAGCCAAGAAGCTGCCTCAGTTTGAAATTATACAAAGTCCTTTGAAATCAAGCATGATGGTGTTTGTTCAATGTACATAGAAATCCATTGATTATGCACACACAGTAGATGATATAGCTACAGTTTGAACAAAGTACACATCTAAAAGTAACAAGGCGCAAATACATGAGTAAAAAATCATGGTTTCACAGAAGGCATTGACAGACCGTTCCAGGAGTGCGGAGTAGACAGCTGCACTCAGGACATTATGAATTTGACACAATGCGAGGTATTGAGCTTGACAGTGGTGCGAAGTGGTCTTGCAAACTGCATTAGCTGCCATGGGGGATTGATGCCAGGTGGGGTGAGCAGAGGCAGGGATGATGCTGGGGGGCCAAAATTGGTAGAGTGTATTGCCAAAACACTAGACAAGGACAGTTAGAAAATGTGTGTTTGCACACAGTAGTAAAGCAACAGTTGTGATTGTGGCCACCGTGGGTACACACTTTTGGTGCGGGGAGGTACAGGTTGCAACCCTGTTTAGGGCAGGGAGCTTGTCGGGCATTGATGTCCTATTGTGACTTCGTTGGGGAAGAGCATGGTGGCCAGGGAGGGTATTGTGAGCAACGAACATGGAGAGAGAGAGAGAGGGTGTGAAAAGTTGGCCTTGTTTGCCAGTACAGTTGCTGCTGATGGCTACTTTCAGCCAGTCCAACCCAATCGGGAAAGACTTCCCAAAAAGGCATAGGGGCGGATGCGAAATTTATTGAGTGTCAACAGAGTCCACTAAGATAGGCCACATCCATATGCATCCAAGTGACTAATCATGGTGGTACTGTCACAGATAAGATGTGATAAGATGGTTTCAGATCAAACACCAATTTATTTGGAACAAAGGTGAAATTAAAAAATCCATCCCATTAATCACTTGGAATTAAGTGTAGCTAGATGGTCCCAAATTTCCAGGGGAATCGGGCTTGAATTGACCAAGTTGATACATTTTTGGTGCAGATCTGCACTGAAAAATTGGGTTCAGTGCAGTTTTTTGGCTTGTAGTTTCTTTTTCAAGCTCGAGAAGGTTCACAAATCATTCATATTCATTGAACAAGACAAACAATGCATACTACACAAACATACCCAAAAGCCATGTGTCTCACAGACGTTCTTGAGGATTGACTTCTCTGCAGCAAAGTCAGGCTGGGAGTAAAGAACATGTGGCATGTGGGGCACACTTGAAGCTCCTGCATTCCACCTTGAGCTTTGATTCCTTGTGTAGTCCTCGCTCCTTGAGAAGGGTTGCCATGCCTTTGAAAATGCTGGCATGCTCATGTCCAAGTGGGAAATAGAGGGATTGGGGGATCCATCAGGCTTGGTGGTGTCCCACATACAAAAGTTTGTCTTCACATAGTCACCTTTTGGATCATAGAGGGGTCTGCTGTCTGCACTGAGTTTGTTTATGCTGACAAGAAAGTTCTTCTTCTTAGGCATGAATTTGGGCATTTTTCAAGCAGATAACATATCGCCAGCTCACTTGGTGTGTGTCATGGCATTGTTGAAAATGAAAACATGTTTCTTGTCAGCATAGTCACCTAAGAGAATGTCCATGGCGTGATTTGTTTGTTTAACAACATCCTCATTCATCAAATAGCCTTCGCAGCCCTTTCCTGCCTATTGACCAGATGGGTCCTTTGTCCATTGGTATCCCATCCGTTTCATCCATCTCTGGGCTGTGGAAAGATGAATACCCTTTTTCAGGCCTAGATGCCTCTTGACATCAGGCTGGTCAATGTAATGAACAACGTTGTGTGCCTTCACGTACTTCCCAATGCTCTGAAGGTGGATAGCAATTTTGTTTGAGATATTGGCGTCCTCGAGAATGGACTGCTCTCTATTCCAACTGCCGTACAAGCTCTTCAGTATGTCACTCGGATCCTTCATGAATGCATGAGCCCACTGTCTCAGCTTTCTCACAGTCCATGGGCCTTTTTGTGCAGTGTGTGCAGCAGCTAACAGTGAACACTGCAGAAATCCATTTCAACTGCACTGGTACTTGACCAGGTATCAAGTGGTCGCTGGTGTAAAGATGTAGGAACGAGGGGAGCCATTTTGTGAGACCTGGAAGCCTCGAGGGAGGTACGAGCGAGAAAGTGTCTTCCTAGTGGATTACGAGCACAGCGGTTGTGGTAAAGACCCTTTATTACGGTCCACTCTCACACAGACTTTGGTTAGAAGTAGGATATTCCACTCTCCTCCAAAGTCCTACCTCTAGTGATATTTGCGTGGAGGTGAAAGAGTAGCTCAAGTCAAAGCCCAGTCATGTCACTGATGGCAGTATGGGAATGGGGGACCTCGATGTCTGGGGAAATAGTCACGGAGTTGTATGAATTGTTCTAGTCGCCTGTCCTTCATCCCTGTGCGTCTGGTGAAGCCTAGAGCCAAGAGAGAAGAGATGGGCAAAAGGTTTTTGGTCAAAGTGTAGTTAGATTACCTAATATGAGTAAATGACTACAAATGGAGGTAGTAGCTAGAGATTGCAGATATGTAAATATGAGTGAAACAATTTAGGATGGTATATAACGGAAATAGGAGAGCCCTTACACATTTGAGGTATGTATGTGTATATAGAGGTAAGTCGCACTTTTTGTAGCCAGCCCCAGTGTTGCACAGTGGACAAAGGAGGTTGCTGATAACTTTCAGGGAAGCACAGGCATCCTCAATGGTCAGGGAGGCAAAATTATATTTGCAAGTGTTGTCATGAGGGTGTCCCTGGTCCAGTTTTCCTCCATCAACTGGGAGTGAGCATTTTCCTGCACAGCACCTTCGTCTCTCTATCCGAATCTGGGGACACACTGTCCATATATTCCTCCAAATACTCATTGTTGATGTCTCCAGACATGTTAAAGTGCCAGAGCTCTTACCCCAACCCATGTGGAGTTTTGGCTCCATTGTTTGTAGGCCAGCTGTGTCCTGGTGACAACAGGGGCCATTGTTGTGTCAACATGGTCCGAAATTGTGGACGCCACCATTGGTGGCAGATTTCTGGGGTTGGTTTTTTATTTTTTATTTTTTATTTATCCAATGTTATTTGCCCCTCGCCGCGTGCGGCACGGTGGGCATTCTTCTACACATGTACAGGAGAGGTATGAGATTGATAACGATTTCGGGACTCGGAGAGTCTGGGGGGAGGTCCGCGGCATCATGCCTAAAACAGCTGGTTGCAATCGCCAAGCTGAGTCGGGCGGTGGCGCTTTTGCGCAAAAAGGTGGGAGGAGCCCCGGGGTCTAGGCCTCCCTCGCGGGTAGGCACTGGTAAGTATGGTAAGTAAATTAAGTAAATGGGTACGGTACGGGTGGGCTAGATGGGTGCAGCGAGTCTGTGTCGCTGCGTTTTCATGGGTAGTCTGTACGCGTCGGGCGGTCATGAGGGGGGGGGGGGAGCGAGTTGTCTCAGAGCTCCTGGGGTTGGTTTGGCACAGTATTCTGGAGATTCTTCATACTCAGATCCTAAGCAGCTTAACCCGAGATAACATCACAAAGTACTTCAGTCCTATGGCCTTCACCATATGGACCTCTAGCATGCCCAGCGAACATATTCAAAAAATTGGGATCCTCCACATTGTCCAGGTGGGCCCAAAGCCTTTTCATCTTTGCATCACTGCCCCCACCATCCATGCTGACATGCCTAAGCACAACTGCGAGAAAGCTTACATCGAAGCTCATATTATCACCCTCCGAGAGCAGTCATACCAGTTGTTGGTTACAGAGGCGGGGATTATAGGAAGGCATAATAGCACCTCGAATGTTGGCTGAGGAGCACCGGGCATATCTGCAGGACCTGGTGAGGTGGACCAAGCTCAGGGAGCCTAAACTCTTCCAGGAGATCAAGATCCTCAATGGTGAGTATGTCGACCTCTCATGGGCATTGAACCATCTACATGACGGACCAACCACAGACAGAAGGAGCACAACTGTGATTTTGAGATTGTCAGCATCACACTGGGGGCAAGGGACGATTCACTCGGAATGCGAGTGCATTACACACACTCCACACACATTTGAGGGGACGGGACAACAAAGGCCACAAGGGCCTTTGTCCCATTTTTGTTTTTCTTTATATCCTCTCCCAAAAACAAAGGTGTGACAAAGGCCCTTGTGGCCTTTGTTGTCCCGTCCCCTTGAATGTGTGGTGAGTGCGTGTAACACACTCGCATTCTGAGTGTGTCGTCCCTTGCCCCCAGTGTCATCCATGTACTCAGCGAGCCTTATTTGAATGACCACAAGGTGCAGTTCGCATTCCTCCAAGAGCAGTACCATATTCATCTCTGCAGGGGTGCTAACCCCAATCCTTTCCATCTCATTCCTTATGGTATATAACCGTTTGCGATCAATATGCAAAAATGGTTCTACAAATGGCAGAATGGGTCTGCTTCTCCAACTCGGCCCGCACATTTGGCAGCAATGAGCTATCAAGTGCACGTTGAAACGTGTGCCGGCAGTCTATGGGTGAAATACAACTATATGCAAATCTGACGGACTGAATGCAATAGGAAAGTGCGCTCTTGTTCAGGATTCACAAATCCCAAAACTAACACAAAACCTAAAACAACAACCAACCAAACTCCACAAGTGATTCCAGATACAACCCCAGAGAGTATGAGTGAGTACGGGTCTTTGTGTACCAATAGAAGATACACAGGAACAGTTGTTTTAATATGCATGGAGCGCTATAAGCAGGCTCAATGGTTTGTCCTTAGACAAAGTTCAATTTATAGTTTTGCAACTCTGGGTCACCCACTCTAACCTCTTAAGACAGGAGTAGTGAACCAATTTGACACACAACACGCAACAATTCCGGAAACACACGTAGCACACTTAAAACACACACACAAGGATATTATCCCAAATAAAGCTGATAGATTTGTGATAATTCGAAAATACAAGCACGTCCTTTATTGGAGTAGCCTCGATGAATCAAACCAGAGGTTCCGCCCTTCTTTGCTGGAGAGACCGTCAGCCTTCTCCGCTTTCAGTGCCCGGGTAGGATTCCATGCTGTTTCCCTACAGACTGTCCTCCTTATATACTGTACATCTAAAAATAACTTTACAACTTGATATATAATCTACCAGCGTATCCACGTCCATGACTTAGTATATGAAATGTGATCGCCAAGACCTTGCTGACTGATTTAACTAGATCCTAGAAATGTTGGTTCCGAATTAGTCCCTCGAGGTATTATGGTCAGATGTGATAAGGCTATAAAATGCCTCTTTATAGGCACCCTGAACTTGTCTGTAGCCCAAGTATTGGTTTAGACCGTTTAACTGTCAAGGCGGGTCCTGGTTGAGCAGGATAAGGTATGCAACATCCGCATTCATCGAGTCACATGATGTAACAGCATGACATTTATTATTTGCCCAACTACATGTGGCCATCACGATGGATTCAAAAGTTAAAACCACAGAAATATAGAGCATTACTTTAGGAACAATCCTGTGGTTCCAGATTTTCAATAGCTATCTTCAAAAAAAAGTTTATTGCCTTTTTTGGAAACAGTCCTCAGAAAGCCAAAAGAAGTTGTTTCAGACACAAATTTGATTTGAGACCAAAAATTTCGCGCTGCCCAAAAGGGAAGTTCACACGATCACGTGATTATGTCACTCCGTCTCTGCCTCACCTCTAACACGTGTTTGCAGCACTTGCTCTTTACTTCCATCTTCCTACCACATCTCTGACCACTTCTGCACATATGCCAAGGAAGAAAGGACAGTCCAAAGCTCAGAATCTTGGGAATTTTGCACTCAAAGTCAGTGTTTAGTCTTTGATTTGATGTAAATTCAAATCTAAGTGTGTAAACAGCGTAAGCGTGACAAGGCTCAGCAAAGCGATGAAGTTCAGCCCAGAAAATGTTCCAGAAATGCCTCTCCAAACAACTCTTCAATAGACAGTGGTGACAACCAGCAGAATGTTGATGCAGATCCCTCCAATAATTCTGACTCTGAAACTAAGGCAGAAATTGAAATACAAGAGGATGATATACCTCATCCTAGAGACCAGGCAGATTTACTACGATGGCTTCAGCTTAGTGATGTCCATCTAAATTCATTGCCTACAACCACTGCTCCTGTGCGTCGAGGTGCTTATCACAGTCGGAAAATTGGGGCAGACATCTCTGAGCGCCGAGAACAAGAGCTTCGAAAATTGGAGGAGGAAAGAGCAGCAAGAGAATCCAAAGAGGATATCAAACATGGCCGGAAAAAAACAGCAATTACAGATTTTTTCTCTCGTCAAACACTTTCCCAGCCCAGTCCTCAAGAACCAGAGCTGGAACCTGATTCCCCCAATGAACAGCAGTTTGCTTCTGATGCAGAGATGGAAATTGATTCTGAGGGCAGGCTTTTACTTGAAGAATCTGGCCTGTGTGCTGAGACAGCTGCTAGTCTTCCCACCTCTGATCGGTCTAACTCCGAGATTGAAGAATACAATGTAGACCATGCCTCTAGTTCACATGCTAGTGTCATCAACTTATCTGATTCATCTGAACCTGAAATTGTAGAAGAGATTGTGGGCAAGTCTTCAACTTCCAAGGTCACCCTTGAGGTTGTAGAGGATGAGGATGATATTCCATTGAATGTTGAGCCATGTGAACTCAGTCCAGAAGCAAGAGCAGAAGAGGGTTTAGATGAATTGCCTTGGGATCCATCTCAGGATATTTATCCTCGGGCTGCTGATTCTCCACAACTTGTTGAACAGCTGCCAGAACCATCAGAACCATCCCCAACTCAGCCCTTACCACCAGGGTCAGCTACATATTTCCACCATGAGCGAGGGTTTATCATGCCAAACCGTCCTCAACCCAGGAAATTACCCAGTCAGGTGCCATCAAATTCATCTGTTGACAGTGGCATCCAGAGTCTTCAGGATATTCTGCACCCCAAGCGAAACATTGGCCGTGGACATAAAAAGAAGAATAACCTGGATCTTGTCACCGCTGCTCATCTTGAGTGCATGATATGATTCCTTCGTCTTTACAGGGCATCAGGATATGCCGGCTGGACATTGCACTCGGAAACTGTGGCAATAGCTAGTGGCAGGTCAGGTACAAAAACATGGCTAGGCAGAAAAATTCGTCAGTGGGCCATTGACTTTTGTGCAGACCACAAGAAGATTCCAAATCACATGTATGGCTGCTTCAGAACTTCTATCTTGACTGATGAGGATGTGGCTGGAGACATCCACCTCCACTTGCAGTCACTGGGCAAGTGGGCTTCTGCCAAGGACATTGTCCGCTATATTGCCACACCTGAATTCCAGGGTCGCCTGAGTGTGAAGCGCACAATTACCATTCGGACTGCTCAGCGCTGGATGAATAAAATGGGTTACCGTTGGAAAAAAGAGCCAAAAGGAATGTATTCTGATGGGCATGAAAGAGAGGATGTAGTGAATTACTGGCAAAATGTGTTCCTCCCTCGATGGCGGGACTTTGAGTCAAGAGCTCGATGGTACAATGGCACTCAGACTGAAGAACAAATTGAGTTTGATGCCAAGATGCGGGCTTTCATGAGTTCTGCACTTGATGCACGGGTTGTTGTTATATGGTGGCATGACGAGTCAACCTTTTATTGCCCTGACCGTCGAGATTTGCGCTGGGTTCACAAGTCCGAGAGGGCTAAGATCAAAGCAAAGGGCCAGGGTGCAAGTCAAATGGTTGGTGACTTCGTGTCAGACGTGTACGGCTGGATGAAATCCAAGAAACCTAATGCAGATGGGTAAGATATTTTTTAAACCTTGATAAGCAGGATCTGACATCTCTGTTTTGAGTGAATACAAATGTGCTCGCAATTTATTGAAAGCAGGTGGCCAGTGTGAAGGCTATCAAACAACTAATGATATCATCAACCAGTCCACTCAAGCTATGGATATCCTGGATGAGGATTATTCTGATGAAAAGCATGTCTTGGCTTATGACAATGCAACAATCCATACTCCCCGTGCTCCAGATGCTCTCAGTGCCATCAAAATGACCTTAAATCCATCTGAAAACTTCAATAAAGTCAAAGGACCTGATGATATTGCACGCTGTGTTCGGATGAGGGATGCAACTTTCTGTGATGGAACTCCACAATGCCTCTACTTTGCAGATGGGCGCTTCAAAGGGATGAAGGTTCTTATCTCAGAGCGCCGGGCAAAAGGCCATGATCTCCCAGACCCTGATGCTCCTGCACCAAATTTAGGTTCCAAAAAGAAAATCAAGGCTTCATGTGGGAGTAGCTTCAAATGTCGTCACACAACTTCAACTCAGTGCTGTTTGAGAAAGATTCTCTACATGGAACTTGATTTTCAAGCTCAAAAATCAATGTTGGAGGAGCATTGCGCAAAGCGAGGCTATGAGGTTATCTTTTTTCCCAAGTTCCACCCAGAGCTCAATTTCATTGAGCAATGCTGGGGATATGCAAAACGCATCTACAGGATGTTTCCAGAATCTTCATCAGAAGAGGACTTGGAACGGAACATGCTTGAGGCCCTTGATTCAGTTCCACTTGCCTCCATGCGTCGCTTTGCTGTGCGGTCTTCTAGGTTTGCTGATGCATATTTTCATGGGCTTAATGGAGCGTGTCAGGGGAACCACCCGTCCGTCCGTCCGTCCGTCCGGCCGTCCAGCTCCGGCCCATCGCACCGCCCCACTTCCTCGTCTGATCCTTCGTCCAGCCTCGTCCGTCCGTCCGACCTCGCCCGACCATACGGCCTTCGGTCCTACGCCTTCGTCCGGAACGTCATCCTCCGTCCTCCTCCGACCCCCCTCATCCGGTCGCTCTCACTGGCACGTGCTATGCGATCAAGCTCGAGACCACTGCCGATCGATCCGGACACGTGCTACTAGCTAGTACCTATAAAAACCTCGCCTAGCGTGAGAATCCTTATCCTTTCTTCTCTTCGGATTCTCCCGCTAGGTGCGTATTCTAGAAACCTGTATTTAGTACTGTCAATTGAGTTACTTCGGATTCTCCCGCTAGTCTCCCGCGCTCCCGCGCCGAGCTGAGGTTGCCCTTACAGAGCGGATGCAGTTTGGGCCAACAAGAAATATAGGGGTCATAGGACTCTTCCTCCTCAATATCGTGAAGACTTCAGGCAGCATAAGCATGTAGTATAGCTAATATATTGTCCAATCTTTTTTGTTTTTGCTCTATAGTGTCTAAAGTGCGAAAAAAACATGATTTTGTTTTTTGTCCCCGAAATTTCGCGCTTTCCCACGTTACTGTCACACGTCAGTCACGCTTCACGTGACTCGATGAATGCGGATGTGGCATACCTTACCTATTTGTCTGATTTATCCCTGACACGATCAAGTTCTTTACTTAGCACCCGATCGGTTCTAGTATTCTGGATTTCCTGGGCTCACTACTGGTGCCCCTTGAATGATTCTTGGAAATCCAGAACCCTGGGTCTTTTGCCTTCAATTAGACACCCTGGTCCCCTTCGTAGCCCAAGTGAAAGATCAATTCCTAAATTGGGTTCGAACTCGGTTGCCATATTGAGCTGATCAATATTTGATGGGCATATGGCACCTTATCCGGATCCGGCCCGTTGCGGTTGAAAGGTTCTGGAGTCATCACGTGATCGAATGTGACATTGTCTCGCTACAAGCATGGATAAACAATGTTGAACCTGTTCAAGATAAACTTGCTGCAAGCTCAACAATTGGCACAGAGTGGATATTATATTCCCTAATGCTTATTTGAACTACCCGCAACCTCCTGCCTATGGTATGACAGTCGGATCCAGAACCGATGGCTTATTAGTCGGAGGCAGTATATGTGTGTTCTGGATACTCATCCGCAACCGGTTCCATATTTGGTTTTTAGCGTGTAGCTCCAGGTCTACTGACTCGGGACTTGTCATAGACCCAGACGTGCGTGTATCCGCAATGTAAATCCAGAAAGTGTTAATTTTCAGGCATGGGTGAATTCACAGCTTATCAACATGCCTTGGCCATGCAAATCAATTTTGGTAAGAACAAGGAGGCTCAATTGCTGGGCGGACATTGGGCTACTGCAATACTTGGAAGGAGGAAGGGGGAGATGGTTCCCCACTGTGTATGATAGCCAGCCGATTGGCAGAACTTCACCTTCAGCATCCATCCAGTCACTGGTAGCTGTCTTGGGGAGGGATGGTAATGGCGACCTGCGATGATTGTCATGACCTTGTCATCACGAACTCCGGCAGCTCACAACATGACTGTGAGATATCCCAGGACAAGAAGCCAGTCTCGGACATCAACTTCCCTTCCCTGAAATTGCTCCACTATCTGCACGATGTTTTTGAGGAGCTGGAACTCACAGCGCAACTGGATGTCAATTTTGAACATTTTGAGCTGGTCCGGGTTCCAGTTTGCAAAGTACTGAGTCAATCCCAGAACACAGAGCTCATGGATAAGGAGCTGCCTGGGCTGGACCTCACCTCAACCAAAGATCTATATATAGACCAGCATGTCAAGAATGAAGTCAACACAGAGTGGCTGGAGGCCACCTTAGCAGTGGACACTTCCCTCCATCTTGTTTCCACCTGTCCACTGGAGCTTTCACCTACACTTGCCGTCAATTGAAGCAAAGCTTGGGCTCGTGGAGGGCGAACCAAGATGTGGCTACCAAAGGACAAACATAAGTGTTTTCTGATTTGCTTGCGAAATTGTTAAATAATAGGAATCCAAGAGCATTTCATCAGATGCAATTTCGGCTTTGAAGGGGTTCTTACACTACGGTCACGCAACAATGTGAAACTCCTGTGTCTTCACACATGTCACAACACTCAGAACCTCCTTGAGCTTGATCCGGCAACAAATATCCACAGCAACATTGCCGGAGGGCCTCACAATTGTGGTACAGAGTCCATGCACAGAATTGCAACACTGTTTGATTTACCACCCATGTATTTGCACGCACGTTGGTTTACGGAAGGCATGGTTCCCAAACTGAACTTGAATGGGAGTAGTAGAAGGGTGAGAAAGGGCAGGAGCAGAACCAGCAAAAATGCAGATGGGAAGAAGGCAAAGAAGGCAGAGTCAAGTAGAAGGCAAGGAAACACAGGGGATGGGGATGGTGTTGCAGGTGAGAGCAGTCTTTTGATAAAGGGTGGGAGCAGAGCCAGTAAAAGTGCAGGTGGAGAAGGCAAGGAAAGCAGAGCCAATTGAGGGAAAAGCAAACACAGGCATTGTAGGTGAGGGCGGTGCATCTACGAAGAAGAACAAAAAATGCCGCAAAAGGCGGGCTTGATGGGGTGGGAGGGATTGTGGTGAGCATCTTCCTTTGTGATCTAATTTCACTGACAATGTACACTTCCTGTGGTCTGTGCAAGCCCACCAGGGACCACCAAGTGTGTAATTGTTGCTGCTCTCCAGCAAGAAGGTTACCGCAATGATTTTATTTTCAACAAGTACGCTATGTTACTATGTTACAATCAACCACCTCATTTCCTTGATAATGCCATGGTACACCATGCATATCCCTTATGCAATATCTTCCTTCAAACTCCTTCCTTGTTCTCCAGACTATTGTGATACGATACAGCATCAAGATGCATAGATTGTCTGTATGATTGTATCAGATGCTGTTTCTTGGCCTGATAAATCCAGAGATATTTTGTAAAACACATCACACGAAACGAACACAATTCCATCACTGCTGTGAGTTCACAGCAACCCACCCTCATCTGCCACCACTCTATTTTCTTTGTGCCGAGACTTGATAGTAAAGAATGAAATAAGAATCAGAAAGCTGACTCACCAAAATCGCTTTGATTCTTCTGTGAATAAGAGATGAGACACTAGGGCTGAGAATGAAACTGAGAAAAAGAAGGTCAGTAGGGCAGTCACAGTCCCACGGGCAAATGATCTGACCTGTTTGTTTATCAACTCAGCATTTACTACTTCAACTTCTCCTTTACAACCCTAGTCCAACTACTTTTCCCTTTCCTCACAATCACCATGCTTCACACACTATCCTTCTTTTTTTCTTGTTCATACTGTACCATTTTCACCAAGTGTTCAAGTGACACATGACACCAGGTATGGTGTTCCAAACATCACATTATTCCTTTTGGAAAAAAACTCTTGGGTTGGAAAAAAAGAATTGGGTCAAATCTCAAATTATCTTTCTACTGTATACCTACATACTAGGCAGTTGTGAGATCCTCAACCTCAAAGGAATCAAGTGCTAATTCTAGGGATCAGGCTCAAAATGCAACTTCAGCTTAGCGTGTCTACATGCACAGCCACCATATCTGATCCGTGACGTCCTTGCTCTCGCTCTGCACCTACTCTGCACTGCGACCAAACCCAACAACAGCAGCTACTTGAGAAACACAGTGGGACTTTCTTCTGAGGCCAAACTCTATAGCCTCAGGTATATGGCGAAGATGTAATGGGGAGGGCCAAGGCTTGAAGTTCCAACACAGTGGACTTGTGTTGGACACCATGAGAACTGGCATATACAATATATGGACACATCTGGTGGAATTACAGCAAGGTCTCGGACAGCTTTCTTTACATAGTGTCTACTAGGGAACTGCACCTGTGCTCTCTCAGGGGTGCTGAGCTGACACATTGCTCGCTTTATTCTATATCTCTTTGCTGCCACTCACTATTGCCCACATTTGCAGCACACATTTGCAGCACTCAAACTCGGTAAGATCACACTCGGTAAGATCACACTTTGGCTACAGGGCAGGCACACAGGGAAGAAGGTTGTGGCAATCAATCAGCTGGACAAGGGCACAAAGGAGCAGCTGTACCTGCACAGCATTTTTGCTGGCATCATTGAGCATTACCTGCACAAGCTCACCTGCCACACAGGCCAGAAGGTCGCACACAAGAGTTGGGCTCAACAGCAATGCTGCAGTTGACACTTGATGCAGCAGGAGGATGTGAAGAAGATGATCAAAAGGTTGGATGCTACACTGCGGGCAAAAACAGGGGCTTCTTCACTCTTCTGCAGGTAAGTTTTCTCTCCCCTCTCCCACTTTTTCATCTCCTACCATAGTTTTGTTTTGTTCTTGGGTGTTCTTGATTCCTTCACAGTCGCCTTTCCTCTGGGATGGGTTCACGATGCCAGGCCTGGCTCCGTGTATGCTGCAAACAGAGGTGGTTTTTCCAAAGCCCAAAAAGGAAACCTCATCAGTTTTGATTTGTTCTCAGATGCCCTTCCTCCGGCATGTGCTATTTTTCTTCCCAGAGGCTGTTCCAATCTTCTGGCATATCCTATTTCTCTTCCTAGCAGAGATTCCGGCACTCTGGTTGTGGCAACTCACCGTTGTAGATCATTTTTGATTTGTTCTTCTTCATACAGCTTTCTACGCTCCTCAGCGTCTTTCGCAACAACGTACAAGTGTGTCAGCAGATACTACTTGCTCCTGGTCACCAGTTATTCGCTGCCAAAAGCTAAAAAAGGAAACTTTATCAATTTTGATTCGTTTTTGTTCGTTTTGGATTCGTTCTTCTTCCGGCATGCCCTATTTCTCTTCACAGAGGACATTCCAATCTTCCGGCATGTCCTATTTCTCTTCGGAGAGGACATTCCGAAAAATACTATTTCAAACAAAATAGGTGAACAAGGAGCGAGGACCGCTGCCATTGCATGATCGTGGGACCGCATCAAACACTGCCACATCGTGTCTTCCCACTGTGTGGCTGTGTTCCATCGCACCGTGTTGGCCACTCGTCCATCTCAAGTATGGGTATAGTATTTGCAACATCTCGAGTCCAATGCTGGTTGCCACTCCTCTTCCACCACCCAGCGTCAACCACCTGATCCACGCTCACACTGGTATCAGCCCGATTGGATTGACGAGGAGAAGGCCATGGCAGCGCATGAACAGCCTACATGCACATCCCACGCACGCTCACTACTGGCAAAGCCAGCGAACAGGCGCCTGCGTCCTCGATAGCTGTCCAGTCCACCTCAACTTCGAGGTGCCTTTCCCTACAGTGCACATGGTAGCGATAGTTGCACAGTCTTATTGCGGGAGGAGTTTCCCGACTCGGTGGCAGATGGTGCTACGGCTCGCAAGAGCTGCTTGTTCGACTCAAGACCGGGTCCTAAATATGCGGCATGGGGTCGTCTCATCTGTTTTGCCAGCTACAGTTTTCTCATGGCCTGCTCGTCAACACGACTCCCATATCCTAGCTACTCCAGCAAGTCAAACCCGTGTGCCTGCCGTTAATAATGACAAGGTGGGTCTCAAATAGATGACGGCCGTGAATCCGAACTGTGAAAAGTCAGATAAAGGCAAGGTAGAGAAATGGTGTAGCCACCTGCCCGAAATTAAAGACTTGATTATGTGCGCGCATAAGGGGCTCCCAGTTGTTGCGCAAAAACTCAGTCATAGACTTGTAGTGCTGATCACCGTGGGTGAGTGTGGTGTGGTGGTGCGCATCCGTCTGGTTGGCATCAAACAATTTGGGGTTTTGGGCCATAAAGAGTGCATGATTGTGAAGCATGATGTTTTCACAGAATATCTACTGCGAAAAATTCGCGTCAAACTCCGGTGACCAGGACCTCGAAAATTTTTGTTCTCAGTCCTCACGCCCCGTCAACCCCGCCTTTTGCTGCATTTTTTCCACTCCCACTCATGACACCTGCACCTCCACTCGAATCTGCCTTCTTCGCCTTCTTCCCATCTGCATTTTTCCCGGTGCCGCTCCCACCCTTGCTCCCGCCTTTTGCTGTGTTTTTTCCGCTCCCACTCATGACACCTGCACCTCCACTCGAATCCGCCTTCTTCGCCTTCTTCCCATCTGCATTTTTCCCGGTGCCGCTCCCACCCTTGCTCGCCCTTCTACTACTACCGTCCAAGTTGAGTTCAGGCACCACGTGTTTCGTAAACCACCGTGCGCCCAAATACACCGATGGTAAATCAAAGAGCGTTGAAATTCTGTGAACCAACTCTGTTCCACAATTGCGAGGCCCTCCGGCGACATTGCTCTTGATATTCATCGTAGGATCACTCTCGAGGAGGTTGCGAGTGCGGCGACATGTATGAAGACACAGGAGTTTCGCATCGCCGCGCGGCTGTAAGATGTGCGCTGTCAGAACCCCTTCAAAGCCGAACTCGCATTTGACGAAGTGACCTTGAATTCCTATTATTTAACGATTCCGCAAGCAAATCAGAAAACACTTATGTTTGTCCTTTGGCAGCCACGTCTCGGTTCGCCCTCCGTGAGCCCAAGCTTTGCTCCGATTGACCGCCAGTGTAGGTGAAAGTTCCAGCGGACAGGTGGAGACGAGGTGGAGGGAAGTGTCCACTGCTAAGGTGGCCTCCAGCCACTCTGTCTTGACTTCATTCTTGGCGCAGCGGTATACGTATAGCTCGCCAGTCGAGGCGAGGTCCAGCCCGGGCAACTCCTTTGCTACGAGCTCCGTGTTCTGGGGTCGACTGAGCACATCGCGAACTGGAACTCGGACCAGCTCAAAGTGTTCAAAGCCGATGTCCAGTTGCGCTGCAAGTTCCGGCTCCTCGAAGACATTGTGCAGATATCGGAGCAATTTGAGAGAGGGGAAGTTGACGTCCAAGACTGGCTTCTTGTCCTGGAATATCTGACACTCATGTTGTGAGTTGCCAAAGTTTGCGATGACGACATCATGGCAATCATCACAGATGGCCCATCGCCATCCCTCCCCGAGACAGCTACCCGTGTCGGGATGGACGCCGAGGGTGAAGTTCTGCCAATCCGCTAGCTGTCGTACACAGTGAGCGACGGTCTCCCCCTTCTTCTCGCAGAGTATTGCAGTAGACCGATGTCCGCCGAGCGATTGAGCCGCCGTGTTTTGGGCAAACTTGACTTGCGTGGCCAAGGCGCGCGCACTTGACGATTCGTCGCTGCCGAATGTGCAGGCTGAGTTGGAGAAGCGAACCCCATTCCGCCGCTTATAGAACCACTTTTGCATCTCAATTCCAAATGGTTCCATACCGAATGGAAGGAGGTGGAAAGGATCAGGGTTAGCGTGCCTGCGGAGACGAATATAGTACTGCTCTCGGAGGAATGCGAACTGCGCCTTGCGGTCATCTGAATCAGGCTCGCCGAGGGCATGGGTGATGCCGACAATCTCGAAATCGGGGTCGTGTGCCTTCTGTCCGTGGTTGGTCTGTCTTCTTGCACGTAGATGATCCAACAACCATGAGAGGTCGATGTACTGGCTGTTCAGGATCTTGATCTCCTGGAACAGTTTGGGCTCCCTGAGCTCAGTCCGCTTCCCCAGGTCCTGCAGATACGCCCAGCGCTCCTCAGCCGACGTTTGAGGTGTGATTATGCCTTCCCTCTCCATAATCCCCGCCTCCGCAACCAACGACTGGTACGACCGCTCTCAGAGGGTGATGATACGAGCTTCAAGGTAAGCTTTCTCTCCATCGTGCTTGACTGCGCCAGCGTGGATGGTGGGGGCGGTGATGCACATATGAACAGGTTGTGGGCCCACCTGGACGATGCGGAGTATCCCAATATTTTCGATATATTCCCCGGGCATGTTAGGGATCCATGTGGTGGAAGTTGTACGACTGAAGTACTTTGCGATGTCATCCGGGGTGATGCTGCTCAGGATCTGAGTTTGAATAATCTCCGGAATACCGCGCCAAACCAACCCCAGAAATCCGCCGCCAACGGTCGCATCCACAACTTCGGACCACGTCGATACAACAATGGCCCCCGTCGTCACCAGGACACGACTGGCCCACAAACAGTGAAGCCAAAACTCCACATGGGTCGGGGTAAGAGGCCATAGGTCCATGGTTGGACCCAAGTAAGTCGCAATGATCTCTTCTGACAAATCATCTTGGGGGGGGATCTGCAGCTGGATTTGACGCGCAAGGTTCCGGAAGGTTTGGAGTGCTCAGCCGCTATTTTGGTCCCACAGTCCGCCGACTCGTTCCTCGCTGTGTTCACCTAGCAGTGCTTCTAGGCTGATGATATCCAGCAGCCTGATGCCCGGTACGATACCAGAATCCAGGCTGTGGAAGACGTTCAGACCGTTCTTGATAATGGTCCGGAACGCGGAGTTGGTGGCCTTTGGGCTCGAGACCCTGCTGGACAAGTAGGTTCGCTGTTCCTCCAGGAATTTCGTGACACAGTCCGTGATTGTGGGGGATGTATGAGTGCCGAAGACGCGGGGAGGTAGGGGTATGGACACGATGGTGGAAAAGGAAGGAGGAAATTCAAAGTATGGTATGTATCCGCCGACAGCATGGTTTAAGCCCATTCCACACGACATGTGAATTAAAAAAACCTCCATGTCACCGGCGTGACGGTCTGTGTGCAAACCTGTTGAGCTGGGCACAGCACACCCAGGTATATTGTATGCGGTGAGGTTGAGGAAAGGTTCGTTGGCCTTCATATAGTTCGAAAACCGTGTCCTGCCCTTCCCCATGTCTTGCTCAAGTCTCTCGTCGGCGGTTTGAACATTGGTTATTCCGGTGTAAAAAGAATGACCTTTGACTTGCACAAGGGGCGGCTCGAGGGAGCGCATAACTTTGACCAACAGCGCGAGCACATCAGGCTGTAAGTTCATCTCTCCGACAAGGGCTTCGAGCCATCGGTGCACCTCATCAATCATCTACCCGCGCTCAATGAGCCCCGCCGCACCCCAGCCCAAGTCTGTGGGATATGCCGTGACGTAGCGGCGCAGACACGTTGCAGGCATGCACTCGGCGCTTTGTGTCTTGGGCGTAGGGTTCCTGAGGTACGCTGCCTGGCCATCCTCGCTGACATCTTCAGGTCGGCTCGCGATCAGAGTGCCGTTGTGCACTGCATCCTGTACAGCTTGGGAATAGTCGCCAGCTGCGACGTCGAGGAGGAATTCCGCGACAGGATCAGAAAGATTTCGGAAAAAGGGGTGATTGGGAAGGCTGGGCGTAATATGCTGATAGTAGGCTCCGACCAGATGAACTTCATGGAGGCACACAGATACAGGTGACGCATCGTGCTCAGCCAACGCGCGGCTGGACTGACGCCGCCAGGTCCGTGCTGATTCAAATTGGGCTGCCCATAGAGCACCTACACACACGGTTTTGAGTGTGTCGTCTACCTTCACTCGCCGCCACAGTTGATGTGTAGTAATCTATGCAATAGAGAAAACAATCAGTAGTGATACGTTGTTAAGGGGAGAAATACGAACAACAGTCTCCTCTGGGTTATCAACGAAGGCATCTCTTATATCTGTGTCGGTGAAGGCCTTGATATAAAAAGTATGTTGAGGAAAAACAAAGAAAGAAAATGACGGAGGTAGTGACCTGGTCCACTTTTGCATCGTTGTCATCCCGATTTTGAGGTGTCTTGTCGTCCTTTCTCCCAAGGACCTGATCAGATCGTCAGTGGATAGCAAGGCAATAATATTGATATATATCTACCTTCCCCGACAGTTTTTTCTGTCTTCGCCGCTGTTTGCGCGAGGGTGAAGTCGAGACATTCTCATCCAGCAAGAACAACGAGGTTTGCTGAACCTCATGAATAGGAGCGGTAATTAAGAAAGACAGAAAACATACCAAATGTGCAGGAGCTGCGGATTCCTCAATACCCTGTAAAACGCTAAGATGATGTAAATACCCCAAACAGCGAGATACTCACCACATCCACTGTTTTAAATGACAAATGCTGCCTCTCAAGTCAGTAAAAATACAATGCAGTATGGATTCCCAGTATGTACCGGATGGCCAGTCAGAAAGTTTTCATCGTAGTCGTCGTGGTCAAACATAGCGTCATTTTGATCACCTCTTCCGCTGTGGACACGGCCGTGCTTGGTTGGTGGGCCCTTCAAACCAGGTGAGAAGCAGGAAGAAAAAGAGCGCACTAACTCACATCCCTGTTGAATGACGTCGCGCTGATCTGAAGAGGAAGAAATGCTAGGAATTAGCAAGCAATACAAGATGCAGGTAAAGTCTCAAAGCTCATACATTGCGCTTCATAGCGCTGGAGGATTGAAATGAGGACATGAGAAAAGGAAAGGAGCAAAAAGATGGCAAATGATTTGGTGCAGAACGGAAGCAGACATTTTGGCGAAACCCCCTCAAGGCTGAAGTCCTTTCAGGGCCAGGCAAAGCCGCTAGTGCATTGAGCCGCCGTGGGGTAGGGACCGGCACTGGATTTGGACGCACGGGTCACTCCTTAACAGCCACAGGAGGGACCAGCACTGGTCAATGGCCCCAGAATTACTTGTAAAAGTAATCTGGGGTATCGGCCAGTTTGGCCAATGCATTGCCCAGAGAGTAGAAAAATACGGGCCAACGTGTCGGACACGTCGGGATATCGGTGCGATGAACACGATCCGAACATGGCCCGCAAGTGATTTGAGCCTCCAAAAAAATTATTGTACTCTACAACATGTCAGGACAGGCTGTGAGAAGTATTGAGCAAGTTTTCGCAGCAGAAGAGGGCAAGAAATTCACGCTATGGGTCTCGAATACCGCAGCTCGTCAAATCCCAAACGCAATCCTACGGGTGACCGGGCCAAAGAGAAATGTGATATGAGATGATAGGCGAGAGCGTAGGGTGTCGCAGGCTGACAGTATTTAAGAGCAACAGCTTCTGGCCAACAGAGTCGGCCGTTAGTTGCCTTCCAGTGCGTAAAACAGCGGGAAAAGCGTAATAACTGGTTGTGTGTGAGTTAAGATGTCCCTCGAGCACACGTGCACTGTTCATAGTGCGAGACGCGTCCCAAGAAAAAATGCAGTTGTGCCACACCAGACACGTTGGGAATCAAGCAGCGCACGGTTTGAACGACAAAGACAGAATCAAATGTTCTGGGGTCGAGTCTGGGGTTGAGTGCACCCAGCGGAAAAACGCGGAGAGCCGCAGAGTGTCGCCGAGAATTATCAGAATTCGGAGCCAGTCGAGCCAGAGCACAATGTGAGCCTTGCGGGGCGGGTCACGTTGGGAAGAAAGTTTGATCTACATTGCCGCAGAGCGCGCAGGACCACAGACGTCAACAATTCCGAGCCCAACCTCAACTGCAATGAAACTTCCACCTGAAATACAGCGGATAATCTTTGAGACCGCAATCTTCGATGATCCCCATAATTTCGAGCAGAAGACAGATTTCTGCCTAGTATTAAAACCAGTCCGGGAATGGTCAGTGTATGTTGATACCCAAATTTTCTGTTTGCTTACCTGGGGTGTGGCCAAGGTGCAGCGGGCCTTTTATCGGACTGTCACGGTTTGCGGATCTGAGGACGCTGCACATTTTGCTTGTCTTGAAGACATGACATCCGCCAGCTTCATTGCCAGCGCCGTCAAAAACCTCTGGCTCAGCGTGGATCATTCGTTGATACAGCGGTCAGTCATAGCTGCGTGCGGGTCCATGCAGGATCTCAGTGTCGGTAACCCCATGTTCCCTGAAGACGTGCCGATCTTGAACGGACTCGTGGATCTCAAATGCCTATCTGTAGCATTCTCTTTGCTCCCGGCTTTTGCGGCCTCTTCTCCGCCTCTTTGGCTCAACACGTTGACCCACCTGCACTTGCACACGAACTCAATCTGTGAGGCCGACATTTCGGCTCTCGCTCAACTGCGCTCCCTCTCCCACCAGCACCTGGCACTCGGCATTGCCTGCGGCCTACCCTATGCCGAAATTGCATGTGGGACGTGTGCTCATTTGACGCTTGTGGTGGTGAGACAATGGTGTAATGAGGCCGTCGGGGACCGTCCTAGTGACCGTTGGATCCTCGTGGTGACCGACAATGTAGATTGAGGCCTGGCGGAACGCATGCAGGTGGAGCGGGACACATTGGCCGAGCGCGCTGAACGCATAAGTGCAGCCGAAAAGGCAGGAAGGGGCAAAGGCTGATGAGGGCGGAATTGGTTGCCAGTGCGTATCTTGCTCTAGCCTCTGCTTTATTCTCTTGCCTTCCCCTCCTTAAGCCCGGTTTCATTTCCATCTGTGTTCCCTTCTCTCCATCCCCAAACTAATGCTATGCTGTTTGACATGATTCTCTGAGGGACTCTGCGGCCTTTTCGTAGCCTTGGTAGAGTCTTACCAAAGCAGTGTCTTCAACATGAGCAGCAGCAAACAAGCCAGACCCGCAGTTCTGAAATATCTCAACATACTGCACTCACGTTATAGGGGGCTGTTGAATGGCTTGTTGTATTGAGGTTAAATGTTTCTGAACTAAATCTACCTGGAATGAGGGTTAAACAATGTGTAGGTGAAGCTGGGGCTACGCACGTCCTTGCGTTTCGTTTGCTTGGGTTTTGCGGGCGAGGGTTGGGGCTGAGGGTTGGGGTTTGGCGTCGGGGTCGAATTTGGTGGTGGGTCAGGGGTCGGGTTGGGTGGGGGAGCACGGGGCAGACGAACGATGGGCGCCTGCAACCGCTGCAGCTGCAGGTCAATGGTGGCCAAGAATGTGCGCGTCACCGGGCTATCGCTGCTGAGGGCAATTAATTCAAGTTCCAATGCATCTTTCTCGGCAACGAGTTTGTTCAGTCGGTTTTGGAGATCATCGTGGTTGGACATGGCGCGAAACAAGAAGTTACGAGACACGGGGCACCGCCACTCAGATGATGACACCTGAGTGGTGGTGATTTGAGTCACATGATTTTAGAATCATGTGACATCTTAACACTACTAGACCGTCACCATCCGGCCGATAAGAGTCTACTCCACTCAACGCATTAGAATGCCAAGGTCAAAACCCCCACTCACCATGCTACTAGCTCGCTGTGTCAAAAAGTAACTGGAAATTGGGTTGCACAGCAGCCCAAAGCGCATATTATGATCTCTCATGTACATATTATGAGTCTAGTATCAATTTGGTGCAGTTTGTGATATAACACCTCACTGTAGATGGCAACACACTTTGCACAGTAATGAACCTGGAAGCTTGTAGCGGACACAATTGTGCATGGTAACCACCAGGACAATAATAGTTGTGATTATAGTAGTTAGTATCACACGGTTTTGTCTACAGTATTTAAGCAGTAGCTAGGACGTAGTTTATTCTGTACCTCTCCTAGTGTTTTATTCAACTTCATTGCCGATTGTCGAAAAGCCACTACCCAATCCTACTCATCTTACCGAGTCAGGACGGCCAAATAGAGATTGTTCTTGTAACAAACCCAATTGCCACGTACCTAGGCCTGCGGCCACAGCACTGCCACTGCTCCCAATGCCACCAACATCGCTGCCCACATTTTCCACCCTCAGCGTCCCCTCCACCAGAGGTATCTCCTGCCAGACAGTGTCCTCGCCTGTGTCGGCTCCGTTCTTGCTGTCATTTGGGTGTCCAGACATCAGTAGTGGTGGTGGTGAGAAAGAATAAAATTTTCTCTTCCCACAATCATGCTCACAACTATAAACTTGGCACTCAGCTTCTAGGCTCCACCGCCTCAGCATTCCGTCTTCTCAGTTTTCTCGGTCATCTCAGATTTCATTCAGACAACTCAGTCCTCGGTCTTTTCAGTCCTCCTTGCCGCCTTTAATTTTTTCCTTACCATTCTACTTCTCCACTAATCCTACCATGTGATGCAACTCTTCCATCCTCCGTGTCCTCCGTCCATCCTCAGCCCAGCATTTCCTTTGTGATTCTTTGTCCTTGGTTCCTTTGGTTCCTTGAGGGCAAGGAACTGTAAAAGGGGGATACTGTTTTGCCCATGCAACTCCAGGATGACTCCGGACCACATCCGGCCATCTCCAGCCTCATTTCTGGCATTCTCTGCCACTTCCAGATTCACATCCGAACTTCCGGTCCTCCAACTTCTGACTTCTGTCTTCCAGCTCCAGCCTCAGAACTCTCATGGAACTTCCTCGGACTTATCCCACAACACCAAGTCCACACGGTGTCATATCCGACGGTTTTCATCAGTCGTCTGACTCACCATCAAATCCTATGTCCTTATGCACTATGCTCCACATGCTTTCCTTTATTGTCTTATTGTTATAGAACTGTCAGGGGAACCCCCCGTCCGTCCGGCTCTGGCCCATTGCACTGCCCCACTTCCTCACCCGATCCTTCGTCCAGAGCCCCTTCCTCGTCTGGCCTCGCCCATCCATCCGACCTTCCATCCGGAACCCCTGCCAGAGCCCCAGGCTACGCCTCCACACGCGGAATGTCGCCCCCCGTCCCTCCGGACTCCGTTCCCCCTCGTTCCCCTTCGTCCGGCCGCTCGCACTGGAACATCTATGCGATCAAGCTCGGGACCAATGCCGATCACTTCGGACACATGCTACTGGCTAGTACCTATTTGTTATATAAACCTCGCCTAGCATGGGAATCCTCATCCTTTCTTCTCTTCGGATTCTCCTGCTAGGTGCGTATTCATTCCTAGACTCTGTATTTAGTACTATCAATTGAGTTCTCTTCGGATTCTCCCGCTAGTTCCCACGCTCCCGCGCCGAGCTGAGGTTGCCCTTACAACAACTTATCTTATTGTCTTGTAGTTACTTCTCTCTGCATCTGGATTTGCTCCGTAAATATTATAAATATGTAGTACAGTCTTGGATGTACTTCAGGTTGATTATTAATGTTGTTTCTGGTCCCAACCATACTTCTGGTCAATCTGCTGAACTTCCGATATTTCCGACTTGATGTTGTAATGTTACCTCTGCCCTTCGGATACTTGTCTGGTCGTCCTTCCTTACTGCCTCTTACGGCTTCTTAGGGATGGACACGGGTACGGGTTCGGGTCCGGAAAGGCTGACCCGGACCCGTACCCCAAAAAACCCGAACCCCAAGGGGTACGGGTCTGTACCCGACCCGCCAACCCACGGGTACGAGTCACGGGTTTGGGTACAGGTTACAGCTTGAAGCGCACTGTAGAACAACCCCGATGCCCAGCTGTCGATACTATCAGCATGGATATTTCCATTGTCCAGTCCCGGTTTCAATTGTATGTTCTCATGTTCAAAATGTTCCCATGTTCAAGGGAACATTTCTCACAACGGCGTCTTCTATGATGCTCTGTGTGAATATTTCTCACCACTGCTTCTTCTATGATGCTCTGCTGGAAATGCTCTTGAACATTATAGCCTGTGTGTCATTCTGCTCCTGTGACGCCCCACATTCAAACTCAAATAAGCGAATCAAAAATTATTTTCAGTCAATAAATACACATCCCGATCACAAAAGGTTGAAATCTAATTGCTCCGAGCCTTCTTACTTGTTCCCTCCTCCTTGTCATCCACAGGAGCGATGCGCTTCAGCTCATTACAAGCCCGATCACCCATCACCTTCTTCACAGCTTCCACAACTTGCTCAGTGCGAATAAGATCGCGCTTACTCCATGCGCCAAAGCAGAGAAACTTCCGGATTGAGTCGCCTGACAAACGGTTACGTGTGAAGACCAGGAGATGGCGGCCTTGGGAGAAGAACCGCTCCACAGGGGTAGAAGTTGCTATGTATTTTAAACAATTAGTTCCGATGTTACGGCACAATGGGAGGAACATACCAGGTATGGAGAGGTAGTCCAAAGCCATACGAGAGAGGTGTGGCCATACATGGTGCTTCTCCCACCACCAGCAAAGCGGATTGACCCGTGTACGCTCCATGGGCTGAGCGAGGTACTCCTCGAGTTCGTCTGCCTCGTGAATCACATCCGGCAAGGGAATGTCTTCAAGCCAGTTCGTCGCATCGTCAAGCTCAACTTGGCTCAAGGACATGCTGACCTACAACACATAGCGAGTTAGAATATTGCCAACAATCTAATGTGAGACCATACCGCATCACTGGCTGCATCTCCGGTATCACCATCATCCTTGTCGGCTGCAGATGCATAGTGAGCATCAAATTCTTCACGTACAAGATCTGTTGCGGTGTCGATCCAAGCCTTCTCCCACTTGCGTGCACGGAAATAGTCAAGTTTGTAGTTCGGGTGCAGCACTAGATATAACTTTTGAATTAAGAAGCATGCAAGACACAAGTTGAAATTTACCCATGGCAATTCGATAGATATTGGACTCGTCAGTGCGTGAGTAATACTTGTTCAAAGTCGATTTGGCGAGCTTGAGTGCAGATTTGATAGAGTGGTGCAGGGCACGCTTTGCAGGGCCCCCCGGCTGAACTGATGATGTGACAACAGTTGGGGTGATGAGGTCGTCAATTTTGTCCAGAGTGGTCAAGACTTGAGTAATTGTGCAATGATTCTCGTTGGAAAAATACAGTGTCGCATCCTTGAAAACCTATGCCGCTACTGTGAAAAAATGAGACTGAATCGATTTTAAGCCACATACCTTCAAGACGTGAAGCATATCTTCAACCAGTGTCCATTGAGCATTGGACAGATCGTATTTGCGGTATCCCAAGTCGCGGTCGCCAGTGAAGTCATTAATTACTTTCTTGTACGTGACTGCGACAGAGAGCATGTCATACACGGAGTTCCACCGGGTACGGACATCACGAGGAATGAGGCAAACACGCATCCCATGATTTGTGCATGCCTTTCTCCATGCCGGAAGTCCCTTGGTGGTGGAGTGAATAATGCTGAAGGCGAGTTTACGAATCTGGCATGAAATCATCAGAATTCAAAGAAGGAAGTAAAATAGATTATAGCAAACACACGCGAGTAATAACCTGCTTAACCGAATCGGTTTCCTCCAGAAAAGCCGCTCGTTCCACCTCGTCCATTGCCTCCCACGCCGAATCATCCACGTCGTCCACATGGTCGAGAGAATCAGTGGACACATCCACGAGATCCGGTAGCTCATCGTCGTCCTCAAGATCGAAGTCATTGATGTCGCTGCCGCTGTCAGAGCTGTTGTCGTCGGTATCGTCATCGGTGTCGTCCCGCTCCTTGCCCTTGCTGCCTTTCTTGACCTTCTTCGGGGGAGAAAACGGACGAAGGAAGGCCTGGACTGCGAGGTTGAGAGTGTGGGCAAAGCAACGGACACGGTTCACAGAATCGAAGGAGTTGTTCGGACTGTCCCCAAGTGCGGTATTTTGGGTGTCATTCGAAGACGCATTGTCGCCAGTCCAGGCCAGAAACTGGACAAAATTAGTATGAGTTCTGTGTGACATTGTCGTTTGTACGAACCTTGTACGCAATATTAAATCTGGAAAGCATGTCGTCGAATTCTCGTGCAAGGGTTTCACCAGTATGGGACTGAAGCAGAATTCAACAATCATAAAATTCCAATGGACGTGTCGCATACCTCTGGCACTTCATAGATATCAAGGGGAAAGGCGAGCAGCTCCCCTTCATGTTGAAGATGTACGATCCAAGCCAGAAAGGCGCGGTGGTTTGTGGATGTCCAGGTGTCGGTACTGAAGCTTAATCTCCCATTATAACCCTGATATTTGTTAGTACATATTCATACATGAAAAAATAAGACGCACCGTCAAAAGGGCTTCAACATAAGCTCAACCCAGTCCATAGGCAGCATTCAAGTCGCGAGACACCGTACGACGGCCAGGAAGTCGAAATTCAGGTCTTCCAGCTCCAAAGATGAGCCTGAACTCGCGATCCTCAACGAGAGCAAGAGGACGGTGGCTCTCTGTGACCCAACGAACAATGTGCGCCCTGGTAAGTGGGGGTTAGAATGAATTAACAGCTGAAGTTCGATGCACGCACCTGAGTTCTGCCTCTGTTAGTGTACGGTCGCTCGGATTGATAGGGCGGTCACTGGCACGGGCAAAAGCGGCAAAGATGTCACCATCCCTGCCCTGCGCCTCGATACCCTTCATCCGAGCTTCAACAATGTCTGCACCCCAACATTTCCTGGCGTGCTTGAGCAAGTTCGATGTCGAGGACCTGTCCGCGGCCTTGCTGCCGTTCTTGTTAGTCTGAAATCGGGTCGTACCCTTTCCCATGTGCTTGCAGCCCCGGGGTGCAGCACACTTGAAGAATTGATACTTGCGCCCATCGTCGTCTGTGTTGAGTTTGGGTGGCTCGAAAAACTGGTATACACCAGATCGCATGTGACTCTTGGGGTCTAGAAGTTGAAACAAGAGTGAGTAGATGTTGAATCATGAAGAGAAGGCTTACCATCGCCATCGCCGTCATCATTCTTGCATGAGGACTGTGATTTGGGGTGCACAACAGCTGCGATGGAAGTGAGACGACGTCGAGGGGTATAAGATGGAGCCGTACCTTTAACAGCACTGACAGCCTTCTTCACAATCGTCTTCGCCACCCCTTTGAGCTTGCGGGCAGCGGCAGAGCTGAGAGACCGGATACTCGAGCCAGAATTCGATTTAGAGGAGGGCATTTTGCCCAATGATAGTTCGATGCTTGTGGCTGGCCCACTACTTATTCATCTGGAGAGTTTCATGTGTTTAATTGTCCCCTGTGGTTGCACAGCCAACACAATGTTTAGGAGAAAGAATTAAATGGATTCTGACTTGCCCCTTGATTCCGTAGCAGCATCTGAACATTCAGGCAGGGGAGTCGGTGATTTCTCAGCCGGACAGGAGAAAAGAATGCATTGGTAATGACGAAACAAGTGGACGGAATGAAGGTGAAAGAAATATTAATGTGTCCTTGATTCAGTGAATCTGGCAAGGTGAGGCAGAGAAGAGAAAAGAGAAAAGAATATAGCTCGTACTTTGTTTCCTAGGTATCCAGCAAATCCAAATTCCCCCTAAACTCTGTCATTTGAAATCTGGGATGCCGATGGGCGCAAGTTAATGCGACGGAGCACATAGCCCCTAAGTATTGGCTGGTGAGTACATCCTAGGACCTTCAGGGCACTGGAGGGAAGAAATGAGTGTGTGACGATAAACATTGCACAGTCATGGTGTCAGGAAGTAAGAAGCTAGATCTTTGTGGGTCTTGGTAGGCCTCTGTGATCGCTGTTGGTCTTAGCAGCGCTTACAGAGTGACAGCGCGGATCGGATTCTAAACAGCACTAACTCTGTGACAGCTCAGATCTTCATTATTTACGGTCCGTTGTACCCAACGGGTCTGCGGGCCGGGTATGGGTTTTCGTGGGTCATGCCAGATGACAACCCGGGACCGTACCCGGTCAACCCGACCCGCAAACCCGTCGGGTTTACCCGAACCCGTGTCCTTCCCTACGGCTTCTGCGTCTTAACAACCTATCTTCATCTGATATCCAGACGTGACCTCCGTCCTTCATCCGATGTCTGGACTTGTTCCGACCTCTTCCGGTCTCAGCTCCGACCCTTGCCTTTGGCTCTGGTCATCCGGAAATCTGTCCGGCCTTCATTCAACTCCTCCAGCCAACGAGTGAAGTCCTTCAGCCATCCTCATTGTCATCCTTCCCTCTTCAAGTTGCCAGCAGTACAATCCCCACTCACCCTTGACCCCCTGTGGTGTAGTGGTTCTGATATCTGTAGTTCCAGATCCCAGATCGTTGACCTCCATCAACTTCCATACTTCTGTCTAGCTCCGTCCTCTGCCCTTCCATTCCTCCGGCCCGGACATCCGTCACCCAGAACCTACCTCTTCTCCTCCCCTCTTCCTAGAGAGTAACACGAATAGCGAATATCGTGAATATTCGTGCCAAGCCATTTGCGAATAGCGAATATTTATATTCGCGAATGGCTGTGGCTATGCTATTCGTACGAATGCGAATATCAGTTTTCAGGAAAGTGGATATTCGCGAATATTCGCAGCTGTAATACACAGCCAAAGTTTCAATCAAGCATGGTAAATTTCGGTCTATTTAACACATCTCCTCTCTGGAACCAGAACATACTTCATTTACACCAACTAGATCTGTAATTCATATGCAGACCAACCACTTTAGAGCCATCTTTACTTTGATAACTGCTTGACAGGTTGAACATGGCAAGTGTGATGGTCAATCAAATGGTTGAACATGCAAGACAAGGGCTTGTATGAGTCTTTGACAATGTTTAAACTCACAAGATAGCATAAAGGTGCTCTCAGCAACTCATTGGTGGCTGCTAAACCCCCAAATTCTCAATGTATTTGCTGAGTATTCATATTCATGAATATTCGCGAATATTGCTGACTAAGCAACGAATATTTGCTATCAATATTTGTACAAATGTGAATATCAGTTTTGAGGTTTTGGTGAATATTCATATTCGTGAATATATATTCGTCGTATTCTCTACCTCTTCCTTTCCTTCTCAACACAGATATAACAATTGCCTATACACCCACATTTGCAGCATACAAACTCAGTATGGTTGTACTTTGGGCAGGCACGCAGGGAAGAAGGTTGTGGTGATCAATCAACTGGACAAGGGTACAAAACAGCAGCTGTACCTGCACGGCATTGTTGCCAGCATCATTGAGTGTTACCCGTACAAGCTCACCTGCCGCACAGGCCAGAAGTTCGCACACAAGAGTTGGGCTCAACAGCAGCGCTGCAGTCAACACTCAATGCAGCAGGAGAACGCAAAGAAGATGATCAAAAGGTTGGATGCTACACTGCGGGCAAGAACAGGTGGTTCTGCACTTTTCTGCAGGTAAGTTTTCTTTCTCCTCTCCCACTTTTTCCGCTCCTACCTTAGTTTTGTTTTGTTCTTGGGTGTTCTTGATTCCTTCACAGTCGCCTTTCCTCTGGGATGGGTTCACGATGCCAGGCCTGGCTCCGTGTATGCTGCAAACAGAGGTGGTTTTTCCAAAGCCCAAAAAGGAAACCTCATCAGTTTTGATTTGTTCTCAGATGCCCTTCCTCCGGCATGTGCTATTTTTCTTCCCAGAGGCTGTTCCAATCTTCTGGCATATCCTATTTCTCTTCCTAGCAGAGATTCCGGCACTCTGGTTGTGGCAACTCACCGTTGTAGATCATTTTTGATTTGTTCTTCTTCATACAGCTTTCTACGCTCCTCAGCGTCTTTCGCAACAACGTACAAGTGTGTCAGCAGATACTACTTGCTCCTGGTCACCAGTTATTCGCTGCCAAAAGCTAAAAAAGGAAACTTTATCAATTTTGATTCGTTTTTGTTCGTTTTGGATTCGTTCTTCTTCCGGCATGCCCTATTTCTCTTCACAGAGAACAACCCGCACTTTCTCATCTGTAATCGACCCCCAGCTGCAGCGGTTGCAGGCGCCCATCGTGCGTCAGCCCCGTCCTCCACCGACCCCCAACCCACCCCCAAACCCGACCCTGACACCAAACCCCAACCCTCAGCTCCAACCCCTGCCTGCAAAGCCCAAGACCACCAAACGCAAGAATGTGCGTAACTCCTGGTTTCCCTATGCATTGTCTGACACTCAACACAGGTCGATTTAGTCCAGAAACGTCTTGCCTCGATCCAACAAACAGTTGACCAGCCCCCCATAACACGAGCCCAGTATGTTGAGATATTTAATAACTGCAAGTCTGGCTCGTTCGAGGCCGCCCACATTGAAGACACTGCTTTGGTACGACTGTATCAAGGTTACGAAAAGGCCGGAGAGTCCTTCAAGCAATCACGTCTCGCCTGAGTGAGTCCCCACATTATACAGCGCCCACCTGTGTCTGAGGGCTTCCACAAAGAACGAAGAGTTGTCGCACCTTGACCAGCCATACCCGGATATCACGGACTCCATCCAAGACACACCCACACCCCCGAAGGTTACGACTGATGACGGCCATGACATCAGTAACTAGCTGAGTGATATGGAACATGTGAGCCCCACCAACAGCACTTCATATAGCCACTAACGCGCACCCAGCGCCTCCAGCAACACCAAGCCTCGTCAGAACTCGACGAGTGGTGCCAGTAGACATACCTCACTCTGGGAAACATAGACTACGCGTATACCTGGGAGGCGCTCTCCCCATCTCAGAAAGAACTCGTGAAGAAAGTGATCTTTATTGATCAGGTCCATTGGGAGAAATTCCAGAACACGCCCCTGCACGAGGCCTGCACCGCCGTCGACAAGGAGTTTGCCAACGAGTACAAAAAGTGGAACGCAACGTACCAGAAGAAAGTAATTACACCGAGACTCAAGTTGCGTGGGGTTTACAAGACGGTGAGCCCTCCTGTGCATCCAGAATTTGAGAGCTGAGCCTTCTGCACTGTAGACGGGGCTCCACCTCATCTTGGACCCCTTCTGGACCGTCGGCAACCTCAAGACCGGTAAACCAACTAAGGAATTCCTCGAGATCCTGAAAACCCTTCAAGACAACTGCTCCACAGACGACAAGAACACCTTGCTCCCCGTCGCCCGATATGAGGGCAACCACTCCGCGGCTCTGGGTGTGTTGCAGGCTTTCGATGAGTCACTGTACCGGTACGCAACCGCCATATATGACCGCTGTCCGACGGATGCTGCCGTTATCCGACGCGCTCTCAAGGACGCGGCACGCAAGCAGCCGCAGCAGGAGGAGCAACAGCAGCAAGAGCAGGAGCAGGAGCAGCTGGAGACATGACTGCCCAGATTGTGCTGCACGGCGATGTTTTCTCGGCATTGTTATCATTTGGGGCAAAGGGCGAGGATGGGGACGAGAAGGGACGGGCATTAATGGGGACCATCTGAGCGACGAGCGGGGGCGGCGGCAACGGGCAGGCACATAGCAACGGCGAGCGGGAAGCATGGCGCGAGAACCAGAAATCCAAATGTATTTTGTACCACTGATGAAAAAAAAGTGATCGCTTCCAAAAAAAATTATGTGAGCTGAGACCACTCGATGCAAAGTTTCACATATGTCCTCTGTGGTCTGAACTGGTATTGACTGGTCGGAAACTAGCATTTTAGGAATTCTAGAGACCAATTGATACCAACTTATATCAGCTCGCAGCATACTCCAATCACATATTAATCACCACCAAATCAATTGAATGCTTACCGACTGCGAACTCTATCTGGTATCCGCAGCGAATTGATCTTACATCGTCTTTCCAACCCTCAACCACTTTCCATGGACGAGACGAGCAATCGCACCGGCGGAGCCAATGACGCCTTGGATGAATACTCACAGCTGGCAGGTGAGCCCACTCGGGTCGCACGCCTCAACCCAAGATTTTTTGTTCATCTTATACGTTCCCACTCACACACGGAGCCAGGCCTCGCCTCGCGCCTGGAAGAACTGATTCAAGCGAAGAACGCGTTCATCTCCGACCTGACTGCCCAAAGCTTGTTATCTCGCACCCTTTTTTGGAGCCAGCTAGAATCTTGTCTCGACACCCTCGACACCCTGATTCCCCGGTCACTTCAACCGCCTGATCTTGAGCATGACCATAACGAAGAACTCAGGATGGAGCTGTCACACCCTCCCCGCCAGGAACGCCAGCTTAAACGCAAAATTACCGGTACAAATCCCCACACCTAGTCTTGTGCTGTGCCTGATTGGTGTTACAGTAAACCGAGAGCCCGGTCCTTGGCCGGTTTACGTTGCTCGCAAAGGATGCAGCGCTGTGAACGTCACTCCAGGCGCGGATTCCTAACCATATGGCAAAAAGAGCCTGGTCCGTTCCTTGCACCTCTCTATTGAGGCACCTGACTCTCGCAGCAGCAGGGAATCATGGCAAATCAGAAATGGACTACAATCTAGCACCTGGCCCCATTTCTGCGCTCAGACGAAATCAAGAATATATTTTCCCAGGTTGTGCCCTGCCAGACCGACTCCCCAGTACGTGCTCCTGGTCACTTTTTCGTACGTGCGCTCAGCCTTCAGGTCAGAAAAAATCAAAACCTAGATCCCTGGCTCGACGCTTGTGTTGTAGTTGCATGTATGTACTTGTTCACCCAATAAACAGTTTTGCATGCAAAATTATGAGATGAGCAAATATATTGGCGCATCATCTGAGCTGAAGTCCAACTCCCTGACTACTTGATACACTCAGAGAGTAGACGTACTCGGGGAAGTGGGGCTGCGCCATGATAGTTTTGGATTGTGCAGGGCTGGGAGGCTCGTTCCCCTTTGGCGGAGCAGAGGCGAAGGGCACACTACCAATCTTCAAGACGATATTCATAAAACTAAGGCTCGGGATTAATATTACGTAGAGAAAACGCGAAAGTCACCAACTGTGCACAGATATTATCGGTGGCTTCAGTCGCAATCAAAGTTGATATATGATCCTGGCGTGGGTGGGAGAACATTCCGAGCTTTTGACCGTACACTTGCACATCTGGAGAACGTCGATTTCCTTCTACGACGTGAACCGGTTAAATGGATGAGAATCGCGACGAGCTCTGGTCCATACAGTTAGTGGAAGCCAAAGACGCAGAAAAATAAATGCACGGGATAATAATATATTGGGGGCGAACCCTGAACAGAAAAGCCGTTGTTGGGTGTGTGGCACATACCGGGTGACATGTTTGGAAACGTATCTCCAGACAGTCGGGGTTCGACTCCCCTGTTCGACATATTTGGTGTGTGATTAAAATTTTTTGGATGGCACAGGTAAGTGGAGTTATATTAATTTTAAAATTGGAATCAAATAACAAGTCAGTTCAGATCTTCATAATGTACGTGCCAGCTTCATGCAATTACTGACAATCCAACCCGTCCCACAGGTGGTTTTATTCCAGTCTGGAAAAGACCATTCGCAGTTGGACGTGGCGCGACACAAGAAGTTGCGAGACGCGTCGGGGCACCGCCACTCAGATGCCTTCATCTCGGTGGCGGTGATTAGATTCACGTGATTTGAGAATCATGTGAAACCAACTGGTCGCTTCCGTCGTTGCAGCCCGAGTTACAAGATATAACCGCTAGGAGAGAAACTTCTATGAGCAGCCTCCCGTCCTATTCCCTCTGGACGGACAACTTGGACCGCCAGAATTGCCTCAAGTTTTCTTGACCCATATACTGGTTGTGTGTTTTTGCACTGAAGACTCTGGCTTCAACAACACTGTGGGTAGAGCTTTTGGGTGTGCAGGCCCCTCCAAAGCCCAAAAAGGAAACCTGGTCGGTTTTGATTCATTTTCGTTCATTTTTGATTCGTTCTCCCGCATTCTTTGTCTGGCATGCCCTATTTCCCTATTTCTCTCCATTCCTCATGTATCACAAAGTTCCGTTTCACTACGCCTGGACCTCAGTGGAGAAGGAAACCAGTCACTTTCATCGTTGCAGCCCAGAATTTCTAGGCGAGTTACAAGATATAACCGCTAGGAGAGAAACTTCTATGAGCAGCCTCCTGTCCTATTCCCTCTGGAAGGATGACTTACACCTTCTTTTAAGGTCTAGTATCAATTTGGTGCCGACAAGCCAAGCTTACTTCCCCCAGTAAGTCTTGAGCTTACAACGGGCGCAATTTAACATTTCCGGACAACAGCGCCCCCTGTAAACCGCTTTCTACAAATGCTTCTTGACACCGCTCAATAAAACCTTACTCCATGACGTGCCAAATATGTGTTGAGCGTCCTCCGCGCCTTGCAGAACCTGAATTGTGATTTGAGCCTGGTGACCATCAGGTTCTTGGATGTGCCTCTCACCGCCCATGCTCCGCACTTGTCGCTGGTCCTTCAGGATTTCCTTGCTGATGACTCTTTGTACAAGCCTGAGGGCGGTTACATGATGACCCACACTGCAGCGCTTGCCGAGATGATTCTTTCACCGGATCATAGACATTCTCAGGAACGTCTCCCAGCGTTCGTCAACATCCTTGCTACACCAAGCAGAATTGCCAGGTGCAAACCCAACTATGTGACGGGCCTCTCTGATTTGGGGATCTTCCATATCATTTCCATGAGGGAGGTGATTGAAGACAGCGACCTACCCACCCTTTCACAACAGTTTAAACAACCTCTCGGTGCCCTAAAGAAAGAGCCATACATCTTGACCCTGATCACGCCCAGTGGATATCTTACCCCTCCTCATGTCAATGCAATGTCATTCTGCCAACTGCACACCCACTTTCATGGACAGAAATTGTGGATGTGCTGGCCCCCAACCCCCCACAACCTTGAGTGGTTGAGGACACACTATCCCAAGGGAGCCGACGAGGGCACATTGCTTTTGGCCATTGCGCATTTGGAAAACCTGGAAATATTTCACCTAGATGAAACTGTTTGTTCATTCCTGGTGCCTCCGCTAACCATCCACGCCGTCGTATCGCTCACTACCTGCACCCATTTTGGAATCACGGTTTGCATGGAGAAATTCTGGAACACTTCACAACGTCACTTTGACTAGCTGGACAAATGCGTGGAGGACGTATCCACTGTGGGATCAGAGCATGTTTCATTCATGCTGGATAGTGCAGTGGAGGAGTTAAGAGTTTGGAAGGGTGTTTTGAAAGATGGGCCCCGAAAACAGGTCACAAGTGTGATGCGACAGAAGTTTGCAGAAGAGTGCATGCGCCTTTCCAAGATATCTGTAGTTGAAGACTAAAAATTGGAATTATTATTTCATGTTGCTTTCCCAAGCCGTTAACAGTGTCGTTGATGTCCCTGTTGCTTCCCCGAATCATGGATTCCTCTGACTAAGAGGAGAGATTGCTCCACATGGCAAGTGTGCAATAATATGAATTTGATCTAATTTGCCAGTACCGACTTCGCTTTGTAGGCTGGCAGTTGGCCATGGTGGGCATTGGGCCCGAGAATACAGGTTGTCGCACCGTGCAATTGAGCACCTGGCCCCATCGCTGTGCTTACGAGACGTGTCGGGGTACTGCCACCGAGATGACGGCACCTGAGTGGCGGTGATTAGAGTCACGTGATTTGAGAATCATACATCCGGCCGATAAGAGTCTACTCCCCTCAACTCAAACTCAAAACCACGCCTTTTGATACATGGATATTACCTTGTAGCTCATAGGTTTCAAGTTGTATAGTGACCCCCATTGTATTCTTTTGGAGAAACCTTTGCAAAACCTTGTGAAGGGTCGCAAGGAGAGGTACAAAGATCTACCCCTGCAATACCTCTGGCAAGGTAAGGTATGACCTCCTACAGGGGTAAGGGTTTGAGAGGTAGAGGTAGAGGTTCACTGATTCATACCTCTACCTCTACCCCTGGTGGACCCTAGAAGGTTGTGGTGATCAATCAACTGGACAAGGGTACAAAGGAGCAGCTGTACGCCGGCATCATTGAGTGTTATCCACACAAGCTCACCTGCCGCACAGGCCAGAAGGTCACACACAAGAGTTGGGCTCAACAGCAGTGCTGCAGTCGACACTCATGCAGCGGGAGAACGCAAAGAAGACAATCAAAAGGTTGGATGCTACACTGCAGGCAAGAACAGGTGGTTCTTCACTCTTCTGCAGGTAATTTTCTCTCCCGCTTTTTCCTCTCCTACCTTAGTTTTGTTTTGTTCTTAGGTGTTCTTGATTCCTTCATAGTCGCCTTTCCTCTAGGATGAGTTCACAATGCCAGGCCTGGCTTCGTGAATGCTGCAAACAGAGGTGGTTTTTCCAAAGCCCAAAAAGGAAACCTCCTCAGTTTTGATTCGCTCTCAGGCACCCTTCCTCCGGCATGTGCTATCTCTCTTCCCAGAGGATATTCCAATCCTCCAGCATGTACTATTTTTCTTGTAAATTTACTTGCCACAGGAGAAAGCACGAAAATCACAGAAACACACAGAAAGCTAGCATGATACACTTCTTGCATTTTCGGAATAAGAGGTCCAGAGGTACCGTCATTCCATCCTAAGTAGAGAACCATGAAGGCCAAAGGGAGAACTTTGGAGTTAGCGGTGGCTTACCTGCAAGTAGCATGGATCTTGTCCAACATCTAGTTCAGTCCAATGACCATGTAGATGAAATACATACCCATAGATTGCACAAAGTTGCATTCTCGCATGAAAGACATGGTCCTTAGGAGAAGTCACTTCACCAGAGGTTGATACTTCCTCAGGCATGACTTGGGGAGGATGCTCCTGCCTAGGTAGTGGCCCAAGTTCCATTTCAAAAACGAGAATAACGCCGGCGTTGATGGGCAATGGTTTGGGCTAAATTGCTTACATATTCCAGACCGACCAGTCCGTCGGTCTGGATCCAAGTTACTTGAAAGTGTCGGTGCACCCACGTCTGCAGGAACTTGTCATTCAAGTTGAAGTTGAGTATTTTGCTGCAGGTGGCGAACTGCAGCTGTGCCAACTTCTTTGATTCAGGTTGGATCATTGTTTTTGATTGGTTCTGCTTTGTTCAACCTCAGACTGGCTTCTGGTAAATACCAAAATCTCACTCACTCGACTGAAAAAGTCGTTATTTGCGAACAGAGAGTGGCTTGAATCTGCTCAGTGGCACTTAGACTCTGGTGGTGGCGACTCGCCGTCGTAGATCATTTTTGATTTGTTCTTCATACTGCTTTCTACGCTCCTCAGTGTCTTTCACAACAACGTACAAGTGTGTCAGCAGATACCACTTGCTCCTAGTCACCAGTTATTTGCTGCCAAAAGCCAAAAAAGGAAACTTCACCAGTTTTGATTCGTTTTTGTTCGTTTTTGATTCATTCTTCTTCTGGCATGCCGTATTTCTCTTCACAGAGAGTTACAAGACACGGGGCACCGCCACCCTGAGTGGCGGTGATTCAAGTCACATGATTTTAGAATCATGTGAAACCATAACAAGGAATCATGCATCCGAGTCTACTCCACTCAACTCAAAACCCCCTCTCACCATGTACTAGCTCGCTGTGTCAAAAAGTAACTGGAAATTGGGTTGCACAGCAGCCAAAAGCGCATATTATGATCTCTCATGTACATATTATTAGTGTAGTATCAATTTGGTGCAGGATATTACCTTGTAGCTCATAGGTTTCAAGTGGCATGTGCTATTTCTCTTCATAGAGGAGATTCCAATCTCCCGACATGTACTATTCCTCTTCCCAGAGGAGATTCCGGCACTCTGGTGGTGGCGACTCGCCGTCATAGATCATTTTTGATTTGTTCTTCATACTGCTTTCTACGCTCCTCAGCATCTTTCGCAACAACATACAAGTGTGTCAGCAGATACTACTTGCTCCTGGTCACCAGTTATTTGCTGCCAAAAGCCAAAAAAAGAAACTTCAACAGTTTTGATTTGTTTTTGTTTGTTTTTGATTTGTTCTTTGTTCGTTTTTGATTTGTTCTTCTTCTGGCATGCCCTATGTCTCTTCACAGAGAACATTCTATGGCACGATGGCCGAGGGGTTAAGGCGTGGGACTCAAGCGTAACAGCTTGCCTGTCTAGGGTTTCTCATCACGTAATGTGGCGTGGGTTCGAATCCCACTCGTGTCAACCTTTTGCTTATCCACTGCCTTTTTAAAACTCTTACTAGGCGGCCAGTCTCAAACACCGTGTTCTGGTGCTGTTGAGACTTGGTCTCCCAACCGCCTCAAGATAGCTTTTGCTACTGTGCTCGCCAGATCTTATGGGTGGGCATTCGATGGCCGAGGGGTTAAGGCGTGGGACTCAAGCGTAACAGCTTGCCTGTCTAGGGTTTCTCATCACGTAATGTGGCGCCGGCGTGGGTTCGAATCCCACTCTTGTCAGTGTTTTGCATGTCCACCACCTTTTTGAACGGCCCTCTCCTTTCGAACCCGAAACTCCTGAAGGTGTTCGGTGCGTTCGTGGAAGCCACGGGTCGCTTCGACTGAGGTCCGCATGTTTCCGTTTCCTTTATTTTCTCCATCATTTTCCTCCTCTCTCCCCTTACCTTACACTACGTAGAATTACAATCAGACTCAATCACCCGTCATACACAGACTTGGAACCCTCATACACCGTCCAATACACCTTACATCCCCTCACATATTCACCATCTGGACACCCATTTCCCATCTCACATATCATTTCTCTTTACTTATAAAAAAACGACGACGACAGAACCACAAACACAAACCTTACATACATATTACTTGTACTGCTACCGTAGCTTACCCTGGCCCACATGTAGCAAAATATTTGAAATATCATCATCACCTTTTTGAACTCTTACAAGAGCCTGGTCGGCCCTCTCGGACACCAGGTCCTGCTGCTGCTAAGCCTTGGTCTCCCAACCTCGTCAAGATAATTTTTGCTAATGTGCTTGCCAAATTTCACGTGTAACCCATCAAAGGGACTGTCCCCACACTGGTACAGCACCCAGGAGGGTGCCATCCTGCTTCAATCTGCAGAGCCCTGCGAACTCGGCTAACAGATTTTGAATAGCTTCAAATAACAATCAAGAGTACACTTGACGGCCCACCACCTCAATGAGGAAGTGGACTCAGCGCTCAGCACTTGTCGGTTGCGTGTTAAACAGTAGGGCAAGTCGTCCCTAGATATGCAGCGCGATGGCTGCCACCATTTCAGTTTCACGTTACAGTGCGATTCAAAGTTCGAACACAATTTCAACGTTTTCTGAATCGAAGACCGCGTTAATACACAGAAGATAACAGTCCTCTTCTCCCAGTATTCACCTGTGGGTTTGAATTCCGGCACCACCCTTTGGATGGAAGCATCGGTTGTGCTAATGCATGTTGCAGGCTTGCGTGGCGTTGTACATTATTTTGTTAAATACAAAGAAAAGTCCGTCTTCCGTGCGTGAACGCACACCGCGAGCTCGCAAGAGCGGACACACCATCAGACGCGCTCTCCTCTACTTGCCAATAAAGTGGCTCTGCGCGTTGTGCCATATCGAGTTGAGTACAAATGCCTCGCTAAGGAGCATCTCGATCTCGTGGTCGCCCCATTCCTGAGTCGGGAGGGACTGTAGAAACATGATGATGCCCTGTGAACAAGTTAGTTCTTGGGAAAACAAGGACGCGGTTTAGAAAGTGCCGCACCTGAAAGTCCATCTGACGCAGTTTATCGCTCCATTTTACAAGGAACGCAGAGCAGACGTAGAGGTGGAACTGCGAAAATGCGTCGGGTCCCTCCGCCTGCAGGTCGTCAAAACATGAAAGATGAAATAAAATAAGCAAGTCGCACCAGATACGTGTCCCACATGCGAATAGTATTCTGCACACTAATCTCGCGCATGAGAAGGCAGTTCATCCAACGGAACGCAAACTGCATAAACTCGACGTTCTGCGCGTCGAGGTGCCCCGCGAGAGGCTTGTCGATGCGCGCGACGAGCTCCGCCATGCGGCGCACACTGCGCTGGATGCCCGGCTGCGCAAAGATGTAGTTGTCTTGTATGCCGTCCAGCAGGCGGCTCAGACACCAGAATGCGTCTGCCTCGACCGCGTCGAGCGCGCGCGGCGGGAGGGCCGCGGGATCAAATGCCTCGGGGTCTGAGTCGATGTACGCGGAGAGGAAGACCTGGAAGAAGGGCGTCGCGAGGTCGTTAATGCCTTGCACGTAGCCGCTGGCGGGATGCCGGATCGCCCAGACATATAGGATGCGCTCGAGCGCGCGTTGCGTGGCGGCGTGCATCCAGAGCTGGACGCCCGGTCGCGTGCGGGGGACGTCGATCTCGATCTGATGCCAGATCTGCTGGTCGAGGCCCTCGCGGTCGCGCGCAAAGGCGAGCTGGACGAGGGAGAGGTATTCGCCGCGCTTGCGAGCGAGGGTAGACGCGCGGAGAGGTGTTGGCAGTGGAAGATATCCCTGCGCAAATTAAGGATGATTGCGGCCGCGAAAACAGAAGGCTCACGAGCAGGAGCTGCCACGCCATTGGACGCAAGTCGGCGGGGATGCCTGCCCATGCGAGCTTGCGGAGTTCAGCTGCAAATAAATTTATATATAGATCCAGGTAAAAAAAATGAGTGGTCCATACCAATATTGACGTCCTGACTGGACAGACACTCGACAAATTTATGGCGGCGGTTGGTGCGAATGGAGCGTTCCCGCATCAGTTTCTCGGAGCGCTCCGCGCTCTCAGGTGAAGTTGGAGGAGTAGACCGCCGCGGTGACGGATCTGTACGGCGGGGGCGATGCCTAACGGCTACAAGAGGGTCGTCTACGATATCGTTGACGTCTTCGCGAACGATGCCTTGGTCAGAGCCGCCCTTCTGAGCCGGGGGAATAATATCCATGGGTTCCATTTGATCAGGCTCCAGATCGCCAAGGATCATGTCCCCCTCGACGTCAGCGTCCACTGGAGGTTCATCGCGGGTGTCTTCCGGCGGCGGGGTCGACGCGGGTTTGGTTTTGACAATGGTCCACCCGTTTTGCGGGGGTTTTTCGCGGGGGGGATAGGAGGAAGGATCCGGTGCAGACACATGGGTGTAGGAGAATGCAAGGGTCGAGGAAGACGAGTGCTGTGACGGACGAACGGGAACCGGGACACGCGAGGAGGATGCCTTGGAGGACTCTGCCTTTGGGGGCTCGTCGTCGTCACTGGCACTGTCCCAGGCGTCGTCCTCGACCCAATCTGTGCGGGCGCTGTATGTGGAAGGGTTAAGCGCAATGTGAGGCCGTGCTGGTGGTGGGCGGGCACTCATAACGGTGCGTGGGAATTTCCATTTTCTTCCTTCAAACTCTCATGTGAAATCTGCCCGCGAAAAAAACTGCGAGGAATAGAGCAGGAACTAGGTAATTTTACGTGCTCTACTGGTCTCAAATCCAGAGGATATTGCATTCGAACTGTAGGATTACACAATAATTTGGCTTTTGCGAAGACTACTTGGTCTCGTGTCCCATTTTTACTGGCCAACATTGGGCTGGGTATGGAGTCTACTCTGCCTCTTTCGCTGGATTACAGACGCGGTGCAACGAATGCAGACGTACGGACAAAAACATCGAATCGACTCCTCAACGCTGGTCCTTGACCTCCTCGCCATCATTTTCGCCTGCTCGTCGCATTTGCTTATATCTGGGAGCGGCTGACGCTGCGGTTTGCGGTAAAATCCTGCGACAAAAAATGCGGACGAAATTTTATGCTGTTCCACGACAGAAGATGAGGATTATCGCTCGCTGGGACAGCTTGGATTCCATGAAAGATCCGACGTGGATTCTGAGCCGCCCGACTTGTTTAACCCCTCCTGCGGCTACGTAGCCGCCGTCGTGCTGTCAGGCATAATCGACGTTGTTCCTCATGATCCTAGCCCAGGAGCTCAGGGAATTTGCGGTCGACTTTGATGCTCTGTCTCGTTTCAGCCAACCTATCACTAGAAGGAGCGGCGGGACCGATGAGGTCCGAAGGTTGTTTTGCGCTTGAACCAACCACTGGACTGGCGCGACGTACTTACCCTCTTGCGCAAGAAAGACCGGATCGCTGGTGCTTCCACCCGGAGCCATGAAGTATTAAATTATGCGCGTTGGACATCTGGTACGCACGGATTTGAAACTGCGCATTGACGTCCCGCGGGCGCAGTGATACGTACGCGCTGCGATACAACAACCTGGCGCTACCAGCTGCGCTACCAACCGTCGGCAGCCGGCTGACTAAAACCTATTACGTGTCGATAACTGCTAGCAGCGGCTGCCAATTGCGCTTGCGCCGCCGACTCCGACATTGTGAAAGGCAACCGTCCTTCGCCATGCTCAATCACCACCTCACTAGTTTTTGAACCATCCCAACCTCCCTCCGACCCATCATATTCTCCATGGCGCCGTTGAATGTTCTGTCGATCGGTGCGTCTCGCAATATCGGATACTTCGCCGCCATTCGCCTCCTCGGTTAGTTCTTCCATGAATAATTCTCATCAAAGCTTGCTGAAGTACTGTATATTAGAACAAGGCTCCACTGGGACATTCCTTCTCCGGTCACTCTCAGCGACGCGACCATTCAGAAATATGTCAAGTCCAGCCATGCACGAGTGGTGACAGGCGATGCCAGCATCAAAGCAGACACCCAATGTGCTTGGGATGAGGCCGGCGTGGTAGACGCCCTCATCTTCACTGTCGGTATGTTGTTATCTCTTGAACCGTCCCACTCGTCCGGCTACGGAGGCGAGCCCTGCCTGGAGATGGAGTGTTGGGGAATTAGGATTACCGAGCAGTATTGTCCCGCCGGAAACATCAGCTTGGGAGTTGCGGCCAGTGGTGGAATAACGGATACTTGGGACTCATATACAAGTTGTTCCCTGTCTTGGTTTCTTCCAGACCGAAAGGAAAACACACCTTCCTGTGATATCCAAGAATTCCTTCAACACGCGCAAACTCGAGCAGTGGTGAGTCATTCGCCTTCTGCTTTGCGCTTGGCGAGATCATTTTTGATACAAAAGGAGGATAACCAATTTTATACTGGCCAAACATGTGAAACACATTGAGAACCAATTTACAATGCCTTTTGAACAGTTGCTGGTTCAATATATTCAAAACTGTGACTCAGATACCTTCTGTATGATGTTGGGTATGCAGAACATATTTTGAACACATTTTACATGGTATTCTGTCAAAAATATAAAGCACATTGTAAATTGGTTCTCAATGTGTTTTTCATGTTTTGCTGGTAAAGAATTGGTTATCCTCCCTGTGATATTGGAGCCTACTAAAATCTGTGCCTTAAACACTTGGCAAACACTCGAAACTGTGCATTAACATCCTGTCGTTGGATTCCTGTACGGGCTAGCCGGTCCGGTGAAAGCCGTTCACCGGCAGGCGACACATAATGGTGCTGAGTCACATAGCTCCCCGGCTGCCTGAGGCTGCCCCTAATCATCTTAAGGTAGCGGACAGACACTTACGGTTGCCCCACGTGATCCGTCGTTACATTACCATATTGGGAACGGATCGACCGAAAAGGTCGGAAAACACGAATAAGTAATCCACAAGAGATAGAGTAAATAATTTGGCACAACAGTTTTGTGGGAATCGGTCCCATATTGCCATCTGAGGTTGAAGATCCGCAAAATCTTCAAAATTGAGCGGCTAGTTCCCAAAATGCTGGTTTGTAGCAATGTTGATCATATATTTGGAACTAGTCCTTCAATTCTGCCCTAAAATTCTCAAGGAAAATTGTGAATACCCTCAACACATATTTACACAAAACTGTTGTGGCCGATTTCTTATGAACCGCCGAAATGTGGTGTGAAGCCGGGTCGAAACGTATTCCGTCCCAAAAAGGGTATGTGACCGTAACATCACGTGGGGCAACCGTAAGTGTCTGTCCGCTACCTTAGTTAGCGTATCTCAAACTGCTTAAAAGGCGAACGTCCTCCGACATGTTTTCACCATCTCAAGCCCACCCAAATCTCCCTCCAACTCATCACCTTGTCCATGGCGCCTTTGAACGTTCTGTCCGTTGGTGCTTCTCGCAATATTGGATACTTTGCTGCTATTCGCCTTCTTGGTCGGTTCATCCTCCAATGATTTCCGAATGCTGCTGAAAAGACTGCAAACTAGAACAAGGCTCGACCGTGACATTTCTTCTCCGGTCGCCCTCTGCCTTCGATGGCGACGCGACCATCCAGAAATACGTCAAGTCCGGCCATGCACGATTGGTGAAAGGCGATGCCAGCATCGAAGCAGACACCCAACGTGCTTGGGACGAGGCCGGCGTTGTAGACGCACTCGTCTTCACTGTCGGTACGCTTTATCTCTTGAACCGTCTTTGGCAGCTGCTGATTCGCCTGCTAGGCACATATCCGTCATTCAGCCTCACAAAAGGCTTGGTGCAAAAACCAGCTGACCTCTGCACCCGCTGTATGCTGAACGTACTCTGCACGATGCCCACATACACCGACGCCCCCCAACCGAAGTTTGTGGTTCTCTCGTCTACCGGACTCGGTCCCGCCGCACACAAGGCCCTCCCGTTGGCATTCAGGCCACTGTACGGCTGGGCCCTCGTCCACCCGCATGAAGACAAAAAGGGTATGGAGCGCGTTGTCTCGCATTGCGCCGGGTGGACGTGGGATGACAAGATTCATGGGAAGGTCTCAGCAGCGATCATGGGCGACCGGTGGACGGAACGAAAGAGTCTCCCCGCCAAGGGAACACTCCAACACGCCGTTATCATCCGAGCGGGATTCCTAACGGACGGCGAGTGCGTCGCGGACAAAGTCGAGGGGACGAAGAAGAGCTACCGTGTAAGCGACAAGGAGTTGGGTGGGTATACGATTTCAAGAAAGGACGCCGCGCACCTTGTGGTTGATGTGCTCACCCGTCGGCGAGACGAATTCGACAACACACGCCTGAATGTGACATATTGAACCAGGATCTCCAATTTACACTACCAATGTCGCGTCGAGTAATATGTATAGTATTAATCAGATCACGGCGATTCAACATCCCAGAAAAACCGTGGCTCAGAAAGTCTACGAAGGGTGCGAGACTCGGGAGACTTCGGGAGACTCCAGAGACAATTTATATAAGCATAAAAAACAATTAATATCTATTTAGCCTCGCATCCGCGTCATTTACCACTAACCCGCCGCATAAAATCTGAGAATACCCTCGGGCTACGCGCAGCATGATGTTCTCCATGGGCGATGTCGTTCGTCTGGAATCCGGCCCCGCCTTGCGTCGCCGAGGAAGATTCGCGGGACGACGAGAGCGATGGTGGCGGTAAGGACCGTTCAATGATGGGTGATGTTGACGACCGCGGCGAGGACGAGCGTGGTGACAGCGGGGTGGCTGGGCGGGCGAGCAGCGCTGACTGGGACGTCTTGAGCCTTGGCGGGAACATAACATTGCCGTCGTGGAGGACTTGCGCTTCCGGGATGCGGTAGGGAGCGCGTGGCGGCCCGAGTCGGCGGCCATCCGTTTCCGACAGTAATCAGGGATGAGCTTGTCCATGCCGGGGCATTTCTTGACGCCGGCGAAAGACGCAGCGGCCGCAAGTACCATGAGGGCAGGGCGGCCTTGAGGACGACTGGCTTGTGGGGCCCCGCTGGGCTCGCTCACCGCCGTCTCGCGCACTCGAATGGATCGACGTTGGTGATGCCTGCGCCTTCTCAGCCACCTCTTCCCATACCTCCACCGTCCTGGCCGCGTCCTTTCCCCGACCCGTCCTCGCAGAGGCCACCCGTTAGCGGGAGCTCTGACGGGTCGACGGCGAGCTTGTACGTTGACGTTGGGACTAGGCGGGGGACGACGAAGCAGTGGGCGGGAGGCGACGTAACGCTTTGTGACATATCCGGATTGGGTATGCAGATAATCAGCCCGTGGGAAAGTCTCTGGTTGTCTCTCAAGTCTCCCAAGTCTCTCAAAGTCTCCGGGGACTCCGAGAGACTTTCTCACATACGTTTGTTCTCCAACATCCTGTCACAAAATTCTCTGGAAGAGGTAGGGACATTGTGAGACTCAAACTGGGGTATTGTCCTAGGCGTTTACTGTACCATTTCATTCAATTCGTAAATGCACGTGACGAAAAGTTTTTCCGACAAATCTCCAAATTCCGCTAAAATCGAGAAAAAATTATTGCCGGGGTCGTTGAAAATCGGGTGTGACGCGTGACATACGAATTGAATGAAATGGTACAGTAACGTTTAACCCTTCAACCAGATTAAATCGACCCCAAAATACATGAAGGAGGACAAAGACAGGGGCGTGACATAACATTAAAGCGTGAAAGGCGCGTGATCGTTTTCGACCGTGCACTCGAGTACCATGACTGCGACCGTCCCTCTTAGCGCTCTTGCCACTTCTATCGAAGACATCGACGCGCCATTGACGACGAAATTTCTGTTCCCCCAAGATCGCGTCCCCCTAGTCGGTGCATCCCATTTCTCTGGTCTTCCTTTAATTGATTGACTGCTCCAGCGCCGTGAATTGGAGTACTTGTGGGGATTAAAGATATACACAATAGATCCAATACATGAACGCAGTATACTCCATGGTGGGTCGGATTTTTCTGGCCGTGCCGCCGCCACTGGCAACCGTTTGTTCAGTTCGAAAATCAATGGTCGCCAGTGATCTGAGTTGGACCTTGGTTCCGACAGAAGAGACACTCACCGCCATGCATGCCTTGCAGGTGCACAACTTCAGGGTTCCGAGCTCTGAGCGGAAATCATTTCTCACCGTGAGTTGTCTCTTCCTGTTCTGCGCGTCGCCCAATAATGCTTCTGCAACAGGAATTTTCGGCGGCCGAATATGAGTACATATTCATTCCACTCGAGCCACTGGATTTCTACATTCTACAGCCCGGACAAGCACCACGCCGGTTTGGCGCCCCGTACACCGACTTTCCTTTAGTGAGGTCGTCTGTCAACCCGTTCTTCGTCGCTTTCTATTCGCGAACCAAGATACGGCGCTACCATGTCTCCGAGACCTGGCAGCAAGCCTTTGGGAGCGTGAAAGTACACTGGCGCTCCGGTGATCTCCCCGAAGATTTCCTTTTGAGCTGCGGCTTGGACGATGGACCCGAAGGGTTTCTCGGCGACCAGGAGTTGGAATCCGACAGCGAGGAGACGGTGGCGACACCCTTGGACGAAGGCCCATCGGCCATTCCTGACAAGGAGACATTCGTCTGCAATTGGGTGCGGCAGGACGCAAGCCACCCCCACGAACGTGTCCTGCGCAATGTTCCGCCACCTACGCCGCCGCTGGACCGAACCAGAAAATATCACGAAACTATCCGGGCTGTTCCCCGGTGGCGGTTAGAGTCGAAGCGGGGACAGGATCACAGCGCTCGTTTATTCAAATCACGCCCAAAACCGGGATCCATGAAGGCATGAAGTTATCTACCCAACACTTGTATAAATTTATATCATTTCCGTAACCGAACGACGGTCTTCAGATTTCACGTCCAGTGCACGAGGGAAGCTGAAACGAGTTCAGGGATGGGATTCAGCCGTGTTCTTTTCCGCCTCCTCGAGAACGAATTTCGGCTGATGTTAAGTAAGGTGCGAAGGGGGACAACCTGGTGGAAGATAAATCACATTTTCATCGTACGTGTTGAACAGACTTGAGCTGCGGTATTACAACAATTCGGGATTCTACAAATCTATAAATTATGAATGCGTCAACGCGAATCGACATCACTCCCCCGGTCCATCCCTCGCCTTTGCGCGCCCGACATACTCCCCGATCTTCGCAACCAGATATTGCACCAGCGCGCTCTCCGGAGGAGTATCGAGGTCCTGACTCGTCGGCGGCGTACTATCCCGGAGCCTGCTGCCCATGCTCTGACTGGAGGGAAGCGAATCCACTTCCATATCGCTCGTAGCCTCCCAGCTCGTCTGCTCAATCCTCCTCCGCACCGGCGCGCCGGCACTCGAGAGAACCTCAATCTCCGCCTTGCGCCGCGTGTGCAGCATGTGCTGGAGCTCCTTCCTGTCAGGCGATAAGCACCGGCCAAGTCCGACCCTACCGCAACGGATTCATGAAACAAAGAGGCTACGCGAGACGCACCTCCACTTGACCGGTATTGGACGGCCCAGCATCGTCAAGGCCTGGACGTGTAGGTTGGATGAGCCAATATTAGCTCTGGGACTGCACGCACCTTCTTCTCGTCAGCCTTCGTGATAGGAAGCAGCGCGTCGCGGTCCACACCGTAGCTATGGAATCGGAGTAACTTCAGCAGGGACGATTGAATGCTGCCACGCACCTCGCGAGTTCGCTTGCCAGCACCCCGAGGTACTTGACGCGCGGCGCGGCGAGCTTGTCTACCTCGTGCGCCATCGCCCGGCTGCCGTATTTGTACACAAAAAGAATGTCGATACCGTATGGGTCGCCGTCGACGAGGCCAAGCAGTGGGATCCGCCGTGGAAGGAAAGAGGAGAGCGTGGCGACGAGCTGTCGCGTCGCGACGTCTGGGTAGCCTTTTCCCTGTCGTCCGCCGTCGCATCAACGGTAGAGCGGCGGGCAAGTAGTGGAGACTCACTGTAATGATGAGCCCGCGCCCAGGGAGCGCCGGGTGCGATGCGAAGCGAACGCGGCAGAGGGTTTGGAAGACAGCCTGGATTGGAGGTTAGAAAGGATGAGCGCGGTGTGGTGTGTGTGGGACGTGCATCCTTCTCGACAAGCAGGACCCACTCGACATCCTCAGCGACCGTGAACGTCTTGATGTCTTCGCCAACGGGAATAAGTGCGCCCTGAAATACTAGATGAGCGTCTTGCCCTCACGGGTCACCAAATAGCCTTGCCTCGGTATCGGTCGCGTGAATACGTTCGCCTGAATTGAGGTGGATTACCAGGCCCGAGCCGCAGACGAGCCCCTTGGATGTCGCCCGCTGATATGCGAGCATTACTAGATGAAGTACTCGACGCGGAGAGGTAAGGTAGGCTGACAACGTTCAAATCGGCGCGGTCAAGTTCGAACGTCGCTGCGAGGTCGTCCACTAGCTGCACATAGGATTCAATACCAATGAGAAAAAGAGAAGCAATGCGCGCACATTGTCCACAACCCGCTGCTTTTGGAAGAGCGGAACGTCCTTGTAATAAATGTCCCTTTCTCCCATGTTACAGCCAGAGCAAAACCCGGAGCCGATCAAGAAAAAATACCTACCGTTTCGTCGCGGGTACATCGTCCACAACAGCCTCATGTATGAGGTCTAGCACCCTGAAGAGTTGTGCTGTGGTCCGCAACATATGAGTTCGCTGTCGCACACGTCTCCACCCACAAGCGCACCAAACGGGCGTGCGCTGCCTGTGGCTCGTTTGACGGGAAAGCGCATCGTGCGCAGCGTACTGCGATAATAAATGGATATGCGACTTTCAATTAGATATCTAAGCGCACCCTTCCCCGCGGCGGTCGGCAAGGCGCAGCTCGACTGGGGTGCGCACTGCGGTCGTGGTCGCGTTAGCATCTTCCGAACCTTCGCTATCAGGGGGCAGTCTGCTTCCGGTTGGGCGGCTGAGCTGGGAGAGGAACGACGTGACAAGCTCTTCGATGCAGTCGGTTGCGCTTGGGCTGCCACTGCGAGACAAGTATGAGGCAAATCAGGAGATATCTTTCGCGCGCAACAGACCTGTCTTGCTCTTCGTCGGAGTAGTCAGAGAACATTTCGAGGTCCATGTCCATCGTTGAGAAATGGAACGCGTGAATGCGCGTAGAAGAGAAAAGAGAGAAACAAGCGGGAGGCGTTGTTGGACACTGATTTGACACTGATCGGCAATCATAGTTATTCCCTTCAGTACACTTGCTCTTACCGTCGCCGTGTATGCGAAAATCGCCGTTTCTGTGGGCTCTATGGCTTCTACCAGCATGTCTCTCACATTCATTTTCTGAGGAAACTTTCCAGGAGGAGTTGGTAATTCGCGCCCTCCCTGATGGCAGAGTTGCATCTCGTTTTGAGTTCAGCACCTATCTGCATGGCGCAACCCCACGCAACCCCCAAAACCTCTCTGTTGAAGACCACTGTGTGTGCTCTAGAGCTATCTGGCGGTTCTTTTAGTGACTTCGCACAGCCCAGCATTACGCGCTCTTCCCATTGGCGTTGGGTCAGATCCTGCGCGAGTACGCCGTCACTGAGCTTCACCTCACGCTGAACGCCGGGAAATGGAACTACGACCGTTGGGGGTATCCCGACGAGCCTGAAGTCGCCACTGGAGCAGCATTATGGGCATGGATGGCTGAGGGTGGCTCAGCACAGGGACCAAACTCAAGACACGGCGTTGATGCACGCTGGCGCGATCTTCGCAACGCCCTTGCGGGTCTCTTCTGCGCTTCCATCGCTTCTCTTGACGAGCAGCGCACTACTTCCCCTGCCCGCGCCTTTACGCCGGTTGGCGCCCTCCCCGCTTGGCCAGAGAGTCTCCCGCACGCGTTTCGTCATGCGTCGCTCCCATCTGAAAACGTTTGCACCGAGAACCTCACACCCTTCCTCAAATTGCTCCCGTGCAAGTCTCGCTCGGGTCTCGCACACCTGCTGAATCCGCACCGCTTGTTCGACGCGGACTGGCATGGAATGGGCTTGCACGTGTCTTGGCGTCCCGACGATGGCGTACAGGTGCGTCTCACCTTTCAGTCAGTCTTGGACCCTCTGCGGACGGGAACTTCGCGAGGTAGCTCAGGGTTCATTTTTTTGATCGAATAACCGATGAAATAATAAATTCCTTCAGACTGGTCTCTCTCTTCCCTCTTCGACCGCACCGTTGACCACGCGTGCCCCGTCGCTGCTTCGAGTCGTATTTTCGTAACATTGCCGATGGGCGAGCCGTACAGTATTCGCCCAGAGCCGTCGTCCAATGCGAACGGTCGTGGGGTCTTCAATCTCGCGGAGCGTGCGTTTCTCACTCGGCCGCTTCCGCCCATTAGTTTTTGACGGTTTTCCGAGCAGAGTCCCTCCCACTCGACGTCGGCATACACTGGCTCGACGCCTTCCAGCACGGTTCGGCATTTTGGGGTTATACTTTATACCATAACAAAACTAACCGGTACTCCAGCAACTATTCCCTCTGCCCAGGCGCCGCTCTCTGTCCGCCGCATGTTCCGCGGCGCTGGCCAGTCTCATGGTACGCTCGCCATCTCCATCACGAACCCCAGCGCCGCCGCCGTGCAAGTAGTGTATCTGGAAACGCCGCCATGGATCGTCCATTTGTACCTCCACACGCTTGAGCTGTCCATCGAAGGCGCCCCGCGACGTGGGTCCCTCTACGACTTCGACCCGGTATCTGCTTACTAATAAATAACTGCATTTGTACAGCGGACCTGCTGCAGGACATCTCGTACATAGCGCCAATACCGCACGGGCGTGCATCGACGCTTGAGGCAGTCCTCACAATCCCTGCGCAGAGCACAGTGTCGCTGCGCCTCGGTGTGGGACGTGCCTTCCTGCGCTACACAGAGCACCCACCAGACGCCCAGCGCGGGTGGGAGCTCCCCGGCGCCGTAGTCGTCTTGTTGCCTTCTGATTCAGAAAAACAACAGCGGACCGGTCGGTGGGTCTCGACGAATAAACAAGCAGCGGAGCGGATGCAGGAGAAGCAGAAGCAGAAGCAGGAGCAGCAGCGCCGAATTTACACCCCGGCGCTGCTCGTTGACCCTGCGACGCCCGATTTCAGCATGCCGTACAACGTCATCATCTTCACCTGCTCACTCGTCGCGTTTATATTTGGGAGCGTGTTCAATGGGTTGACGCGCCGGTTTGTGGTATTGAAAGCGCCACCGGAATAAAGGACTCTGTACGCATTCGACCTCTCCTATATCCAGTAGTTCTGCGGCGATCACATAGATTGAGTTGTCAATAATCCAGCCAAAAAAAAAAGAGAAATGGAAACCCTAATATGAGATTCAAGGATCGTCTATGCTTGTCGTCAGTGATGCAAATCGAAGCCAGCGTGCGCGTAAGTCATCATGTTGTCGCTCGGTCAGTTAAAAAGTGAAGTTGAACTGGGCACTCGTGTCTCAGAAAGTGGTACTTACCACTGGAGCCCCATAGCAGAGGCATAATTTCGCGTCAAGAGAATCAAGACGGTTACCCCCTAACCCACGATGCCGACGTTATCTTCACCTGTTCACTGGATAATTTGCTGCACAGAGCAAGTCGCCGACTTGCTCCACTCGTTGAATTTATTCTACATAATAAGCCCAGATTATAATTTACCAATTTACCGTATTATTTTACCCTCATTTCACACCGTAAAAAAGTTAGCGTAAAATCGTGTCTACATCATCTCCTCCTCTTGAGCCTCCATTCTCGCTTTCTTCGCCGGCTTCTTGACAACGGGTTTCTTTGCGACGGGCTTTGCGACGGGTTTGGGCTGCACCAAATAAGCATCGGTATCGGAAACTTGGAATTTTACACATCAACGCACTGCAGGCTTCGCAACGGGCTTAGCCACCGGCTTTGGTGCGGGCTTTGCGGCGGGCTTCGGGGCAGGCTTGGCGACAGGCTTAGCAGCGGGCTTCGCAACAGGCTTTGCGGCGGGCTTCGCGACAGGCTTGGCCTACATAAAATAAGCATCCCGAAAACATGCAATGTTTGAACTGAACACACCGCAGGCTTTGCAACAGGCTTAACAGCGGGCTTGGCAGCAGGCTTAGCGGCGGGCTTCGCCACCGGCTTCGCGGCAGGCTTTGCGGCAGGCTTCGCCACCGGCTTCGCGGCAGGCTTAGCGGCGGGTTTGGCAACAGGCTTAGCGGCAGCCTTGGTTGCGGCCTTCAAATGGAACCTCAGATTAGCCCATGTGGCAGAAGGGGGGGAAAAAACTAACCGGTTTCGCGGCAGGCTTTGCGGCGGGCTTAGCTGCCGGCTTTGCGGCAGGTTTAGCGGCAGGTTTCGCCGCGGGTTTGGCAGCAGAGCTCGCAGCGGGCTTTGCGGGGAGAGGGCAGGCTGCCGCGGTGGCGGCTGCTTTACCGGTGGCGGCCCGCAAACGAAGTCCTGGACCGATTCCCACACCCCGCGTTTGCACTTGCGATGGTGGAGGCAGTCTCGTCGACGAATGGGTCGCCCGCTGCTGGGGCCGGGGCAAGCTTCGGGGCCTGAGCTTTGGCTCTACGTGGAACAGGTCAGAAAATTTGCTAGACGCAAAGAAAACTGAGCACAAACGTCGCAATCGCGGAGGTCACTGCGGCGTTGAATCGAGTCACGAATCCAGCCTGGAAGCCACTTCCCCCAGCAGCTTGCGTCATGGCATTGTTAACAGCTGTAGCAGCGCTGGTGCTGCCGGGACTGCCTCCAGCGGCCTTCAATAAACCCAAGTAGCTGACCACGCCATTCTAAAACAAAGTACATCTTCGATTCAATTCGGTGTGGGTTGTCAGCCAATTCCAGACGCACCGCAGCCTTCTGGTTAGTGGTGGCAAAACTTTTTCCACCAAATACCACACCCTTAGCGTTGTTCACAGTCGAAGCGACAAAGACGGTGTTCGGGGGTGAATTGATGGTGTTGAAGAAAGTCTGAAAGTCGGCTGCGCCGGCCGCAGACGTGAAATGCGTGCAGATTGCGGGAACCTTAGCAATCTCGTCCGCGATGAATTGCAATTCCACGATGCTGTGAAATATGCGTCAAACTCCGCGAAACCAGGTTATTTCAAGCCACCTACTGGTCTAGAAGTGAAGGCGACAGGATGAATAATCAAAAAAAATTGACCTCCGGACGGTGTACTTACCACACTGCACATCGCCAGTATTTCCCTTTACGCCACATTAGAATGGAAAAATCTGAACGAAAAATCGGTACTTGCCGAGACGAGGGACACGGTGCCGTCGGTCCACTTGCGGCGTCCTTGAATTTGAAGGATTGGTTACCGCAATTGTTACGGAGAGTATTCGAGTTTTGGCGCAGACTCAAAGTAGTGCAAGCGCAAGGAGGACTCGAACATGTCCGTGCCTCCAGCTCATTCAATGGTGCGGCGATGGCATATGAGCAAAGGCCAAGGAAGATTGTAAGGCGAGAGAAGGTGGAGAAAACCATGAGTAGATGGGCGAAAATAAAGGGTAAAGCCAACGATAGAAAAATAAATGAAAAATGCAGCAAAAAAAGACGAAGAAGAAAGTGGAAGCGCCAGGCAAGGATTCCGAAAGACTTGTGCCTCATTTATAGTGCAAAGCTCGGCTGTGTCCATTCCATTTAGGTCCATTTCCTTGGATCACACGCCACCCAGGAGTCAATCACCGCCGAATCCGTATTTAATCTAACCCGCGATCCTCGCGGATTCAAACGAAGCATCAAGATGGCATCGCTGCCGAAGTCGAGCTCTAGAGGTTCAGAGGTTTCAGGTCGTTCTAGAGCACGATTTGAGGAGGCAAAAGCCAGTGGACAGAGGCCAAGGCACGTATAATCTGACCATATTTTGATGTTACAAGTATCGAGCGTTCTGGAAGAGACGATGAATGGCAGAACCTTTTTTCCGGCGATGCAGCGAAATGCAGCGAAACAAGATAGGACAGCTACCGACCTCCTTGCGACGTGGTCACACGAGCGGCGTACAACCCGACGGCAAGTTCAGCATCGGTCAACCAAGTTCGCACTTTTTGATCCCGTTTGGTGAAAGATTCGAGTACTTACTAAGAGGGCTGACCCAAAACGCATGTTGCTGCCAAGGCTTGCCAAGAGAAGCCCGCGAACTCCCGCTGGACTCCCAGACCCGAATGGAGGCAGATAACTGGGTGGATCGAGAATCTTGCCTTGGAAGGATCGCGGAAGAATTGCAATCGGTACCGTCCTTGGCCTCAAGATCTTGCGGTTTGTTAGTTTGGTGTATCACGGCATGAGCCCAAATGCCACCCTGGCAAGGGCAGGCCCGGTCACAAACGTCACAAGTTCAATTGAATCTGCCATTGCATCACTATGGAAAAAGTGAAACCCAACCTGCGACCACATACAGCGCAATTCGTAACGAGTTTCATCTCATCCTTGTCTCGTCCAAAGCCAAAAGGACTATTTTACACCAGCCCATCGTCAAGCGTGCATTGAACGTATCACCGCAATATGGGCGTATTCGAGTTCTATTGCTCATTCTGGTAAGCGCACGCGTTCAGGTCTGCGCGAAACTGACGCGACTGGATCCAAGTGCTGGCCCGTTGCGCGATGCTCACTCGGCATGGCTTAATTATCTTAGCCAAAATCCAGGCGCCGCATGGCCCCCAAAAGATGGGGAGTGGAACAACCCTCCTGGCTATCCGGTACCTTCCAAATCGAAGGAGGAGATCATTTGCATCTCGCCCGAAGATGGATCTTTCTGGAATGACTGGGTTTGTGTTGGTCCGAAATGGAAGGGTGACTGGGTTTCTCCTCCTTGGTATATTCGATCTAGCCATAATTCTCGCGATTATTATTGACAGACCGACTCCAGCGAGCAAGGGGAATATGGCGCCATCATCATAGATGGAAGCAGCGACTGGCAAGGTGACGACCCCGGAAGGTACCTCAGAATTCATCGCGGATGTCTATCTTTCCTCTGTCGCCACCTTTGCATTACCCCCAAACTCTTCTGGGAGTCGTTGTATCAGCCTGGATCCGACTATTTGCGATATGGGGAGGGGGAAATCGGCCTTTTGTACTGCTTGAAATACTACGACATGGATGGACGAAATGGCCAAGAGTTCGGCTATGCTGTTACCCAGCAGACACCTCGGGAAGACGACCCGGACTGCGTCGATCGCTGGGACGACCCGGATTCCATGGAGGATACAGCGTGGATTCTGAGCCGCCCGACTTGTTTGACCATCCCTGCGGTTATTGAAACCTCGCAACCAAATACCCCTTTGGAGCCGAGTTCAAACACCCAGTGTATGCAAGTATTCGGTGTTCCGGAACTTCTCAACCTCGTGCTCTTAGCCATCATCGAGGTTTCCCCTCATGATGTAGCCAAAGAGCTCAAGGAATCCGCGGCTGACTTTGACGCTCCGTCTCTGATTTCGGCCACGCAGTCGCTCCTGGCGTTTTGCCAGGTCAATCGCTTCTTTCATGCCGCCATCATCCACCATCGCCAGGGCCTTTTCCTTCTTCTCGCCTCTCAGTATGGATGGATGCTCCCCAGCACACCCGCCGATTGGAAGGAATGGCGCGACCGCTCAGGTCCGGGGTTCGATTTACGCTTGGACCAACCACTGGACTGGCGCGCGTACCTTCTTACCTTCCTGCGTAAGGAAGACCGGGTTGTCAAAAATCGGTGGCGCTTCCACCGCATGGCTGTGCAGTGCGCTCGAGGCCGTGCTCGCCGGCTACGGAGGCGAGCCCTGCCTGGAGATGGAGTTTGGGGAATTAGGATTACCGAGCAGTATTGTCCCGCCGGAAACATCAGCTTGGGAGTTGCGGCCAGTGGTGGAATGACGGATACTTGGGACTCATATACAAGTTGTTCGCTGTCTTGGTTTCTTCCAGACCGAAAAAAAATACATCTTCCTGTGATATATCCAAGAATTCCTTCAACACGCGCAAACTCGAGCAGTGGTGAGTCATTCGCCTTCTGCTTTGCGCTTGGCGAGACCATTTTTAATACAAAAGGAGGATAACCAATTTTATACTGCCAAACATGTGAAACACATTGAGAACCAATTTACAATGCCTTTTGAACAGTTGCTGGTTCAATATTTGAAAGATATTCAAAACTGTGACTCAGATACCTTCTGCATGATGTTGGGTATGCAGAACATACTTTGAACACATTTTACATGGTATTCTGTCAAAAATATAAAGCACATTGTAAATTGGTTCTCAATGTGTTTTTCATGTTTTGCTGGTAAAGAATTGGTTATCCTCCCTGTGATATTGGAGCCTACTAAAATCTGCACCTTCTTGGAAACGCTGAAACTGCGCATTAACATCCCGTCGCTGGATTCCTGCGGGCGCAGTGATACGGGCTAGCCGGTCCGGTGAAAGCCGTTCACCGGCAGGCGACACATAATGGTGCTGAGTCACAGAGCTCCCCGGCTGCCTGAGGCTGCCCCTAATCATCTTATTTAGCGTGTCTCAAACTGCTTAAAAGGCGAACGTCCTCCGATATGTTTTCACTATCTCAAGCCCACCCAAGTCTCCCTCCAACTCATCACCTTGTCCATGGCGCCTTTGAACGTTCTGTCCGTTGGTGCTTCTCGCAATATTGGATATTTGCTGCTATTCGCCTTCTTGGTCGGTTCACCCTCCAATGATTTCCGAATGCTGCTGAAAAGACTGCAAACTAGAACAAGGCTCGACCGTGACATTTCTTCTCCGGTCGCCCTCTGCCTTCGATGGCGACGCGACCATCCAGAAATATATCAAGTCCGGCCATGCACGATTGGTGAAAGGCGATGCCAGCATCGAAGCAGACACCCAACGTGCTTGGGACGAGGCCGGCGTTGTAGACGCACTCGTCTTCACTGTCGGTACGCTTTATCTCTTGAACCGTCTTTGGCAGCTGCTGATTCGCCTGCTAGGCACATATCCGTCATTCAGCCTCACAAAAGGCTTGGTGCAAAAACCAGCTGACCTCTGCACCCGCTGTATGCTGAACGTACTCTGCACGATGCCCACATACACCGACGCCCCCAACCGAAGTTTGTGGTTCTCTCGTCTACCGGACTCGGTCCCGCCGCACACAAGGCCCTCCCGTTGGCATTCAGGCCGCTGTACGGCTGGGCCCTCGTCCACCCGCATGAAGACAAAAAGGGCATGGAGCGCGTTGTCTCGCATTGCGCCGGGTGGACGTGGGATGACAAGATTCATGGGAAGGTCTCAGCAGCGATCATGGGCGACCGGTGGATGGAGCGAAAGGGTCTCCCCGCCAAGGGAACACTTCACCACGCCGTTATCATCCGAGCGGGATTCCTAACGGACGGCGAGTGCGTCGCGGACAAAGTCGAGGGGACGAAGAAGAGCTACCGTGTAAGCGACAAGGAGTTGGGTGGGTATACATTTCAAGAAAGGACGCCGCGCACCTTGTGGTCGATGTGCTCACCCGTCGGCGGGACGAGTTCGACAACACACGCCTGAACGTAACATATTGAACCGCACTTACATTATTACTGTAACATCTGATAATATGCATGATTGATTCAAATTTACAATTCACTCGGTCTCAAAATCCACCTCCCAACGCGCTTTCAGAGATGCGAACTTTTCATGGAATTTCATACTGTGCGCAACCTACGTGTTGTTTAGCCAGAGGTCGAATATCGGAATCCAAGATGAAAAGCGCACTGCGTCTCTCCACCCTTCCGGTTGGTTCTTCAACACGCAACGCATGCACCAGAGTTTCCCTGGTGCCGCATCCATTTCTTCGCATGTAGCGGTTTGCGGGTCCTTCCCGTATTGTTTAATAACATCCTGCAGCACCGTGCGTGCAGGTTCCAGCTTAAACCTGTCGCCGACAGTGCACGGCTCGCACCTCAAGTATTGCGTCGCCCGTTCCTCGTACGTTTCTGGTTCATAATTTTGGCGCCCGTAGTAATAATTTTGGCGTCCGTAGTACGCCGTGCGGCACCGTTTCTTCTCCGTGAAGTGGCCCTGGCAACATCGCCTTTCACAGACGAAATAAGCAAGCGCGGATTTAAAGGGGTCCACTCGGGAGATAATTTCAGCGCAGCGCGCGTATAGGCGCGGAGTTCCGCCTCGAGTGTGTCGGACCATGCGGTCAGGAGGTCAGGCAGCTTGGACTCGAGTGTGGCCTTCAGATCCTCGGCTGTGATCACCAATTTGAGGTCGCCTTCCAGAACCGCGCGTACGCCGGGCAGGAGGGCGACATCGACTATCCTGGGTGAGAATAAAAGGTTTTGGCTGAGGTCGTCGAGGTGAGACTCAGTGATCGCCCGCTCAAGAGCTTGAAACCGTTCCCTCATCACCGTGCACTTGACGCTCTCCGAGGCCCCCAACGTATTGAAGAGCTCGGGCCCAATGATGTCCCACTCTTCGATGTGAGTCAGATGGTGAAATTTCGCTTGGAGCGAGTACGATTACCTTCCTCGGTGAGAGCGCGTGGTGTGTTTACTAACTCGACTTTATACCAGTCGTGTCTGTGCATCAAAGAAGCCCGCCAGCCAGCTTGACAGAATTTGTCCTTGATGCTGCAGTCGATGGGTAATTGGCAGAGTAAGGGAGAGACATGCCAACTCACGTTGTCCATCGAGCGGATTTCAGGCGTTCGAGCTCCTTCGCTCGAGCCTCTACGATGCGGCGCATCCATGGCCGGCAGATCTTTGCGTACTGTCAATGGAGCCATGAGTAATGTGGACGTAGAATAAAAGGCCTGAAAATCACAAACATCTGTTAACACCTTTGTTTGTTTTCGACGTTCTTCGATGAGGGTTGCCTTGTCCGCTGTGTTGGAAGTAAAGTATTTCGCCTGGAATTGATTAATATCCACGGCGAGATAGTATCCTTGGTCCAGGTGAGACATGTAATAGCATAGTGACCTCGCGGAGCATACCATTAACGCAAGGGAAAACGTCTCTCCAGAGATCTGGCAATCGGATTCGAGCGGTGACGCTGGAACCTGTCAGTTTCTTGGGAAGCTTGGTTGCCAAGAGCCTAGAAGCAGGACAAGGCGTTAAACATGAGAGTAAGGTTGAAATGCAACATCCGCACTCATCTGTACAGCATTCACTGCAATATCTCGCACCGAACTCCCACCAAACGGGGTCGAACGAATAGTCGTGTTCCAATGCCGTCCAGCAAACCTTTTGGAGTTTTCAGAGAGGAGCAGACACTCGGCAGGCGCAGGAAACACACATGGCATACTTCTTCAAAGAGCAGACATGTCCACTGGACCTGGTTGGTGTACGGTGGATGTTGGGGCGGGGAGCCTTCGACAATTTCAAATGACGCGCGCCATATAAACTCTGCACTGCTGCGGTCGAGGAGAAATGCACGAAGGGCCTTGTGGTCTGGATAAATATAAAAGGTCCAGGGGGTGCACTATCTTGAGTATCTACACGCATGTGAGTTCAACAAGAATCTAGGCAGGCAGCATCGCGCGAAATGCCCCGAAACGGACGTGCCTCAATAAAAATATCTAGAGGAAGATCTAGGAGCGGTCCATTTCCTTTGAGACTGAGAGATTTTCGAGCAGATTTTCTGCGCGGCGGCATGGTGGTGTTGTTCAGGGGGCAGTCACGTTAATTTAGGGAATCACGGTCACATGTTTTTGATGGCAAACTTCAAAAAGTTGAGTCGAATCTGTCTTCAAATTTTGAAAGAGAACCAGTTTTTCTTTCTCGGCAAAGATGCATCCGCGTCGAGAACGGAAACGCAGTCAATAAATTCCGTTAATATAACAAGAAGAGTCTATTCGGTAATACAGTATAATAACTACTCAGGTCCGAAGTCCCAGCTTGGCGGCCGCCTTGAACGTCTGGAACGCTAACCGCAGTCCGGTGTGCACCATCCACATGAGAGAAACTGCGAAAATATTAGACCGTGCGCCTCGACAGCGAATATCAAGGCTGAACGCACTCAACAGTATGGGGAGCCAGAAGAATAGGAGCATGCGGTCGTCTGAGAGAAAGGTAGCGTTAGTGAACGGTTAGAGATACTAGCTGAGAGCGTACGTTTTTTCGGCGCCTCTGTTGGTACATAGCCATACGCGTTCACCTCCTGTTCAGTTACGGGCGGAGGTGTATCATAGCTCACATGCCGGCTAGTTGACGGAGCCTCCTGCGGCTGCGGCGTTGCTGGGCCGGCAACAGTTTCCGTAACGGGTTCCTCCGTAGGCTCAGCCTTAGTCGGCGAAGTTGTCTCAGCCGCCACCGCTGCTTCCCGCGGCGTGTACATTGGTGGCGGCGCCTCCTGCGCCTGCCGCGCCTCGCCCCTGCGATCGCAAGCGCAAGCCATTCTCCCAAGCTTCCCACGTCCCACGCACCTCCTGCGCGGCGCGCAGAGAGACGCCGCTGAGCCCCTTGGTCTCGTCGTCGCCCTCGCGCGGCTCGCCACCCGGTGCGTCGCCTCCCAAAAAGGCAGGCCACGGCACGAACACAGGGAAGACCATCGGCAGCTGCGGCAGCGCGCTCCAGGGCACCGCGGGGATCTCGGGAGCTGCGGGAGCCCAGGGAGTTGCGCAGCTGAGGCGCAGGGAGCTGCGCGAGGGTGCGCTGGATTAGCGCGAACAGCGCTGGGACAACCTGCTTATCGTCGTCGCCTATTGGAGGAGGTATTTCCTTTGCATCACCAACCAAAGAGGATGTCGACGACTGGGGGGTGATGACGTGCCGAGGCGTCCGTTTGCCTGAAGCGGCAGACCGCCGGTTCCGGCGGTTAACGACACGTCGAGGAGGATTTCGGGCAAGATCTTCATCTGAATCCTCCTCGACATCGCCCCAGTGGGCCTCGTCGTCTTCATCCTCTGCAGAGGCCTCCGGAGAAAGAACATCGACCGATTCTGACTCGACGACGAACAACCCCTCGCGGACAGCCACTTCTTGGGGAGTCTTCCCCAACGCGTTGACAACCTCGAGATCGGCACCAGCGTGAAGTAATGCTTCCACACAGGTCCGTGAACCACCAATGGCCGCGAAATGGAGGGCAGTGTACCCATTCCGGTCGCGGGCATCGAGATCCGCTCGGCGGTTGATCAAAAAGTCGACAAGCGTGGCGAACCCAAGGAACGAGGCCAAATGCAACAGCGTCTGCCCACTGGGGGCGGGGTGCGATATTGCCTGCGCCAGGGAATGGCGCGGGAGTCGGGAAGATCGACTGGAGCCTCGAGAATGGAGAGGAACTTGATTATCCGAGTCTCGAAATCTTCATTCTCTGCGGCCTGGCCGAGAAGCAGAGGGCGAAGGCTTCGAGCAGTGGAAGTCACTTGCATCATGTCGGCACCGCTAGTAGATTTGGGTTGCATGCTCGAGCTTTCGCCCACATTCCCGACAATGCGCATCGCCACGTTTTGGCATCCTCGATCTTGCCTGTCATCTTCAGACCTACGACTTGCAGCGCGAGCTCCATCCTAAAGGCCGATTAAGAACGTGGAAGCAATAGACATGGAAACTTACAGAGCCCTGTCGGAGTCGTCGGAGTAGGTAAAGAGTGACGTTGAAGGACCGGATGAATCGTTCATTTTCGCAAAGTTGTTAAACCACACTTCCACGACGCCAGGCGTAGGGCGTGGAGGAAGAATACACACAAGGGTATTATCACTCCAACGCTGCGTTGATCCAGCAACGACGCCACCAAAAATGCAATCGAGTTGGAGAGAAGGGTGAAAATTGGCACCAAGGATAGTGACTTCGGTTCCGCCGTGAGTGGGGCCAGAGTTGGGAATTAGACGATGTATGGTGGGGGTAGGAGAGTGAGAGATTGAGAAGTTGAATAGAATCGAAAAAAACGAATGGCATAACCTGCTGCATAATGGCAGCCGACGTGGAATCAAAGGACAGACATGACGGAGGCTCGGGTTGAATCTCTGCTGAAGGCATAGAAACGTCAGTAAAGTCGGGAGGGGTGACAGGGGCTTCGCCGGAGGAGTCGGATTCCAGTGATGAAGGTGGTTGCAGTGGCACCGTCGGGCCCACGAGATTAGGGGTAGGTGACCTCGTATCCACATATGAGCTCGAGGGAGAAGGGTAGTTGTCACCAACACTGGTTTCTCGTGAGCGTCGACCTGGCTTCGACCCAACGTCATATGGCTTGGCGCGCTTTTTGCCACCACAGCAGCACCGGACGCGTCCTTCTTGCGCTTGGACGGGGCACGGGCATCGGGCTTGGACTCCACGGTCCCTTCCCTTGACCACTCCAGATCCATACCGGACACTCCAGAGCCCATGTCGAGTTTCGACATTGGTGTTTTGTGGTCGTCGGTTATCATGATCGGCTTTGAGGTCCGCTCCCGACAATCCGCCCATTGTGGTCCATCATAACGAGATTGACATGAAAGCCAACTTTCTCTCGATGATGGCGACAGTAGCAAGTTATTCGAACAGGAAGGACCACAGAACCACTCGAAAAGTCCTGCACCTCCGCGCAGTTGAACTGAATGATGCTCGTGGTGTCTTCCAGTTGCTTTCCCTTGGACGGTTTGGTGGTCTGGTCATCGCCAGATTCCGAGTCTGAACGTGCAGGTCTCACTCGCGCAGCTAATTTCTTCGCTACCCGTTTAGCCTGTCAGTTTATAAATAAGCCTGAGGAATGGAAAGAATGGAGAGAAGAGCCGAACCTCGCGGGTTTGACAACTTGTACAACTATAGACTCGGCTGTGCGGTGCGGACGAACAAGTCACCGTGGCGGTAAGATGAAGAATATCTTGGGGATCTGGGTCTGATCTCCCACGTTAAAATCAGTAGGGGCTGAAGGATCAGACACACCAATTTTCCCTTGTTTGCGTGTCCGCCGTTTAGTGGCCGTGCCTCGGGGTAGCTGTAACCACTTCCACGAACCGACCCGGTCGTATTTAGCAGGGTCAGAGGAGGAGCTGGAATCAGCCAAGTCGACGGTGACGCGAACCTGCGTCTCGACGCGGGACTTCGTACCTCCCTCGGGTAAACTAGGGAACATGATCGAAAGGCTGGGATGCGGTTAGCTTGGATATTTAGGATTATGACTATGACACACTTATAACACGACTCTTTCGGCGGATAGACAACCCTGAAATTTGTTGGGGAGTCCATCCGGCGGGGGAGGGATGTAGGAGGCGGCACAGGCCTGGTGGAGGATACACGGTCATTTCGGCTGGCAGTGAAAAGGTTGCTTGGCTGAAAGCCAGAGAAATTCGAAGGAACAAAGGGCGGTTGAGCAACAGCAGGGTCAGCCTTTGACGACGGTTTTGGTGAGGCGAAGAGCGAGGAAGGTGAGCTTTTGGAATTGTGAGAGGACAAACTGCGGAAAGGAGGAGTTATCACGCACTCGTCGTACGCATTTTGCTGTATCAAGTCGTCCAGGTGAAGGATTTGTTCCTCCTCCTCGCATTTGGTCGGGGACATCTGGAGACAAGGATTCTGCTGCCACGAGGATGGGGACAAGAGGCTCTCCTGGTCAGACTGGTACCAAGCGTTGATGTCAAAGTCGCCTTGAATGACAATTGGGTCGAGTGAATCCAAGGGTTCTGGAGTATGCGGCGACGATGAACGGGAATCGTTCTCCGTGGCCGTCGATGACGACGAGGACATGATAACACGTAAAGAGCCCTCTCGCGAGAAGCCTAAATGGCTGACAGTGAATGAAATGAAGGATAGAGCAAGGCGCGGGTGTTTCCTTTGCTGCGTATCGGGCTCTAGACCAAACAAAGCATCGGCCTATTGAACCGATGCGGTACTTACTGGTACTGACAAGTATGTCAAAGTTCAACAATGCACCCCATTTGCTACCCAGCGCGCTTCCCCACGTTCAACTTTTTGGGGGAACCGACGGATGGGCACGGCTGACTTGAACGTCTGATATGCAGATCTTTCGCGTCGCGTCCTGATCTTTATCCGCCTTCGAGTCGGACCCCATGCCCGAATTCCAGCGCACCTCTTTTCAAAGCCCTGCTGCATCTCGAGCACCGACCCCTAGCCGTTATAAACGTTTTGCGTATAGGGACAGCTTGGACATTCCGGTGTCGCGGTCACAATCGAGAGCAAGGCCCGGAAGGACGGTGGAAATTCCGTCCAATGACGCTGTTAATCGACAGCGGTCGACTAATGCCAAAGTCCCTGCAACTGAGGTGAAATCTGACAAGGATGGGATGCGAGATGAAAGCGGCGAGGAGACGTCGGACAATGCCCGTGTCTGGCAAATATACAACGACGAGGCCACAAAGGCGGATACCTTGATGACAGATGGTTGGTCTCGCAGTATTGACGTCCTACTCGGTAAGATTGAATTTCCAAGTCAAAATCAACCCACTAAACCTTTCACAAAGTCTTTGTGAGTTTAAAACGAAATCGTTTCACGTCTAATCCTCTGCAGACTGGGCTCTTCTCTGCCGTCCTCACCACTTTTATTATACAATCATATCAACTCATGCTTCCAACTCCCGCCGATACCACCAACATCCTCCTCATCAAACTCATAGCATTACAAAATGGCACAGAGCCTCTAATATCGAGCAGTCCTCAATCCACCAATGTTCAAATCCACTGGGTCAATGGTCTCTGGTTTTCGGCCTTGGCCTGCAGTCTTTCCACTGCTCTGATATCCATGCTCGCCAAGCAGTGGCTCCAAGCTTACCTCCCCAACGTTTCTGGCTCCCCGCGGCACCGCGCACGTCAACGCCAAGCTCGTTTCATGCATCTGGAGGCTTGGCGCGTCCCAGAAATAATAAATGCGCTTCCGCTTCTCCTCCACGTCGCGCTTCTGTTGTTCTTTGCAGGTCTTGTGGTTTTGCTCTGGTCTGTTGACCTCGCCATCTCTCTCGCTACTTGGATTATCGTGCTCTTTGCCTACGCATTCTACTTTGCCTCGATCGCTGTGCCCTTATTCTACCCAGATTGCCCTTATCAGCACCCTGTCACAGATCGACTCCGAATATGGCTGTCTTCGGACGGCGCCTCTCCTCCGCCAATTTTTGTGTATTCAAGTCGCGGCGAGGAACCCAGTAAAATTATTTACGACGCAAGGTCGGTTATCATTCACCGTCTTCGCATCGTCGCTAAAATACCTCAGAGAGTCCGTGGCGACATTCGACGACGCGATCGACGCAACAGCTCTCGCGTGGCTGTTCAACAAGTCGACTGACCAAGCGGTGGTTTCTGCTGCTCTGCAAGCCATTGCAGGCCTCCCCCGTGACTTTTCCGCGCTCCGGATCCTTCGAGACGCGCGCGCGCTGCCGCTGATCGAGCACGGGTTCCAGAGCTGCTTCCACAAAGACACCACGGTAGATCTGCAGTGGCACCTCGTCGACCCGCAAAGCGCTGAGCTGTACTGTCGCGCATGGATGAAGCTGATGCGTGGCACGGCCGAGCAGTGGCCCTTTGACATTGTCGAGCCGCTGTGGATGCTGCAGGACCTGAACACCCACCCCGATGTAGCGGCGATTGCATCCTGTGCCGTCGCGTTGTCCTCGTTCGATTCACATATGTCGCAGTGGGAGCTATTGGCGTACCTCGCGCGCTGCACCGCGGGTGAGATGCAGCTCTCGCAGGCGACGCAGTGCTGCATTCTCGACAGCATCAGCGAGTGCTTCGTGCGCTGGGAGATGCCGCTGGCGGTGATCGAAGACACGGCCACCCGCGCCGTCCCGTATTGCTGCGCATGCTGGACCTTACTGAGGACCTCCCCAACTCCAAAGTGCGTAGTGCGGCGGCCCTGGCGCTGTACATCGTCACCTGCGGTGGGGCAATCGACCTGGGTTTCTACATGAGCGAAGAAAGACGCCGGAAACAGTACTGCGAGTTGATGATTCAGGCGCTCTCCGCCATTGTCACGGGTCCCACGCGATATGGAGTTCAAGACGCCCTGCTAGACATTGTCAGTGCGGAACTGGCTCGGTTAGCGTCGCCTATAGTGGCGCAATCGGAGCGTTTCCCCCAGCGGTTGAGGACCGTCGCTAGATCAAGCCTCTCCACGCTTTATGCCACTGGTCGAATTGCGCAGGGAACTGGTACGTCATTTATTTTATCCTTTTGCGCCAGGTTCACAGTTCTTGCAGTGCCAGACAGTATTCTCGCCGATGTCCTGCATCTGCTCTTCCCGCCCGCGTACCTTACGCCGCAACAACAATCTGTGTTCGTAACAACACTCGTAGAAACGCTCGAGACGTCCTCGCATCCCGACATCACGAACTGGGCCGTCCGTCTTTTGGAGGTTCTTCTGTCGCGGTGTTCTTTGCCCGTTTCACAAGCGTTCGTCGAGGGCAATGGAATTAACGCAGTTGTGAGGGCGGCGCGAGCGGGGGCCGTGGACAGTCGGCGGCTGCAAATCGACAGCTTGCGCACAATGTGCGCCTTCATAGCGAGCATGACGCACGAATACAAGGGAACCACCACCCCCACATCGTCTGTTCCGACACTCGATACTCAGATTGACGCGCTGTTCCAATCGGATTTCTTCGATACACTGTGTAGTGTTGTCGCCTCCCGCCGCTGGTGGCTATTCGAGGTCAGCGGGCACTGGCTCCCTGCTATCGTGGAGCTATGCCGCATTCGACCGGACGCGAAAGTGTGGCAGAATGTGCTCAAGACGTTCAAGGAGTTTGCGGAAAGGAATGTCGGGGAGGAGGGATATTCAGAGACTCTTTCTCATTTAGAGGTTATTCGGAAAGTATCCAAGGGAGAGCTCAATTCATCTGAATTGACATCTTCAGATAGTTCGTCGACGATAAACCAGTCGTCGGACTCGGACATTTGAGTATTTGAATGGGAGGAACCAATTGAACGTTTTTGTAAAGTAATTATACTCATTATCATCTATGTATTTTTCATCTCATCCATGCATTCAGCTGACTCTGCCAATTCTGATGGCTACTTTGAATCGAGAGCTGATGATTAATATAGTGAGGTACGAACGTTCATATTAAGCGTCTGTCTGCGAGAGACTAGATCTGGTGTATGGCTTACGAGCGTCCGAGGGGATCACCTCACCACGCGTAGGATATCGCAGAATTATTCTCAACCATTGATGACGTCACGTGTTCTTCTGGTTCTTCTCAACGCTCATGCTGGCACTGGAATACCAACAAGGCTGAGCACTGAATTTTAACGCTGACCAACTGGCCGGAACTAATGCGCCGCATATCAAACCAATTCGCTTTCTTCCAGAGGCAGAACTCTTGTCTCGCGCACGACACACTCCAATTTCTAGCTTTAGAGTGTCGACGAGCGTGTCCGAGTCGCCCAGTCGCGCTGTGACACCGTGATTATGCAGCCTTCCTCTTTGTACTAGCTAAATCCAATCACGGACTACCTCACCGCTGCTGGTTCCTTTTGGCGCTGCCCTCTTGCAACCCAAAATATTCTGACGCAGGACGACGGTCAAACCCCCGCGCGCATGACACTAATCCATAGGAGGATTTGTTACACAACTATGGTGTGTTTGGAATTTATTAATGCTGGCATATGCACACCGCAAAGCCCTAAATTTCATGGCAACATAAATTAGAATTAGTTTCGAAACAGAAAGTATTAAGTAGGTTATGTATCATATTGGTCTGAAACTTTGTGTTTCTGGTACATTGAAATGCTTCGGGTTTACCATATATAGCAAGCCTGAGTTTTTGGGCTCGAATCCAGCCTGTCGTATCAAAATCTTTGTGTCCATAGGCAGGCTGGTCGATCGGAGTTTGAAATCCCAATACACGTAAATTGTCCCAAAAAAGCTATTAGGTAAGCCAGCGTTGTTTGGCCTTCGGGGGGGAGAATTAAATATATGGGCACTATTACATACTTAAGGCTACTGGGCATTTGCTTTGGTCATGTTCACCTGGACTGAGGACAGGGTATTATTTTTCAGTTCATGTTGCCACTGTTTATATCAAATGTTATCGGCCCTCCACCAAAAGATCACTGACAAATAGCCTTTTTGGGATAATTTATTCCTGGTACCGATTTAGGTCCAGGTCTACTTTCCGAATATGCGTCCAATTCATCACATCAATGTCACATCACTCGCTCCTTTTATGGATTTTATCACCTTTTCTGGACATCCTACTCCGGCTATTTCGAGCCTGTGATTCCCGGCCTCCACTTCGCATAGTTTTTTAGCAACTGAGTGAACTGAGGTCAGCTCGAGTTGGCCATCCTGCTGAAAAACTCACCCCACCATCATCTGGCCACGTCTTGTGCGTGGCCCAATGTGAGCTGGTCGACGCAAAGCGTCGACCGAGCGAACTTTGGACACGCAATATTAACTAAAAAATCAGAAAACAAGTGTCTAGCCTGTCGGTCTGGCTAATTCAGGCGGTACCAGGGGTGCCCGGAGGGCTTTTTGAATGTGTATTGGGAATTCAAACTCCGATCGACCAGTCTGTCTATCAACACACTTCAACCTACAGTTTTGATACAACAGACGGTCTCCAGTCTGGGGGTTACCATATATGGCAAACCCAATACATTTCAGGTACACCAAAATTCGAGGTTATTCTCAAAGTTTCAGTCCCTCCACATTGAGAGTCTCCATCAGTGGAATAGAATCTGCTTTCAGTTGCACTGGAATATCACTGAAATGCGAAGTATAGGTTCACAAATCAACTTGCTCAGAATGTAAGGCTTGACGCTCTTACGGTAGGCTTTTCTGCAGAGTCTAGCTAGTAGTCGAGACTGGTTTGTGGGAATGACCTTCAAGGACTTGACAGTCCAACTCCAAAGCTAAGGGTTGAAAGCTGAAACTTCGTGCTCCCAAAGACCCTTCGCTGCCTTCCTCAAAAGTTTGTGGGAAGTGAGATACGAGGAGATACGTCAAGTCGACCTATTCGTAATCGTTAGTCGTAGCGAGGAATGTATTCGTACTAGTTGTAGGGGCCACTCGGTTCTCTCTCAACTCGGAGTTACTCGACGCCGTTGAAGAAAACAAGTGGTGATGATGGTTCAGAAGTAAGTGTAGTTGAATACACATGACTACTTACAGTTGATTACGTGTATGTAGCAACCGTAAGCGATAAGTCCGAGGCTAAATATAGGTAATATCACGAAAATTATAGATAGGGATTCACGAGTCCATGGATATAAAAGGGATTCCTTACAGAGCCCCCCAGTCTCGATTATAGCTTCGGTTCGTACGACTCCGGAATGAGTATGTCTGACATGTCAATCGCCTCCCATTCCTTAGGATACGATCGGGCGAACAAGTCTTTACCTTTGGCCCAATGATCCTTGTCTGGAATGAAAGTCGGCTCCGTATCCTTGAATCTCCCGGTACGCCTGTTGTGGAAATGCTTGTTCCATTGAGAAGCTGTGTACCAATGCAAGTTGGGCGGATTGTTGAAGTACTCGTCCTTCAAGCTGTTAAGGATCTTGAGGGCCCCTGCGGACAAGTAGCCCCTCATGTGAGAGCACCCCGCTTCGAACATCTCTGGGGGCGGCCATAGGAAACGGTCCGCGTCTTGATTGTCTCCCGCGATGTGCCCTAGCAGTATGTTCTTTTCGCTCGAAGTTATCTGGTCCGTGGTCCAAAACTCTTCGCCGTCTTTGCTAACGAAAAGACGGGATTCTCCCTTATAGAACTGGGAGACCTGAAGACTCGGACCTCGAACATACTGCTTGACGATGTTCGCGTCAAATAGTTCGGCCACGAAACGTAGGACTCCACCCTGAGCAATGGCCGCCGGGGCTTAGGGTTGACTGAGGAAGGTCCCGACATTACTTTTATAAGCGTTGACAGCCGCTGCACTGCCCCGAACTCTAGACCATTCCAGGGCAACATCCTGGAATCCTGGCTCGTATATGGAACCCATTGTGTTGAGGGTCAGCGGAGCGATAAGGACATCCCGGTATTCCCTGACGCTACTTTTCTTGACAAAAATGACAAATGGAATTCCATAACGGATAGCGAGCTCGAGCAAATCGGGGACATCCTTCACCTCCGGGCATAGAGCTACTAGCGATTTCATCTTGAGGGCCGATCAAGTGGAACAAACTAACTTGCCCTCGGATAGCCACTTATGGTTCCAGGGAAGATCTTCGTACGGAGAATACCCTGGGGACGGCTCCAACGACTTGTCGCTCCATGTCTGGATAAGATTCCTCGCGACCGTTTCCACGTGAGGGTACAGGGTCCTGGCTCGGTTAGGGACGGGAATCATGCCGAACTGTGAAGGAGGTCTTGTCAAGACCATCTCAATTTCTGTGTGCTGACGCTCCCTGTGCAAGGGGCCGTCCATGTCGGTGTCCATGCTACCTAGAGACGGTTCCCGCCGCTCTGATCTGTAACTCATGCCCGATCGTTCGGATCCTGACGAATCGGTGGAGCGCACGCGCAGAGAAGGCTCTCTCCTTATTGGTCGATTACGAGGACTGAGCGACCTGGAGTTGCGACGCCATGAGAGGTGGCTACCCCGGCTACGGCCTCTATAGTCTTCTCGGTCCGAGGACGAAACTGTACCTCCTCTGGAAAAAGGTCCAGCTATATTCAGGTGTTCGGTTAGAGGACGAGATGTTGAGCCTTTGCTGTATCGGGTGGAAGGGGAATACAATCTTCTCCTGCCAGCCGTAGAATCTCCCAGCGACATCCTCTGCAGTAGAGGTTTGGTAGGAGGAGAGCTAAGCCGAAAAGCTAACGCGCCACTGTCTAAAGGAAAGGCGGTGCGAGTCCGAGAGGCAGTGCTCTTTCCTTTTTCAGCCGGCATGAATTTCCTGCTCATCGAAGATGCTCTCGCTAGTCCTGGGAAGGAGCTAACTACGCTCGACCCCTTAATAACGTCGTGTTCCAATGGGAGGGGATCTCTACGGCCATCAAAAGAGTTGAAGGTCCGGTCAGGCCTGGGAGCGTATAAGTTTTTGACTTGCTCCCTGACCACGCTCGTTTCTTCGTAAAAGGCCGCTAGTTCCTGCATTTCCTCGTCTTCCTGTACAGTTCCGAAGTCAGCCAGATTCACGCTATGCGTTGAAGGCCGTTTCCGCATCAAGGCGGGTTCGCTCGGAAAGAGACCGAAAGGATTCTGCCTATACAAGGTATAACAAGTTCGGACTCCGGCGGGGGCCTTAGGTGAGTGTTTGACTGCGCTGAACCTTTCCCAGTAAGCTCGAGCGATTCCTGGCCGTTCAATCCATCTGACTCCGAAGAGGTGAAAGTCAATTATCCCGATGTCCGACCCAGCTTCAAAGCGGCTGATTTTCTCTCTGAGACGTCCCACCCATCGATTCTGGAAGAACCAGTCGGACCTGCTCCAACTATCAGCTACCTCATAATAGCAGGGCAGATCTGATAGCCTGACTCTTTGCGCAGTGCCGTTACGAAGGACTTCTTCCACTTCGTGCCAGAGATTCGGATGTAAGCGTACAAATCACCAGTCGTCTTTCATCTCATCGGTAAAGACGCCATGAATGGGTACGTTATGATCCAGAAGATGCGGAAAGTTGGCTTCGTGGTAGTCGCGCTCCAAGTGATACAGGACACCGATCTTCTCTCGGGCGCTGAGGTACAGAGATCAAATGAATTGTGAGTCTTCCGAGTTCAGGATCGTCTCCACAGGAAGCAAGGTGGAAATCCAGGCGAGGAATCCGATCATACTCAGGTGAGATCACTTGAACAGGACGACCACACTCCTGACGTCTTCTTCGCTCTCGTGGACCCATAACGGCTTTTTGCTCTCCTCTAAAGCAGGGAGATCCCCAGCTATGATACTAGAGCCATGGTGGCAGTACCAAGGACTCGCGGATGCCAACACTGTAATCACTCGAACGAGGCGCCTCGACACTTCCACTGCTGGGGTAGCCCACTCCGGTACGATTCTAAATCCCACATCCTGCGTGCGGCCTTCGTCAGGGTCAGAGTCCTCGCTGTCGAAGCTGATGAAATCCTCCGACACTTCTTCGTAGCTGACAGGCTCGACGAATAAAAAACCCAGAGGGTCATCCTCTCAAGGGTCTGACGGAGCTTTCGGAATCCAAGGTAACCAGTGCTCCTGAGGCTGATACCACGATGGACTATTGAAACAGTTGATCCCTTGTATAAACTCGCTGGTTAGCGCCGGGGGTAGAACAGGTGAGAGAGAATCGATGTATTGCATGGCTATTTCAGGAATATCGCTAGGAGGGGCCAGGAAGGAGAACCACTGAGAGTCCCTGAGTGACGACCAAGATGGGACGATTATCTCATCCGTCTTGGAGAACAAGAAGTCGTCCCTTTTACTCTCCTCGAAACGGGTACTGTATGACAATGGCCTCATATCGCTTTATCTAGACGACAGTACGAACAATGTGAACCGAAAATTTGTGGACTACAATCGCTGCCTTAATCGTACTCCCCAGTCAACCGAAAATTCGTGAAGTACTGGATGAGCCGACCGTCCGGGAAGAGGAGAGGTGATGGTGAGGGAGAGGGTGAGGCAAAGCCGTGAACGAATCTGTAACGTGGGTATATACACTGTCGTTTTCAGAGAGACGGATGAGAGAAAAGAAAAGAGAGAGAGACTGGAGAGAATCGAAATATAGAGAGAGTAGAGAGAGAGAGAGAGGGAAAGGAAAAGAAGAATGAAATGTGGCACTGATCGCATGATGTTACAACCGGATATACCGGGATTCGGCTATCTAGCCGCGGGCTCACCCTCCTCTAGCTTTGGCCTCCTTAGCGAAGGCACGCAGCATCTCAGGTGCGTTGCGAAGGTCTCTCCGAGTCTGCCAAGTATTGAACTGGGGCCCGAATCCTCGCCACCGAACTAGCCAAGTGTCTTGCTTTTTGGACCTGTTGTATCGTTTACCGACAATCTTCTCGACCTCCCACTCCTCGGTGGCGACCCGGTTCTCCCACAGATCTGGAGCCAAGGTTCTAGGACCCAATTCCTCTGGACTTTCCCGGTAAGGCTTCAGATGGTCCAAGTTGAATACTGGAAATCCGGGGTACTTGTCATTGAGATGTAGTCAATAAGTTCTCGGGTTAATTCGTTGCAGAACTTCGAACGGTCCGATCCATCTCTGGACCAGTTTGGCTCCCTCGCCCTTCGATTCCACCCATTCTAGAGAATGTGGGTTGACTAGAACTCTCGACCCCACCTTGAACTGAGGTACGTCTTTCCTTCCTCGATTGAAGTATTTCGCTTGTTCATTTTGCGCTCGTGCGATGGCCAGACGGGCGTTTTCGCAGTGTATCCTCAGATTCTCAAGGTAGGAGCTAGTGTCTTTCGCCAAGCCGTATGTGGAGGATGTGCCCGCTTCTTGAGGAAGCAGGAAGTCCATAGGAGCCTTCGGGGTGAAGCCATACAGCAACTGGAATGGGGTCGTACTGATAGATGCGTGGATATTACTGTTGTAAGCAAATTCAAGCAATTTGATCCATGAAGCCCAGTCATCCCGGTCTTTTGAAACGTAGGCCCTCAGCATCGACTCCAGTTGTCTGTTGACATTCTCCGTTTGCCCGTCGTGCTGCGGGTGATGGGAAGACGATAAAGACATCCTCGTTTTGATAGCGGTAGTGACGGCTTTCCAAAATTCGGAAGTCCATCTTGGGTCTTGATCAGCTATGATACTATCCGGCAAGCCAAATCTCGCTACAACATGTTCAACGAACAATTCAGCAAAGCCTCGCGCGGTCAGCCCGGTCGTGGTAGGAACAAACAAAGCATGTTTGGACAGACGATCCACTACGACTAGAATAGCGTTAAACCCGTTTGACCATGGGAGATTGACTATCATGTCAAGTGAAATGGATTCATATGGCCTTGAAGGTATCAGGTTTGGGGTCAAATACCCGTATCGGGTAAAGTTCCTATTCTTTGACTTCTGGCAGATGCCGCATGAATGACCAAAATCCTCCAGGTCCAGTTTCATCCGTCGCCAGTAGAATTTGGAGCTAATTTTCGACCATAACCTCTCCGGGCTCACATGAGCTGACTCCTTCGGCACGCACAGTCGCGGTTGGTAGTCGGCATCCCGGAAGAACAGCAATCCTCCATCTGAGCGAAAGAACCGCTGTCCCGGGGTCCAGATCCCTTCGGCTACTTTAGAGTCGGCCCAGATATTCTTGAACTCGGCGTCCTCTTTATATGCCTCTATCCAGGTAGCTCTATAGCTGTCTTCCATGCCGATATGGATGTTCGGCGGCGGATTATGCGCCCCCCAATACTCCTCTGTTGTCTCCAATGAGTCCAATTCATCCGGGTTCTCTTGACTTCTATCCAAACTCTTCGGAGACCGTAGTCACGCTGGAGGTAACACTGGGGACTCTGGCTGGATTGATACCGACGGGTAATCCGACGTTGACGAGCGCGGGTGCGAAAGAGATGTAAGAGGAGGAGGTAACTCCCCCCCAGACTCGACCAGAGGAATTTCTTCCATCGTCGTCGAGGCTTCTTCCCTTCTCATCTGACTCCTAGTCGTCGCGAAGACACTTTGGCTGCCTTCTAATGCATCGTCTAACGTCCATGCACTGAATGTAGCTCTTTCCGCTGGAGCTCTGTTTGCCCATCCATCCAGGACCTCCTGAGCATCGCCCAAATCGCTCGAGATCTCGATCGTTTCCACCTCCTCTGGTGGTGGAGATATATGCGCCGGCGGGGCTCTCGGCAATCTTGACAAAGGGTCAACGTTCGAGTGAATTCTACCTGGTCGATGTATGATCTGAAGTCCGGGAGCGTAAGCAGAAAAAATCACTCCCCAAGCTGCTAGACGACGGTTGGCATTCTCATATGTGCATGCCCATTGCAAAGCTGAGTGGTTGGTGACTAACAGAATCTTCTCTCCCTCAATGTAGGGCTGGAATTTTACCAATCCTTCCTTCGCTGCGAGCGCCTCCCATTCCGTCGTGGAGTACCTAGTTTCCGCGCCCTTGAAAGATCGAGACCAATACCCAATCACTCGCTCTACATGCACCGTCGTCTCGTCCAATGACGATCCCCATGTGTCCTCGAAGGTAGTGTCGTCCATCTTCGCCGACAACTTCGTCACTAGTTGAGGTACAGCAGATCCTTCCCTGAAGGCTTTTTCCAGCTTCTGTCAGGGGAACCACCCGTCCGTCCGTCCGTCCGTCCGGCTCCGGCCCATCGCACCGCCCCACTTCCTCGTCCGATCCTTCGTCCGGCCTCGTCCGACCATCCGGCCTTCGGTCCTACGCCCCAGCCTACGCCTCCGTCTGGAACGTCGCCCTCCGTCCCTCCGGACTCCGTCCCCTCCGACCCCCCGCGTCCGGTCGCTCTCACTGGCACGTGCTATGTGATCAAGCTCGAGACCACTGCCGATTGATCCGGACACGTGCTACTGGCTAGTACCTATAAAAAACCTCGCCTAGCGTGGGAATCCTTATCCTTTCTTCTCTTCGGATTCTCCCGCTAGGTGCGTATTCTAGAAACCTGTATTTAGTACTGTCAATTGAGTTACTTCGGATTCTCCCGCTAGTCTCCCGCGCTCCCGCGTCGAGCTGAGGTTGCCCTTACAGCTTCTCATATGCTCGTGTGCCCTTCAGATCCTTCACCAAGATTGGCTGTACTTGCTGCAGTGCTACACCAGCAGCTTCGTCTGAGGCATCCGAGTAGAGACAGTAAGGAAGGCCTTCAATAGGATGTGCCAATAAGGGAGCACGCTGTAGAGCCAGCTTGGCTTCTCGGAAGGCGTGTTCCTCTTCGTCACCCCACGCCCACTTGGTCCCTTTGCACAGCAGCTTGAATAAGGGGGCGTAGATATTTGCGTAGTAGGGAACGAAATTGGAAAAATACACTACCATGCCCAGGAACCCTTGTAATTGCAATAACTTCCTAGGCCGTTCCAGATCCACTATTGCTTGGACCTTTTCCTGGTGTGTAGACAAACCCAATCGCGAAACCTTATGGCCCAAGAGCAAAATGGACGAATAGAAGAGGTGACATTTCGCGGGGGACAGAGTAACTCCTGACTTCTCCACTGCTTCTAGCACTTTATCGAGGTGATCAATATGCTCCTCGTAACTTCTGGAGTACACCACAATGTTGTCGATGTAAACCAGGCAGAAGAGCCAAAGATAAGGGGAGAGGATCCCTTGCATTATCCTCTGAAAGATTGGTGGACCGTTTCTGAGGCCGAAGGGCATTCGTCTGAATTGCGACAAGCCCCTATGCGTCCGGAAAGCCGTTTTTTCCACGTCCTCAGGGGCCATATCCAGCTGATTGAATCCTGCTAGTGCATCCAGTGAAGAAAGCACTTGGGCACCCGATAAAGAAGAGAGAATCTCTGATTGTCTCGGAATAGGGAATTCATCTGCTACAGTAGCGGCATTTAGCTTCCGATAGTCCACACAGAATCGTGGTTTGCCATTCCTATAGGCTATCACTACAGGCACACTCCATGGGCTGTTGGACGGTTCAATGACCCCTTGCTCAAACCACTTCTCGAGCTGTTCGTCGATTATACGCCGCTTCTCCGGTGAACTGGAGTACATAGGGATGGCAATGGGTTCGGTGCCCTCCTTGACTCTGATTCTCACCTTGGCTTCCATGTGTCCGAGACGTCCATCGAATCCAAATACCCGTACCCGATTCTTCAGCATCTTCCAGGCTTTGTCCCTCAGTTCCTCCGGAAGAGACCCGACATCCAGAATAGATTCCATGTTGTCTGAAGGGTAGACCGTGTTATTGGGCATGGCTGCAGTCTTTGGACTGTAATCCTCAGATTCAGTGTTTGGAGAGACATTTCCACTTCGGTCTGGTACAAGTCCGTTTTGATCTCGCGTGTGCACTCCTCTCCGTTCTCTTCTGATGGAGGTACCCCAGAACCGAAATCTGTACGAACTCGACTCGACGGTAGCGACATTCCGTCAGTGTCTTTGGATGGCTTTCCTTTCTCCTTCAGCGCTCCCCGACTTTGGACTAAAGTCGCTAGGAAGCTTGCTCTTCGGCTCATCGCGTCCAAGTCCTCTGCTGTACTGGGCTTGTCGAAAAACTCCTGCGGATCGGTCAAGGCGCCCACGATTTCCCCTTTCCGAATCATCTGTGGGCGGTCGCTCATGTTGCTGATACCGATTATTGGCTTCCTCGACGAAATGAGAGTGTTCGCTACCGTGAAGAACGAGTCGTCGGTGTTCGCCAATAAGTTCCTCTCTACTAGCCAGTCTCTATCATCTAGGAAATCGCCTTCCAGAGTTACTAGACGACATTCATGCGGCTTAATCCGGTAATCCTGAGAAGCCCTGACAGTCCTAGCATCCGCTCCATTCTTCTTGCTCCGTCGGCGACATTTTGCCTTAGCCCGACGGTGTTCCTTGGCCATCAAATGTTTACGGGAATAGGTCACCAAATTCGCAGCCAACACTTGAGCTTCAGCGCGTCCAGCGTACGAATCAACTCTTCCGGCTTCTACCTCGTATGGATGACCTTGGAAGTATATTTTTGTGCCGGTTTCCACGTTCCTCTTGACGCCCAACTCGTAGTTTAACTGGAAATCTTCTCCAAGAAGAATTGGCACGCTCATGCCCTTGACAATATAAACTTCGGCTTCCACTTCGAGAATTTCGTGTGTGGTTGTAGGCATAAATACCTTGACATGCGCAAATCCCCGAATAGTAGTGCCTTTATCCGTCAGCTGAGCTAAGTTCATCTTGTGCCCTTAATGCACAGCCGGCGGATGAACTAGAGAGGCAAAGAAGTCTTCCGAAATCAGGGAAATATCTGCACACGAATCTATCCTCAAGTCTACTTGCGCGTCGTTCAGGGAATTCACCCAACCCTTGACGGCTAGGACTGACACGCCTAAGGCTGAACTCCCAGGTTTGGTTAGCCGTCTTGCGGATAACTGAATCCTCTTGCTAGCTGAATCCGGCGGTGGTGGACCCTCGAGGACGGTCGATATAGCATTAACTTCCATCTTGATCCAAGCAGACTCGCGAAGACTCTCCATTTCCTCCTCCCTCTCTGATTCTTCAACCGGAAACCCCTCGGTTGATTCGAATCCTTCTATGCTGTTGGGATTCTCCTTGTCACCCGTCGATTTGAGAATCTCATTTTCTATTTCCATGAGACCTTTCTTCGCCTTGGGCATCCGAGATTCCATTTCCCAATATTCGTCCTCTACTTCTTCCACCAGCACTCCGGAAGGAGACCGACTATTGGGTCGGGGAGCTGTGTTACTCCCCTTTCCGTCGCATATGTCCGTTACGATGTTGCCAATGTCCGTGTTACTTTCCGTGTTGGTCTTACGCTGTTCCAGGAATAGTGACTCCACTATTTCTTTAGCGGCCGAATTCAAAAAGAAGGTTCATTTAGTCAGCCTTCCAGAAGAACGCAGTACGCTGAATGGTACATCATCTCTGATTCCTTGTTCGTTGGGGAAGCCAGAACTGATAGAACTCCTCTTTTCACTTTCTCTAGGTACACGCTCCAATCTGGGCATTCTCGGTCCCAGTGATTAGCGCTGCGGCAGACTTTGCAGGGAGAAGGAGGGGCTCGTCCCATCTTCGTCGTTACATGTTCGTTCTTTCTGAACGGGTAGCCATCTTTCGGAGGTGGACGTTGACGTTTCTTCAGAGCTTGGTATGCTTCCTTAAGAGTTTCCTGTCAATCCGAGGCGTCTAACAGATCCAGAGGGGCCAAGTCTGCTGATTCGACTGCAGTCTTGCTCCCAACCGTATCCTCGAGTCCTCCTGATTCGACCCAATGAACATTTCTTCTTGGTGTCTGCTGCGTGCACATATTACAAGGCGGGTCGTAACCCAGACGCCTTAGCGCATAAGCCAGGTTGCTGGGAGATATCGATTCCGGACTGGATTGCTTAGCAGCGTCAACTAGTGATTCCTCATTCTCGTTAATCTTGTCGTACAGATCTTCAGTTGAAGAGATATTCTGAATGACTAGAATAGCTCTCCAGCGGATGGGCGCTTTTCTCATCACTAAATAGACTTCCAGAGGACCTCCGTCGTCTGAGTTGGCCAACATCCTAACTGATCGAACTCTTCTGCCGAAGAACATCTGTGGCGACTCTTCTTCGTGGCCTTTCTGTCGGAATGACTGCTGTTCAAACTCGATGTTCATCTTCAGCTGCCATTTGTCGCCAAGATAGCTGTCCTTAATAACTTGAAGGTAAGTGAGATAGTGTTCTCTCATTTCGTCTTGGCGCTTGCTAGAAAGAGTCGAAAACCAGAGATAAATAGCCGAATCCTTCTTAAGCCTCGATGGGAGCCAAAAACCCAATGCTTTAGGGAGCCATCCCCTTAAAGATGCTAACTGGCTGACTTCCCAGAAGTAATTGATAGCTGTAGAATGATTCCCGTCCCACTTGGGTAAAGATTCCACTTTAAGCTTTGGCTCAATGGTCGAGACTAAGGTGCTGTATGGAGCCCCAGGAGCGACATACGGAAACCGTTGGTCGATGTATTGAAATCTGTTTCCGTTGCCTCCACCTCCTCCACCGTCTCCACCCCCACCACCTCCTCCTCCTCCGCCGTTTCCTCCTCCCTGATTAGAGTTAGGAGGTCCGTTACGTGAAGAATAAGGTTGGCGAGGAGGGTGGTTTCGTGAAGGACGCGATGAATCGCGTCGATCCCCAGACTCGCTACTGTCATTATCCGATAGATCATCTTCTGGATCTTGACCCTGTCTCGGTTGGTGAGAGGAATTTCTTTCTCTGTGATTACCAGAGGGAGGTTCGTGGCTACGGTTTTCTTGACACTCAGCAGGATCTCTATCCTCGTTTCTAGCCCAAGAAGTCCCCGGAGGAAGGATTGGAGGAGGATTTCTCGTTCCCTCCAAATGGAGGTGCGGAGGAGTTTGTCGTCCTCTATACCGTGAATGAAAAGAAGCTTCGTCCAATTCGGGTACATCAGATAGAGGCTTCCTTGTTCCTAAACCGAGTGGAGCCAAAGGGCGCTTAGTCGCTTGACTTATGGATTCCCCTTGTTCATAGCTTCGAGCCGTAGCCATGCCTAGTAACAGATTGGGTAGAGGTCGTCCAGGAACACTTATCGGCCCACTATCGGCCGAGTCCGACCTCACCACGAAGAACTGCTGAGAAGATTTGAACGGAACGGCCGATCCCAAAATGCCCGAGGTGGAACTGGGCTTCTCCCAATACGAAGAACTGGGGGAACTAGACTTGGACAACTTGGACGATTCCTTCCCTCGATTCCGATCCCGTACGTCATCTTCATCTTCTACTTCTTCTATGGTGGGAGGAGGTGTACGACTCCGAGCTCGATTCTTGCCTTTGTCAACTCTAGAAAGAGGAGGAGTTACGAATTCCGTCGAGCTTCTGTAGCTCGAATTTTCCGGAAGAGTATTCTCCCTTCTCTCTCCGTCCACTGAGTAATAAACCCTAGACGGTCGCGGTTCTGGCAACCGATTGGGGAACGCTCTCTTAAGATATCCAGGAACCTCTATGTGATCATGAACCATATCGGTATGTGGTGAATATCCCGTAGGCCGTTGTTTGTGGTGATGCGGGATCTGCACATAGAGATAATTGATGTTCGATGCTGGGTCCGCGTTTCGGGGAAAAATAGAATACAGTTCCGGTTCAGTCGATACAGGTGAGAGTAGAACTCCAGCCTCCGGTAATGCTTGAAATTCCCGTTGATATTTCTCAAAGTTCCGATGCGCTAGATTCAATCTTTCTGATAGCGCTACCCACGATGCTTGCATCTCACCTAGGGAATTAGCATTACGAAGCACCGTGACCAGAATACGATGAGGATCAATACAAAAACACGAATTTCTTCCCTCCACCAAACTAGCAGCTTGAGATAGTATTTCTTGCATCTCCTTCAAGGTTCTTTCAGTTCGAATAAGGAAACCAGGTTCCAGACAAAATTGAGACAGTCCGGAATCTTGTCTCGAAAGATCGGAGCTGGTCCCTCTATTGAAGATCTCTGAAATATTGAATGACACCTTGCTAGCTAGGGTGGTGACACGCCGGAAGAGTGACAACTCCGAATCTGAACTATTATTATATTCGCGGACCAAATCACCCATGGGTGAGAGAGCGAATCCTCTTTCCATTCCTCCTGATGTAGTCTCAGAACCCGTGGCCAAACCGGGGGAAGGGTGAACGGCAGTCACCGTCGACATAGGTGATAATGGATAATCCCAGTCGAGACCCGCAGTTCTTGTCAAAGCTCTCCTAACTGGGGTTTTAAGAGGTATAGTTTCGTCGAAAGGAAACTTGGGGGAAACGTCCAAAGTTACAGCCGGTATCAGAGTTTTCCCTCTGCCAACTGGGGCTAACTGTCGAGATCTAGACGGTTTGGAAGGAATGAGAGAGACACTTCCTCTCCTTCGTGAAGTATATGTTCCTTCTTCACAGGGGATACAGATCGAGATACCGAACGTGAAGAAACTCCCGAGGGGTTTACTACCGACTCTTCTGAATCCCAGTCGACTGCCTTGGCTCTGGACGCTCGAGTGGGAGCGAACAAGCGAGAGCGATGTGAATCCAGTTGAGAGAAGAAGGTACCTCGCGCCCTATACGGCGGCAGGTGATAGTCTCTTCGTGAACTAGCCAGGCCGCAGCTCCTACAGTGTCCACTTTGTAAGCCTTGATGCTCTTACGGTAGGCTTTTCTGCAGAGTCTAGCTAGTAGTCGAGACTGGTTTGTGGGAATGACCTTCAAGGACTTGACAGTCCAACTCCAAAGCTAAGGGTCGAAAGCCGAAACTTTGTGCTCCCAAAGACCCTTCGCTGCCTTCCTCAAAAGTTCATGGGAAGTGAGATACGAGGAGATACGTCAAGTCGACCTATTCGTAATTGTTAGTCGTAGCGAGGAATGTATTCGTACTAGTTGTAGGGGCCACTCGGTTCTCTCTCAACTCGGAGTTACTCGACGCCGTTGAAGAAAACAAGTGGTGATGATAGTTCAGAAGTAAGTGTAGTTGAATACACGTGACTACTTACAGTTGATTACGTGTATGTAGCAACCGTAAGCGATAAGTCCGAGGCTAAACATAGGTAATATCACGAAAATTATAGATAGGGATTCACGAGTCCATGGATATAAAAGGGATTCCTTACACAGAATCCTGAACCAAAACTCTTGATTTCAGTTTTAGAAAAGGTGCACCCAATATTCAGAATTCCAGTTGCACTGAAACTGGAACCCACAACTTCAAGTTTCAGCTTTCATGCCAGCTCATCCAAAACTTGAGATTTCAGTCAAGATTGGACCTTGGCTGAAATTCTGACTTTCTGTAAGGGCAACCTTAAGCTCAGCGCAGAGGCATGGAAACTAGTGCTGGAATCTGAAGAAGTTTACAGCTAATTGTGAAACTTAGGGTGTGGATCAAATATTCTCTTCTACTAACGAAAAAACCGCTCTGCTGTAAATCTTTCATATCTCACTCATCCTTGGGCCGATATGCATAATTTTATTAGTGTTAGAACCGTGCCGTCGAGGCACACATCCTTGTATTAAAACTTTCATGAAATTCACATTTTGATTTTTTCACCTTTTTCTGAACCATACCTGTTGTTCTCCGCACCCAGGGCCAATTTGAGATGTCAAGGATTGGCCTACAGCATGCCTAGCATGCATATAAGTATGTCGAGAGCAAGGTAGAAGGGTGTCGTCGCGTATGGCGTGTGTGACGGCATGTTACCAAATACGGCCTTTGCTCCTGACCACCATGACCTGCACCAGATCTAGACGCACAACGTGACTCAACTCTTTGCCCCAGCCACCCAAGGCTTCTACGCACTTTTACTCTTCACATCCACCACTCAATTGGTGTTCATAGCTTTTGATATACAAGAAAATGCTGCCAATGCGACTGACTCACCACTGAACCCCAAAGACACCATTGACATGGTTAAATATGAAGAGGATGAGCTAGGTGCATTTCAAAATATTACATACCGCCACTGTCCACAAAAAAGCCCAGCAGTTCTTGAGTTTCCTTCTGAGCAAGACATTTTCAATGGTTTGTCACATCCTAACGTTGCTACGCAGTTGCAGCCCCGCCTGCAACCTTCCATCTCACTCCAACACACCTATATGCATGTTAGGCATGCTCTGGATATATTCTCAACCTCAGATTGGGCGCGGCATGCAGGATTCCAGCCAATATCATTAGGTGCTGACGCGCACACCCGTCATACATGCAAGGTGTGTCAACAACCTTCTAACCTACCCTCAGCACACTGATATGGATGTTAGGCATGCTGTAGGCCCATCCTCGAGGTCTGAGATTGGCCCTGGGTGCGAAGAACGACAGGTATGGCTCAGGCAAGGGCAAAAAATAAAAGTACGAATTTCATAAAATGTTTGGGTATGGGGAGATGCGCCTCGACGGCGCGGTTCGAACGGTAATAAAATTATTTATATTGGCTCAGGGATGGGCCAGATATGGACGATTTATTGTGGAGCTGTTTTTTTAGGATAGTAGAAGAAGAAAATAATAATGATCCGTGCCCTAAGTTCTGAAATTAGCTGTAATAGGCAGTACTAAATACAGAGCAAGTAATATGGACCTAGCAGGGAGAATCCGAAGAGAAGAAAGGATGAGGATTCCCATGCTAGGTGAAGGTCTATAAACTAATAGGTACTAGCCAGTAGCACGTGTCCAAGGGGATCTGCAATGATCCTGGGCCTGGCTGCATAACACATGCCAGTGCGAGCGACTGGAGAGAATGGAAGGAGACGAAACAGAGGCCAGAGGGACAGAGGGTGAAGTTCCGGGCCCATGCCAGGCAGACAGATGTGCTGGAGGAGTTTCCAGATGGAAAGCTGGACAGAGTGATGGAGGAGCAGCCGGTTGAGGGGTTCCCCTGAAACTTTCCAGTGAACTGAAATGTAATTTGAAACTCAAGGTTTTTAGGTCTGATTTCAGCTCAACTGATATCTAGGGTTGCAGGGGGAACTGTTTCTCATGCTGAAACTAATATTTCACGTTACAAGTTTCCATTGACTTGAGGTAAGGTTCTAGATTTCAAATGTATTTTGGTGCAGCTGCATGTTAAACTTATTCTATTCTGGCTGCCCTTAGGTAGTGGGTCTTAGGGATTTTTTTTTCTTGAAAAAGATATTTGCAAGATCAAGGGGAAGTTGGGATTCGAAAATCGGATATAGGGTCGGAAAGTTTTTTTCAGCCCCAAGCTGACCCCCCCCCCCCCTCTCCTGCCTTATAGGGAAGGAGTTTCCCACCCCTAGGCTGGGCTGCTTTTCCCGCTCCAGCCACCACTCTTCAACTCACCTCCAACCACCTCCTTAAAATAAATCATGATTTTTTCTACCATCTAATGAGTGTCAGTGATAAATCTAAACACTCTGCACTCCAACAGCTCAATGATTTCTGACCCCAGAATCAACTACACTTGGCTTCACTCTGGCTTAGATCACGGAAGGTGTGGGCTCAGAGTGATAAATCTTCTGTATACACTCCCTGGACACTTATATGTCATTCTTACAACCAATTAACACCTCCCTCATACTCTATTAGCTGTTTTGAGCTTCTAAACTTTATGTACCAAAAAGTTTTTTTCAGTGACCTGGAGCCCCCCCCCCCTCCCTATATCCAATTTTTTAATCCCAATCCCCCCTTGTGCAAGATTTGGGAGAGCTGTGCTGGTTTTGTGTTCTTGTTCAATCAGTCTCACATCTAATGATTTTTGTGCTTTGACTGTTGCACTTTGACCTCAGCTGTTCATTTGCCTTTGTCCTCCATTCACCTTCTCTTGTAATCTCTCGTCTTTTAGCCTGCCACTTTGGCCACAGCCCACTCAATAGCCTCATTCACAAGCTTGTACTGCATGAAATGCTGAATGAATATCAAGCAGGGGCCTAACAACTATTGAATAATTGAATGCTCATCCAGGTAACGGGCCCTGCCACTTGCTGGCCCTTCATGTCTTATCGGTTTAAGGGACAGTTGTAATCAACTTGAATTTCAGCCAACGTGAAATTTCACACATTCTGAGTTACGTCTCGAGTGAACCAAAGTTTGGGTATTTCTGGTGTGACCTCAATAAGCAGCTTCTCAAAATTAACCTGTTGATGGCCAAAATCTGGACACTGGCCTCAAACTCGGTACAAAACGACGGCAAAAATTCCGAATCGGGGAATCGAACCCCGGGCTGCCGCGGTTTCAAGTTACGCTTATTACATAAGCATGAGAGGCGGCAATGTTAACCCCTACACCAATTCGGACATGAAGAGAGCAAGGGTATTTTCATGTTCCTTGGAGGTATGTACAAGACTTGGAGAAATTTATTGGACTTGCTTGATCTTTTCACAGCGTTCCACATGCAGCAACCTTCCTCACAGGCCTGGGTGTTGAACATGGCTCAGTTGGCTAACCATAGACCATACAAAACCAAAATCATCTGTACAACTTGTATTACCAATTTTAATCACCTGGAAGCTGTTCCAAGCTCCCATCATCCCTGGTCAATGGATCTAACAGCATGTGGCTCCACTGGCCTGTAATAACTTGCACAGATTCAGCTCACATTAGAATAAAAAAGGTTGGAGGTTCTGGTACTGACTGTGGCGAGGGACACTGTGCAGTCAGTCCTGCTTGCAGTACATAAACTTGAAGGATTGGGTATTCGCTGAGACACCTAGAATCTAGTTGGAACCTAATGCACCATTGCAGATGCAAGGTGGCTCTTGGCAGTTGCAGTTACTAAATGGTGCAGTGATGACACACGAGCAAAGGCTAAGAAAGACAACAAGGTGAAAGAAGGTGCACAAAAGCACGAGTAGAGAAAACCGTAAATAAATGGGTGGTGAGAAGTGAATAAGAAAAATGCCTGGCAAAGTCAGAGGTAGAAAAGATAGAAAAGAACCCAACAAGGATTGTTGGAGGGATGAATCCTCATTTTATGGAGTACTATCATTGCAGTCAGGCTTACTGGGAGTCTGTGAAGAATTTAAGAATAAGCTGAAACAGGAACTAGAAATTGTTGTGTGTACTGCGAGCAGTGCCCGTAACGATTGCTTTGACCGTAACCTTTGTTCCTCCTCCGAGGAGTGCTGAGCCAAGGATCCGGGGACTCGAACAATGGACTGCAAATTATGGTGTAATGAAATGTCGACGTTGTTAACAGCTCTGAAGACATTGCGAATAGTAAATTGGCAGATTGATACAGAGCGTGAGGGCTTGCACAAAAAAAGACTCGGAGGATGTTGTGGAATGAGTTCCCAGTGGTTACCATAAAATTGAGAGCTAGTGGCAAGTGTGATCCCTAAGGTCCCTGAACATTGGACACGCTGAGGGGCAGACCGCTGCAGCGAGCAAGAGGGACCCAAAGACCTTCGAACACTGAGCCCAGCGGGTCACGGACTGACAGTACGGTCGCAGGATTCTACAACGACGCAGAGAGTTCCACGTAGAGGTTGAACTTGAAGCTTTACTTTGTTTGGTGTTATGTAGCCATCACGATTTGTCGTTCCGCATTACGTACCACGCTCAATTTTTGCTCCCACCACGCCTACAGTCTCCCACTCCTTTGCCCGTAACGCGAGGTGTGCGGGACCTTGTGGTATGCGACCTTCCGTTACCCAGCGCTAGATGTGTCTCGGCCACACTTCATCGAGCCTTATCCGGAGATTGAAGTTCAACCGACGAAGCCATTCAAAATTTTCGCTTTGAGCTCTATCCTAGCTCCTCTGACGTCCCCACCGGCGAGGTTATTCAGATGCTCTAGCCCAGCGATTTGGGACGTGATGAGCTCCGAGAAGACCTTGAAGCTTTTTGCAATGAATCTTCTGGTCAGCAATTCGTATCAAGGGCCATAAATCGTTCTGCGTCGTAGCTTCTGATCCACGGTGCCTGGACTTCACCTGCTGCCTCAGATACGCGGAACTTGAACACATAGATACTGCAACTATTCTTTGGAAACGTGCTTCCTGTCTGCTCCGACATCAACCATGCTGCTCTTATCTATATCTTCTGGTGCCCAAATCCTTTACATTGCGATACGTACGCGCGTACGTTGTACGCCCTTCGTTATCGAGCGATTTTGTGCCCTATGCTGGCTCGCGTGCTCACACAATCCCCAACCACGTGATTGTCTCGGAATCCAATCGTCGCTTAGCATCTCCTTTCATCTCCATCGATGGCCTTTCGACGAGTACCCCTGGACGCGTTCGCAGAGGAATTTTCGGCCCTCACTGGTATTTCGCTATCACTTCATATCCGGCTGCCTCTAAATCAACGCTAGAACTTTCCAGCGTTGCCCTTGGTGGTCGTGTGGTCTCCGTCTCGGATGATTTCTTCGCCGAGGCGTTCCACCTCCTTCTTATCGAGGTATTTCTTTCATACCACTGCGATATGTGATTACCTAGCTTGTTCCGACTAGCCCGCACCGAGCCTGAAAGGTCAGTTCGGCCCGAAGGGTGCGCTATACAGCGGATGGGAGAGCAGGCGGCACAATCCAGCGTACGACTGGTGAGATAAGCACGCCATATGTTGATGTTCGCCTGAAGAAACCGTTGCAGGTGTATTATCCAGCTAGGCACATCGGGCGCTGTTTCTGGATTTGATATCGATACTTCGCACTTCAACGGTCCAGCCGGCCCTTTGCACCTCTCGTGTTCTTGCTAACGCCTCATTATAGGAAACGAGGCGCCAGAGATTTCGGTCGACGTTCTTTCTGGCGCGGTATCAGAAGAACCAGGGAAAGAGGACTCCAGAGTGCGTTGAATGTGTGGATTGGTTTCGAACCGCTTATTGAGTGGTGCAGTGGGTCGAAGTCCTTCCCAAACAAGCCATGGACCCGAATTCTCGCCATCTGTTCCGTATCCCAGAGACTACTGGCGTGAATTTCGTCAAGCTTAATATGTATCCAGATGGAGGGATCGTACGTTCTGAATCTGTGCAGCGGCTGAAATGTTGAATTATGAAAACCGTCTAGGCACGCTTCAGGGTTTACGGGCAAGTCATCGCGGTACACCCAGAGGACCCTGCAGAGGTCTTCGACCTCGCACACGTGTTTGCGGGCGGGCGTGTGGAATTCACGTCCGACCAGCACTTTGGCGTTGGGTCAAACCTTATCCTTCCTGGTCGTGGGAAGGATATGGGAGACGGATGGGAGACGAAGCGAAGCAGGGAGAAGGGCCACAAAGATTGGGCGATCATCAAACTGTGAGTTTTTGCTCCTCTGACTTGATTCTGGCTCATGAAACGCATTGAAGTGGTGCGCCCGGTGTTCTCCAGCAAGTGGAAATTGACACGGCACACTTCAAAGGAAATTTCCCTGAAAGTTGCGAGTTGCATGCGCTGGCGATTTCAGGTAACGCCGATTGGGCTGGTACAAGCGGCGGAGAGGATCACGAGTGGACGGTGATTCTGCCTCGCACCAAACTCGGACCGCATAGACAGCATTATTTCCAACTAGAAAATGTGGAAGGACAGCGGTACACACACATCAAGGTTACGATTCATCCAGACGGCGGAATCAAACGGGTGCGGATCCTCGGGACAGGCGAAGGCAGCGCATTTTTTTCGAATACAATTGAGCAAGTGGGATCTGCGGAAGCAGTTCCTGCTTCTATAGCTTCGTCTGTCAACAGGATTTCAATCCCCGTACTTCCTCTGACGCCGGAAGGATTCGCACCTTTCGGGCAGGTCATCCAAGCGTACGGGGACCATAACGCGGCTCCGAAAGGCATCAAAATCACGCCGGCTAACCAGGGGTCCGCCAGCAAGTTCCACAAGTTATCTTTGGTTGCGTCGTCGTATGCCGTAGAAGCCGGAGCCACCGCGGGGATCTCGGTCTATCGATGCAATCCTCTGGAAGGCATTTCCAGCGATGGCACTGCTGACTTGAAAATAATGGAGCGCCACCCATTCACTAACCAAGCCTTTATACCCATGGGAAAGGGACCGGGTGAGGGCTTGGCGGACCCCGGGTGTGCATATCTTGTGGTAGTCGCGAAGGACGGGGCGAACGGTCAGCCAGATGCGAAAACGGTGAGGGCGTTCGTTGCGAACGCTTCACAAGGAATCGTGTACAACACGGCGGTCTGGCGTGAGTATTGGAGATCTTGATCATTGTGCATCGCAACCTAAACTCTTTCGGGCAGATCAACCCATGACGGTGCTTGGGAAGGTTGGTGGCATCAGCTCTCTTGTTCCTGACCATTCAGCCGATAATTTTCAGGCTATGGATTTTGCGTGCGTCGAGACACAGATCGGGGACGGAGGGTCGGCGGATTGCGAGATTGTTGAGCTGGAGAGAGCGGTGGGATTGAAACTGCCGAAGGAATATAGCAAGTAAATGAATTAATTATGAATTGAGTTTGTGATTATTTATTGGCGCGACTTTGTCCTTGGTGGCTTTGAATATCCATCACCCATCGTTTCCTCCTTCTCCTTCATGGAGTCCAAAAAGCGACCCCATCCACACGAAGCAGACGTATCCGTGTCCAAAAAACGAATACTCTCCGCCGCAAATGGTGCTCCATATGTGAATGGCTCTCCCTCCGAGCATGAAGAGCCTTCAGACCTTGATAACCTTGAGGTATTTCGCGGTTATCTCTCAGCCTCTCAGATCCATTATAACCCACCGTAGATGTTCCGCAAGGAAGCCATCTTCAGGCGGATGCGACACTACTCGCGAGAATACGACCGAAGCCGGAGTCGCGTAGCGGAACTGGAGAAACGGAAAACCACCTGCGAGGCCGGTCTGGCCGCAATGGCGGCGTGTTGGGCCCAAGTTCGTGTCCCATTCTTTACTATGACGCTGATTCCGACGACGTTTCCAGTTGGTAGAAGCGATCCGACTAGTGGCAAAGCCCGAGGACTTGCCACAACACCCTCCTAACACTCGAGGTCCGCTTCCTCTTGGCTCCATTCTCGCAAGCGCAGCTGAATAGAACGCTAGATATATTCGACATCTCGTCACACCTATCAGATGATGATGCTCCAGACCTTGTGTCGGCTTTGGGAGACAATATGCAAGCCACTCAAAATCTAGTGACTAAATTTGTCAGCCTGGGTAGCAGTTCTCACTGCTCTGGAGGGGACGCGTATATACGATGTCAGAAGGTGCAAACTGAGGTATGTTATGGGTTTGATTTTTTAATTTTCGCAAACTCACGACGCGGACAGTGTGCGGCTCTACAGTCCAAAATCCAAGTCTTAAATGGCAAATGGCACGACTCCGAGGCTCAAAAGCACCAATTACACGAACAGCTGGTGGCTGCCGAAACCGCTGCAGACCGTCTTCGCAGTAAAACTGTCCAGGCTATAAAACCCCGCTCGGAAACGGTCTCGGCACAATCCCCGACGGAGGAGCAGAGAAAGCCGTCCTCTCCTGTTGTGAGTGGTCTGGTTAATTAGTAAGAGTTTTGGCAGTTCTAATTTTTCTCTCCTCTGATCCTCATCTAGCCGCCTACCCCATCCACCCCTGTTATCAATGGCCATAATGGTTCAATAGGGCTGGAAGAACGAAAATTTCTGGCAGATTTACGAGAGAAGCAGGTGGAAGAGTTGCAGAAAGAGGTTGCCGACCTCACTGCAAGCAACAATTTATTGACTTTGAACGTGCGTCTGTCTATTCTATTTTCTCTCCGATTCCCTGACTTTTGTTTATCAAGTCGAAACTCACTCCGATAGAAGTCGTGACTGAATCCCCTCAGTACAAAATTCTTATGGACCACACGTCGTATCTATTACACGCATTATCCGAGACGCAACAGGAGAATACACGGCTCTCTGATGAGCTCCAAGCCGCTCTCGATTCGCGACGAGAGTGGCAGGAGGCTGTCGAGGTGCGGGACATTCGATTTCAAACCCCACTTCAACTTCAACTGGCCTGCAGACTGCGGCGAATGAATCCAATAAGGAGCTGAAAACCATGATTGGCAAGCGGGACGCGGAAAACGCACGACTTCGTGACCAGCGCGAGCAGCAAGCCGCCGAACTCAACGAACGGAAGCAGAAAGATGGCGTCAAGCTTGCGTCCATGAAGGAACTTGAATCGCTAGCAGAGGCTCGTTCAGTAAGTCACGTCGGCTTCGACGCGTTCTGGTATTGATATGCACCTCGTAGGCTCGCATCGCTGTGTTAGAGTCCCAACTAAGCCGGCATAAAGCCCAGTTGGCTGCTAACGCTGGCAATGAGGATTTGATGCAATTTTTCTTTTCTGGTCAGTTAGACGACCTTGCGTACGTTGAGGAACTGAAGAACCGCGTCATGTGAATATTTTTGCTCTGGTTAAAATTGTTGGAGCCAGTTCTGATCATAGCACAGGACGGCGGAGCAGCGCGCTGCTGCTGTAGACCAGACCCTGTCCATTTTCCAAGACGATCATCCGAAAGTCGTCCAGCATATGGAAGCCGAAGCCGATGCGCTCCAGAAGCTGGCCGCTGCCACTGCGAAGCTAGAGAGATACGAGAAAACCTACGGGGATCTCTCGTCGCTCACTCCGGACGTGGCGCAGCTTGCGGAGAAGGTCCGGGTGCAGGAGGAGGAGATCAAGCGGCTTCGGTTGAAGGACGAACAGCATGTCAAGGTACGTGCCGAAGGACGCGCATAGCGCCGTCATGCTAACGGGTGTGCAGGAGAAGACCTCCGTCTATAGCGAGTTGGATCAACTTTCAGCTGCGTGGGAGGCGCTGGATCGGCAGGTGAAGAGCAAGGTCTTTGAGCTCAAAGATATGGAGGACCGTGTTTCGAAGAGCGGTCTCGATGTGCGTCGCATTCGGTCCCAGTTAAGTGTCGCGTCTGATTGACCGTACTGTGCAGAAAGCGAAATCCGACAACAAGTTCTTTGCTGCGATGCGGGATAAAGAGGCGATTGAGAATGAGCGGAAGAGTTTGGCACGGAACCAGGAGAAGCAGGGGAAGATCGTTGAGCGCCTCGTGGAGACTGAGCGGAATCTATCTCAGCAAGTGGTGAGTGGCTTCCTTTTCAAAGAAGGGACGTCGAGTAAACTTACCTGCGTGCAGATGAGTTTGGAGAAAGATCTCGGTCAAGTCCGGAGACAGTACGAAGCACGCGCCATGGAACTCTCCAATTATCGAAGGGAGATACGGGAACAGAAACTGCAACAGGACGCCGAGGCGGATAAATTATCAACTGTGCGTCATCTTTTAAATTGTTTCTGCGCGCTTCCATTCACCCTGCCAACAGTGCAAAAGTTCCTTGGTTGAACGAGAGAAGGAGCTGATTGACAAGAAGGTAGAGCTGCAGAAGCTGGGGGAGCAACTCGCGTTGTCGAAGAGGCAGGTAGAGAAGCAGGCGGTTCAGTTGCAGGAGAGGGCTGCTGGATCGAGCTCGTCGAGAGAGGCGGAGTTGGACAGAGAGCTCAAGCAGGCCATGGTGCGTACGGCTCGGTTCCGCTCGTTCGTGTTCTGACAACCCATGACTCGCAGAGTGTGCTCAAATGCAGTGCATGCAAAGGCGCCCAGTTCCGAGATACGGTGATCACGAAATGCGGACATAGTGAGTTCCGCGCACCTCTCGTCACATTCTCCGCGCTAACGCCATTCATCTACAGCATTCTGCAAACCGTGTGTGGACGCACGAATATCGACGCGACAACGGAAATGTCCCGCGTGTAATTCGGCCTTTGGCACTGGGGAAGTGCTGCCAATTTTCATGCAATAACACAGACTCTGGTTTCGAGCCTCTTAACGTTATACATCCATTCTCAGCCGTTATTAGTATACAGTCCCAATTAGCAACGTTACTTCTGATGTATTATTTACTTATGAGTAGACTCAATGTGGGAAATTTGTGTTTTCTTTGTGCGATACAGACGAGAAATGGTAGACTACCGCTTGACCCAAGCGTACTGCAACCCAACCAGTTAGTGCCAAAAAGACGACCCAGCGAAAGACACTGACCGCCTTTCTCGCCTTCGCCAGACCAGGCTTCTTCCGTTCCACCATACGGGGATCACGACGGAGTAATTTGGCTGCAGGGCGGATTTAGTTCTGAACGTATTCCAGAGCAAGGCAAATATACTTCTTCGGAAGAGGTCGGCGAGGTCTGGGTTGTGCACAAGGAGACCTTTTGCGATACCGTGTGCCAACGCACCGGATTGGCCTGTGGTGCCGCCTCCACGGACCAACGAAAAAATGTTGTACGCGCTGAGCAGGCCCGACAGCTGCAGGGGGCGCATGACGCGTTCGCGGTCGGCGGGGACGGCAAAGAACTCGCCAAGAGGGATGTTGTTGATGAGGATCGAGCTTTTCGGCACGACCTGCGGCTGGTGGAAGCGGTCGGGCTGCGACGTCAACAGCGCGGCCGCCTCGTCCAGGGACGCGATTTTTTCGAGATCCACGACCTCGAGGTCCTCGTTGGGGAGCGCGACGGGGACCATCCACACGCGCGCGGTACTGGTCTTGCGCTTCCCGAACGTGTACGAGCGGCCGAGGTGGTCCGTGTAGAGCGTCTTCCGCCGGCCGCGGGTGAGCGCGGCGGTCTTGGACGGGCTCTCGAAGATGTTGAGCAGGTTGATGGTACGCTGGGCGAGCTCGTCGCACCCGGCCGCGGAGGCGATGCGGTAGTACTCGTTCAGCTGGCCCAGGAGGCGCGTCATCGCGCGGTAGCGGGAGCTGGTCATCGCGACCTGCAGGTCCGTGCCCATCTCTTTCGCGTTTTTCCAGACCGCGGGCCGTTTGGGGAGGACGGCGCGGGCAAAGTCGGGGAGGGGGAGGAGCTGCAGCATTTTGAGGGCCGAGCGGGTGTGCACGACGGCGCTTTCGACTTGGGCGAGCTGGTCGTAGTAGGCCGCGCGCCCCGAATAGAAGCTGGGCGATGCGGGCGGCGGCTTTCGGGGTTTGTCGAGGAGCTCGTCGTTCTCGTCCACTTCTTCGTCGCTATCCGACTCGTATTCTTCTTCATAATTCAGATCGTCCTCTGCCGGCCAAGGGGCGGTCATGGAAGACTGCATTTGCTGAGCAGGCGGAACAAAGGGCGTCCGCATAGCAAACGCTCGCCGCGGTGCGTGGAATACATGTCGCCGTAGAGGTACCAAGCCAGCCCGTAGCAGACTTTGCATATGAGAGTTGTAAAAATGTCCAAAAAGGCAATTTGTGGCAGTGCTTCATTTTTGGTCTCTTTCGGAACTTTCCGACTCTTTTTTGGGACGCGAGAACATGGATATACATGGATGGTACTTATACAAAGGGTTTTGCAAAGCGTATAGAGAGTCTACCATTTAAATAACTGTCTGGAATTCCTTCCGTCCAAGTAAACGTAGGCGTACATAGTAGGGATTAGGAATATATAGAGCGCGAGACACAGGTGACAGCAGGGTAAAATGCAGGCAAACCCGGAGATGACGATCAACGACGGCGACGAGGGAGCAGCGGACGGACAAACGCAGAACACAAACACAAGAGCGACGGAGGGGTAGCGACATCCCATGGCCAATCACGGGTAATATACGTTCGATGGGAACACGACGCCGTCCGACCGGATGAGAATGAGCGGCCGGCGCTTGGCGCTCTGTGCGTCCGGCGGGAGGCACCCCAGCACCTCGTTGCACCGCACCTCGACAAACGGCGACGGGTCCGCGCCAAAGAACACGCTCACGGGGTCCGTCTTGGAGAAGTTCTCCCCGTACACGGTGAGCATCTTCGACGCGTGCGGGTTCGGCTTGGAGAGCACGGACCGCGCACCCTGCGCGTGGTGTTTCGGCGCCTCCGCCGCGCGGTCGGGCGGGAGGTACTTGACCAGCGCGGGGAACGGTGTGATGGGCTTGGCGGGCACGGGGAACGTCCCCGGCGCGTTCTGGTTGTCGAACAGCACCGGCGGGATGTAAAAGTTGTACCGCACTTGGTCTGGAACGCGAAATCACCAAAATCAGGGATGGCTCGTGAGAGGAGACAAAGAAACACGCACCGGTCCCAACAATCGTCCATACGCTCGTCTCGCCGATGTCTACCTGCCACAGCGCCCCAGACGCCACGCCCGAGTCGCTCCCCGACCCGCGCCGTGTCGACGACACCGACCCCGCCGAACTCGGCCTTCTCCGCCCCTTCGGCACATTCTTCGTAATCCCCGCACTCATCCCCCCGCGCTCGTCGACCCGCGCTTTTTCTTCACCCTTCCCCCATCATTCGACAAAAAGTCCGGGCTCGCACTCGGCGAATTCGGCGCGCTCCCCGTCGAGCCAAAGTACTCGCCCCCACTCCCAGGGCCGCCCATAATAGGTGACCCGGGCATGGTCGGGGAATTCGAGCCCCCGTTTGCAGAGGCGCCGGTCCACTGCCGGCCGTCGATGGGGCGGTACGTGTTCACCTTCTCGCCCATGCACGAGAGGAACGCGCCGGACGTGCCGGGCGTGCCCGGGTCGGGCATCGCACGCGCGCCGTCGTACACCTCGAACGCGATTTTGTGCAGCTGCGACACGGGGTCGCCGCACACCTCTGCGGGTGCGCAGTAGTGGTCCGCGACGCCCTTGGCGCCCTCCTGCAGCCCGCCGCCGACGACGGTGGTCTGGTGGTCGACTTTGCGGATGATGAGGACGGGGGAGACGACGCCCGAGGTGAGGCACTGCAGGACGACGGTTTGGTTGTAGTAGATCGGGATCTGGGAGCCGTTGTTGGAGAAGGGGATGGCGTTGGGTGGGGGTGAGGGGTAGTCGGGCTGCGGGGGTGGAGGTGGTGGTGCGTCGATGCCTCCGGCAGGCTTATTTACATCGACAATGTACATGACAAAGGGATCTGAGTGGGATGTCAGTGATTTACGGACTTTTTGCAAAGAAAAACTCACCCCAACTCGCAGTTCGAGCAATAAACGACGGAGTCGTTGACCGCGTGCGCTGGTCAAGCCCCATAAGAGGAGCGCCATCCGAGCCCTTGAAAGAAGAGCCGGAGCCAGACACACAAAGATACTTTGTCGACACCGTCTGCGATCTCAACCGATGGAACAGCGAAATCGTCGACCCATGGTTGATGCACACTGGATTATATAGTCAAGATCGGCGCCCTCAAACTTGACAGTGAGAAAATGAGCGTAAAACTCACGCTCGAGGTTCTTGGCACTCTGGCGCTTCTTGCTCGGCTTGCTGATCACCTTAATGGGGCGGGAGGGGAACGTGCCAATGACGCGTTCGGGCTCATCCTCGGTCGCGGGCGCGGTGATTTTGACAAGCGCCTCTACTTTTTTCTTCTTCTCATCCACGTCCGAGATGAAGAGCTGCTTCCCGACGCAGCGGCCGGTGTACGTGGTGCCTGTCGGCGGGTCGCTCACGTCAAACGACTTGCCGCTGGAGCCCGTCCACTCGATCGAGCCCTCTTGGGGCGTGGGCTCGCCCGAGATGGAGATGACCACGCGCGGGGGGCAGAGCTTGGGCTCGTCCCCACGGCGCGCGACCTCGGTCCACCACGAGTTGCCGATCATGATCGCGGTCGGGGGCGGGCACAGGAAGCGTTTTTCGGTCCCGTATGATTTTTGCGCGACCTTGCTTGACATGACGATCACGGTGCGCTCGCCGAACGCGAGCCGGTTGGGGGTGCGGATGTATTGCTCGAGATATGGCCTGTGTTATGAATAGATTAGTGAATTAGTAAGACCAACAAAGATCGACATGCCTGATGTAGGTGTGGAGGTCGGTCGAGTTGCCTAGGGGGCGCGCGGGCTGGAGGTTCATCTCGCGGAGCGTATTGTCGACATCAGCCATGCCGGAGCGCATGTCGTTGCTGATATAGTGCGGCATGGGCTCCTCGTACGGCTCATGACGGTACGAGTGGGTCGCGTTTGGGGCGACGCTGCGCATGAGATCGCCGCCCGGGAGATGACTCGGGGGCGGAGGGTGGCCGGGTGGTTAAACCGGGTATCGGGGGAGAAGCGCGGGGGGAGGCGGTCCTGGAAGTGCTGGCCGGCACCAAAGGAATAGTCGTCGTTGCCAAACTCTGAAGGGTAGCTATTGGCCGAGGGGAGGCGGCGGTCGGGGCCCAAGTCCGAGTAGTTGGGGGGGTAGTCCTTGCTGGAAAACGGGCTGGGGTGGTGGATGCTTGGGTCTGTGGGGGTGAGGGGCGAGACCTTGCCGCCGCTGTTGTACGAGGCGATGTCGGCGTATGGATTCGGATTTGAAGGGTAGTTTGGGTCGAAGGTGCTGTGGTACATGGCGTCCCCGTTTAGTGCGCCGTAGCGCGGGGGGCCGAGAGAAGACGAGGAAGAAGCGTTTGTGCGGTACCCAGAGCCAAAAGCATGCCCTTTTTTTGGGATCTGGGTTAGCTGCTGGGGACGTAACGGCCAGACGCACCTTCTGGGTTCTCAAAGTGCGGGTGGTGGGGGGCGCCGTTGCCGTCTGGGTGGGCGTTAAAACCCGGGTCAAGGTCACTCTGGGCATACATGCCGTGGTGGTAGTCGAGGGACATTTTGCGGTCGCGGGCGGGGTCGATGCGCGGGGGGGCTGAGGGATTGAGGATGTCGGCGAGGTCCCAGCGGTTGAGGTCCGAGGAACGAGAGGCTGGCGTTTGCATTACCGCGTTCTGTAAGGTTAGTTCAAACGCAAAACATCACATCTGTTAGACTCACATTCAGATCCTCAGCAGGCGTCTCTCTATCCACCCTCAATCCTTTTTATAACACCCCCGGCTACGGCATGTCCAGATCTCAACAATACCGCGGAATCCGGCTGCCCGATTCATTCCTTTCTCTCTATCATCAGTCATCTTCCATCCACCAACACCAACTCTATTCTCTATTAGCTACTTTTCTCTCTGCCCTATCGGGCGCATGGCTATTCGCGCTCCGAGCCACTCCCCCGTCCCGGCTCTCATGTCCTTGTGCTGCAAAGTTGCCGTCTCGGCGGACATAGATCCCCATCTCTGCAACCGATTTCCAGATGATATGTTGCGGCATCTCCCGGGGGTCCTTGGCGATCTCGCGTGCCCGTGTCCATTCGCGTCTCTACCCGGCCCGCGCTCGGCGTTTTCACCTCGAAAATTAAAGAAATGCGACGCTCCTCCTCCTCCTCCTTCGACACAAGCGTCCCCCAGGCCTGCGTCTTGCAGTCCCCGCCCTCCCGAACACAACAGCGCCCGACGGATGCATTCCTCGACCCGGCACTTTTACGTGAACCCAGTCACTCGTCTGATTAGACCTGCAAGGAACCATCGAATCTGTTAACGGCCTCCCATCCAGCAACGGACGGCCTCCGGGCTGGAGATCTCAAATCACTCAAGTCCTCTTCTCAAAATCTATTCTATACCGACTTATCAAAACCAAACCCCGAACATCCTCTGGGTCGTTCTTCCCCCTTTAGGATCCCTATCCTTTCCTCCGGGGACCCCAGATATGACGCAAGGGCTAATCCACATGGCAGCTCTCCGCAATCGCGTTCTCACTGCCTGTCCTCGACCTGACTCCCGCTGTCCTCGACCTGCCTGTCCTTGATCAACCTTCTCCGGTGTATACTGTGAGAGGTCGGCAAAAAAAAAAAAGCTCGGCTACCTCGCACAGGCTATCATCAACCCAGCCGACGATGACGATCTGCAGGCGCCCCTGCCCAAGCATCTCTGCAAACGTCAAGATTCATTTCCATTTCATTTGTCGTCGAAACAAGACAAAAAAGGCTCCGTCTAGACCCTCAGCAATTACTCAACGGACCCCGCAAACGCAATCTGTAAGAACTCGCGTGACCTCGATGGAAATTCTGTTCTGTTGTGCGGCGTACGACGGCGTGCAGGATGGTGCGCTGCGATACATTATGGATGGATGGAAGGTGTGCATAGAAGTATTAGACCAAACAGAATGTTGGAACGAATCAAAGAAGACTCGAGCCTCAGTCAGCGACTGACTGCGGACGCCGAAATATACATTCCAGCCCAATCCGGTAAAACCCCTCTTTCGTAAGATGGGATGCAAATATAAAAACGTACTTACAGCAGCGAGAGCCAATGGCACACATATACATATATCGGCGATTGCGCTGACGGCATCACTGATTCCAAAGGGGAGCCATGAACTGCGCATTGCACGGACTGCCGACGGCTCCAGATCCTTTGTCTTGAGCGGGGCGGGCGGTGTTGATTGTGTTGATCGAGTTGGACTTGGACGCGATGCAGCGGTGTACCCGCGGAAGAAATAGAAGGAATTACAGCGCCCGGAAAGAAACGGCAAACGGCAGATGGCGAAGAAGAAAGCGGCGAGGAACAGGACAGGCACTTGCCACTACAATTAAAATAAGACGTCGAGATGCTTGGATGGAGGATAGCGCGTCGGGTGTTAACGTTGTTGGCGCCTCGCGTAGGGTTCAGCTCCACTGTTCGACGGACAGGAACAGCAACGTCGTCAAGCCACAGAACATTACAGGCGCCTTGAAGAGCAGACAGACAGACAGCGGAGGAAATAGACGGGGGCCATTGGCACCTGGCACCTTTATATAGGCCGAGCGCACCTCTATATAATTACATGGCGTGCGGAATGGAATGGCGTGAATCGAAGGTATGGTGTAGGGACTAGGTAGAATTATGATCGCGAAGCCCGGGCTGGTAGGGCAGTGATTAGTGACTCACGATTCCCGCGGTTGGTGTTGGTGTTGGGGCTTGTGGGGGGGGATATACTTAGTGAGGGTCGTGGCAGCATAGCAAGACACCGTCCGTGATGTCCTAAGCGATGTCATAAAGACCATATGTCTAGATACTGTCGCGTATAAAAACGAGTTGGCGCCACAAAGAGGACGGGAGGGCTTCAAGCAGAACAGCGCTGCCGTTGTAACTTCATTCCGTTGGGCCCGAAGTGACGCCGATGGAGAAACTAGTAAGTAGTCGCCTCAGGGACCCTTTAAATTACTTTGGCGCATAGAATGGGACGAGAATAAGTCCGAGAATTGATTCGAGTCTTGAAGTGGACGACGATGTGCTGACAGTGATATGAATAATATGATTCACTTCCCGCGTTGGGATTGAGTTGGGATCGGCGGGACCCTGTCTGGAAACCTAAAATTAAATTTGGCGCGTGGAAATGGAATGGAATGGGACGAGAATATTAAAATACATACGAGAATTGAAATGGGGGAATAGATTCAGACTGCAAAGTTCTGGCAAAACGATGCGTACGTAGACTTGAATTGAAGGTGGACGGAACGGGACGCCAGGTGGAAAGTGATCATCGCGCGCTGACAGTGATATGATTCCCGCGTTGGCGTTGAGTCGAGTTGGGATCGGGTTTGGATCGGGTTTGACTTTGAATCTATCTAAAATTACGGTGGCGCGTGGAGGACGAGAATAGAAGTGGGCAACGACGGCAAAACTGATCTGCAGGATTGAAGGTAAGTATAATAAGTTATAAGTTGGGCGCGGCAAACGACATTGATTATTGATTATGCAGCCCGCAATGCCCGCTGTCGATGGATGCAGATGCACAATGATAGGATAAGTGGCCATCCGTGTTCTCGTCGGATGTTCGAAGCGTGGGTGTATGGAAGTGGGGTGGAGGTGAAGGTCAGGTAGATTTATTATCGCGAAGCCTGCGCATGATATTGATTCGCGTTCAGGATTCGTGATCCCCGCTGCTGGTGTTGGTGTTGGCGTGGCCCCGGGCCGTGGGTGTGATGCGTAGGAGTGGAAATCACGGTGGCAAGACTGGTATGATGTCGAGTAGCCTTAGGAGAGCGTCGCGCGGTAGCAAGTGAGACTAATTAGGTGTCCGTGTTCTTGTCGGGGTCAGCGTCCGATGGAGGAGTGTCGCGTCGCGTCGCGGGAGTGGTCGCCAAGGGGCGAAGGGAAGTGAGTGGGCGTGGGCGTGGGCGCGACATAGATGCAGGAGCGTCGCGTCGCAGGAGTGCCAAGGCAGCAAGAGTCCGTGTGGATATCAATACAGATTAGATGCGAAGGTCGACGCGTTTGCTTCTAATTATACGACGCGCCGACGACGCGTGTGGACGTAACTCGGTCCCACGATACGCGAGCGAGCGACACGGAATGGCGATTCGGAACCGAGTTGGACCTACAGCGACCCACAGGAAATGAATATGAGATGAAGGGGTTTGAGAGGTGACGTGGGTTTCCATCGCCATGGAGGTTTAGAAGAGGATACCAGGTACAGCTCGGGTCTCGGGTGAATAGTGTTTAGGGTCGTCGGGCTAGGCGTAGTGCCAAATGTCTGCGTCGCTAGGAGTAGTGCCGGATGTGTAGCAAGAGACGGACATGGCTGAAGCGGATATGTACGGGCATGTTGGTTGCGCAGTCGGGTGTTGACATGTATTGATCTGCGGCCCTTGGCCGTACAGGCCGAATCTCGACTTGGACAACGCCACTTCCGTCACTGGTACCTGCACCGCGATACCCAATACCAGACACGCCTCGACGCCTTCTCGCGTCCTGCGCCGATGTCGTATGCTCTCCAAGCCCCCCGCGCGCGCCCGCCGCCGCTGCAAGTCGAGAAGCGGGCCTCGTACAACCCGTCGATCCTCAACAACAATTCGGAGCCCCTGCTGTATAACCTCCCCACCGCACGCTCCATGTCCCCGCCCACAAGTCCTGGTCAAGGCGCAGGCAGCCCCAGATCCCCGCGATCACGATTGACCAGCCCGACGTCCCCGACCTTCGCCGGTCGCTCGCGCACACCCGTCAACGGCAGACCGGTCCCTTCTCCGAACAGCAGGAATCGCTCCACCACCCCGCTGGGCGTCGCAGCCGCCGAGCTCGACCGGTTTGCCGAGTACTGTCGCGCCTGGTGCGCACGCTGTGACTCTTCAGGTAATCTATGTATTCTGACGGTAATCCCAGGTACTTCGACCAAGACGACGCCTCCGGCCGGCTGATGACTTCCACCCTTGCGAACCTCCCCTCCTCCCAGCGCGCACCCTACTCCCGCCTCCAGGCCTCCATCCGCTCCGCGTACCACCGCTCCGTCAACGCCCGCCGCACCGCCGAGTTCCGTGCACACCTCACCGCCACCCACCCCGGCGGTTCCCTCATGCCCCACGCACGCGCCAACCCCCGCGGGAACGTGGCAAAGAAGGGTGCGTAGCGTTATCCTCTCATTCCATGTGCTCAAATTCTCCCTTATCATCCTCATCCTTCTCTATCGAACCATCCCGCACTGCCCACAGAACGCTACGAGCGCTTCGAGCGATTCGTCCGGAACTGGTGCACCATGGGGATGCCCGGCCCACAGCCCTTCTTCCAAGCACGTACGTCAATCCACCTCGTGTTGGGTTTCCGTCTCTGATAATCTCCCGCTTTCTTATTTTTTTGACAACATTAATTGTCGATTCGCGCATCCTCGCATCCCGCCGCCGCCACCCAATGTTTTCGCACCGACACGACAATATTAATTGTCCCTTTTCACCGCCGCACAGTGTGGGCCGTAATGCGTCTCCAAATCGTGCCCGAGGGCATCGGCGGCGCGGGGCGCAACAGGATCGAGTGGGAGTTTGACGACGCCGTGCTGCGCGAGACCGGGTACGTCGGTCCGAGCCGTGTCAGACCCGTCAGCTTGATTACTCATTCATGATCGACGCCTCAGCGGCAAAGACTTTATGGTCGAGGCGATCGACGTGCTCAAGGGCGTGCTGGCGTTCGAGGAGGCGCCGTCGAATACGCCCGCGAGTGCGGCGGGAGTGGGGATAAATATTAGCGGCTACGCGCCGCCACACGCGCGCTCGAGCTCGACGCCGATATTGTCGCAGACCCAAACGACGCCAAACCCCGCGCAGCCCAAACGCGCACGGGCGCCGAGCGACCCGTTCCTCGACACGCCCGCGCCGCCGCTCTCCAGCTCGCTCTCCAGCTCCCCCGCGAGCGGCACGTCCGTGCTGCTCACGACGCCGACGAGCGACGATATGCCGCCTTTTCCGCCCCCCGCGAACAAGTCGAAGTCGAATGATTCGGGTGTCGGCGCGGACCCATTCGACCAAGACGACGACGAGTGCGAGGTGCTGCGCATATGGACCGCGCCGGACCTGCCGAACCCCGAGTTCGTGGACCTCCTGCGTGTGTTCCCGGGGTTCGTCACGCGCCGTGCGCTGCCGCGGTTTCCTGTCCTCCCCGCGCCGAAGGACCTTGAGGAGGGGAGTTTGGACGCGGAGGCAGGGGAGCGCGCAAGGTTATTAAGGTTCGGGACGGGGACGATGTGGGTGGGGGGGATAGCGAGAGGGGACGGGTGGGAGGGCGGGTGGTGGACAAGGTGGTGTCTTTGGTGGAAGCAGGTGTTTTGCTAGGGTTCCTTTGCTGGTACTTGGGCTTGGGAGGGAGGCAGGGTGCGTTTTATCATCGTCGGGACGAGGTTCGTTGATGAAGACTGAAGGAAGACTGAACGTTGACCGTGTCTGTATATCCATCCATCGCCATCCACCCCATTGACATGCAATGCAGTTTATCATCATATTCTCATATCTCATATCTCGATCACATCTCATATCTTCTCATCCCGCATCCCTCACTACAAGATTCGAATTCCAACTCGAATTCGCATCCTCCCAATCCCCGTCGTCATATGATATTTGGTTATTCCCTCCACATCGACATGGGACAGACAGACAGACGCCATGCACTCACACCCTCCTTCCCTCCCTCTCCCTCCCTCTCCACATCGACACAGGACTGGCAGACAGACAGACATGTTACCTACCCAGTAACACACCTACCTACCCATCGGCGGTTCGGTTAGACGGACATACGCATACCCACACGCACATCCTCGCATCCACATTCTCGCATCCATTCCACTCACTGGCACATCCACATCCACATCCACACGGGACTCATTTCCGGACTGTAACTAACTAACACTTGACACTTGACACTTGACACTTGCATGATATTTACGGTCCCAGTCGGCGTTCGGGTTAGTTGGTTGGTTGGTTGGTGTTCTGCGTTCGCGTTCACGTTCTGGTTCTCGCGCGCGCGCTAGTGGGCTGGACGCAGGCAGATTTGGTGTTGGCTATTCTCGGCTGTTTATTTTTCAGTCGTCGACGCGTTCAAGACGTTTTTTTTTTTTGGGGGGGGGGGAAGGCGGGTCCCTTCGAGTTTCAGAAAGAGAAAGAGAAACAAAACTCTGTTACGATGGAGTTATTTGCCTCTTTTGTTTGGAACATAGGAATATGCGTACGGTGTGCGCGAGGAATAACAAATCCCGCACTCATCTCACCCAATATGTTTGGAATATTCGCCGGGCTAAGACTCGGGATCACCTAAATAGGCGCACACTACATACCGTCCAGTTTAGTTGAAATCATACCGTGTCCTCTGTCCGTTCCGAAGAGGGATCGGAAACTCTGACCCCGGGCCGTCTTCGTTCGTTCAGCGAAGGCCTGCCGCGACTTTGGCAGTAGCAGACAGTGGCGTTGGTCAGGATGTTTAGAATACGCGGACCAGTATCAAATTCCACACTCGAGTCCCAGTCTACCTTTTAGCCGGCCACCGTGTGCGAACGATGACAAGAATAATCGTATTCATTTTTAGCGTTCACCTCAAAAATACTGCTGTACCACTTGGCGATGGTCCCGCCTCCCGACTGGTGTAGCCCGCTGCCGCCTTGCCGACTCGAGTGCTTACCGAGGTGCTTCCCTCTCGTTGCGCCCGCCAAATTAAATTTGCACGTCCTGTCCCGAGGTCTAAATCGAGTTGGAGGATGCCAGCCAAATTTAGGAAGAGTGCGAGCCTGGAGCCCGCCAAGAACAAGAGTCTAAATTGTGCTTGCTCAAGATGGCGACGCTTTCCCTCTTCAACACGGGGGTGAAGTTCTTCTTGCTCCATTCACGGGGTCGTCAACGCCTTCTCTCTGCGTCGTACTCGGAAGCTGGCGCAAATCTAGTGGACGGATTTGCGCACTGCGTCGTTTTGAATGGCTCCCGATTCCTTGGGCGTGGTGCAGGATCCCGAGACTCCCATCCAATCCAAGATTGCGATCCCATTCAGCCAGCTGAAGCGTTGGTTCCGATGGTTCGGGTTTCGTTACCTGAACCATCACCTACCCTCACCTACCGTCGCCAGATTTAGGCAACATACTAAGTAGGCGGTGGGCATCCTGATCCGCCGTTTCTCCATCGCGTGCGGTTCCCCAGATGGCATTCCGCCTCTGTGGGTCCCACAAACAAGGGTTTGTGGTCTCCGCCGTCCGGTCCCGTGGGCGGCCCACCAATCAGCGCTTCCACTATCAGCTCGGCCTGGCAGCAGCGGTAATCAAAGCAATGTCCACGCGCCAAGGCATTCACGCTGTCGCGTGCGGTCAAATTCTAATAGCGTCTTTGCTTCGTGCTCTCCCGCGAGTAAAAAGCCTTTTGGGGCTCGCTTAGATCACGCGCAACAGAGGTGGGTTTCTTTAAATTCAAGTTTGTGTCTCAAGCTCGTCATTATGGCCTTCTCGCGTCATGGAGGCGATTCGTCGCCACCCGACACGTTCCTAAATGACGAATCACTGCGGAAAAAAATGGCGAAGACGGGTTTCCGCACGCCTCGAGATCCGCGGGCATGGGTCGAAACTTGCACCTAATATGTCCCGTGTCCGTGCCAGGTGAACGACGAATATCAACGTGTCGCGCGAGCATGCTGCATATAGCACCCTGCAAGTCTCCATTGTGCTGGTTCCCCGTCGATGATAACGGGTCGACACCTGTCGGGATCGTATTTTGCGCTTTGACGTCTAGCCGAATGGATGGATATAAGTTGTTGGGTACCATGAAGGGGTATTTTCAGAAGATGACTATCAGCCCCACTTGGGGTGGTATCCCAAGCGCGTGCCAAGGGACCAAGGACCACGAGCCCGTCGAATCTTTCAACTTCAAGTTTGCGGCGCAATGATTGGTCCAAAATGACGCAAAGATTGAGGAGGATTGAGCTCGAGGCTGAGTGGCTCTCCGCGTTCCCTCTCACGCCCTTGTGCGGTCCAGTCAGGTCGAAGTGAGCCACTTGAACGACGAGACCATCAGACGAGTTACTAAAGTCCAAACAAGGAGGAACAGGAATCGAGCAGCCGCGGAACATGAATTTCCTTTCTCGACCACAGCCTAATTCGTGCCTGGTTGATGTTCGGAACTGGCCGCGGCCAGGGGAACAGATGACAGAGGTCCACAAGGGAGTGTACCATCAGATGTGGATAAAGATTCTCCCAGCTGTATCGGCGGAGTACTTCCCAACAGCGCGGAAAATTTTGCACTCAAAACTGCGTTAACTCGCGCAAGACCCCGTTTCCCAGCGGCTACTGTTTTAATTTGCGTCGTCGATCCTCTCAGGCTCCGTGAGATCATCGTACCCCGTACGGCGGAGAATCGGAAGTGATGCTGTTAATGTAAACCGCCGGAAGGGATCACGAATGGAAAGCCGGCGGGAAATATCTGGGGAAAGCGAGGGAAGGATTGATGATCAAATCTTAGCGACGATAATAGGCGGAAGCATTTGGAAGATCTCAAGTTTTTTTGTCCAATTTGAAGGTTCCTGCTAAGTTACTGTAACAGTACTGCGGTTGTGTGTGAGCTGCGAATGAGCGGGGAAGAAATCATGACGTGCCTGGTCCACCTGAGAGCTGATGTAATTTTCTGTGTTTCATTGACCTTGAAGATCGAAAGGGAGAGGCGACGACGAGTGCGACCAATCGCGGGTCTTGGCACGGGCCAATCATAGAAAACGGGGAAATAAAGCAGTATGAGGCAGTATGAAGAGAAAGAAAACTCGGGTTAATTCAGGGAGACTGGTTTCCATTCAGTTCAACCTGCTTTCGAGTTCTCCGTTGCGGATTTTGAGCCTGAAGAAATGCAAAAGGCGGTATTAGAGCAAATTCGACGGAAAAACCTGTCACAAGTTCTCACCTATCAATCTCTTCATTCAGTTTTTCAATCCTCCGTGCCTTAGCGTCATTGCTTTTCTCCGCGGCTTGTAGTCTTCGCTCAAGCTGCCTGATGTATTCAGCTACCCGATTCGAGTAGTCCAGATATTCGTCGGCAACAGCTATTTGCTCTGCATCCGAATAGGATGCCACAGGCCCGCGTGGCTCAGAACCGCCGGGGCCTGTAACGCTCCCCGTCGGACAGTTGAACGGGTCGTCCAATCGTGCGTTCTGAGGACCAAGGTATTCCGATTTAGGCTCGGTCAGGCAGAGGCAGGGAATTCGCTATCACGCACCATAGATGCGCCGAGGATATTGTTGCTGGGTTCTCTAGTTCTACCGACATCCTCTGATTTTACTGTGAGGACCCGTACAGATGGGGGAGTTTGGGGTGGCCAGTGGCATGCCGTCTTCTCCGCCACGGGAGGGGGAGTCACTGGCTGGGGTGATTCTGAAGAGGATTGTACGGGCCGCCAACTGGGAAGAAGGGGAGACGTCTGGGAGATCGCAGCGGGACGTGAGGACGAGGCAGAAGACGCGGGATAATTATGGGCTACCGAGGTCGATTGCAAGGTACTGGGGCTAGTTTCTGACTCTGCAGGTAACTCTGAGGGTATTTGGGCTTGAGCGCGTAAAATAGCAGCCAGGCGAGTCTGCGATGCAGCGGTGCGCTGAGGCGATGGTGTCGGGGCGGAGGTATTGGGCCGTTTCTGCACAGGACCGAGCTCATGCTCCGCTGTAGAGGCGGACCGTTTGCTCGGCGTCTTGGGGTTGAACCCAGCTACTGCGCCTTGTGGTGGCGGAGACATAGAACGCTTCTCCTCCGTCTCATGCTTCACCGGGGGAGCCGCTGGTTGGACTGACGTTGAAGCAGAGGGTTGTGTGGAGCACCAGCTAGGAATGAAGGGGGAGGTCTGGGACGTTTGGGAGATCGTAGTGGGACGCGAGGATGATGGAGATGAAGAAATGCTATTGTGGGCGGGAGACGTGGATTTTACAGCACCAGCGCTGACCTCCGACCCAGAAGGTAATTGACCTTGGGCGCGTAAAATTGCGGCCAGGCGAGTCTGGGAGGCAGCGGTGCGCTGAGGCGATGGTGTTGGGGAAGTGTTCGGCTGATTCTGTGTCTGATTGGGTCCGTAGTCTGTGGAGGCGGGGCCCTGGATTGGCATTTGGGGATGAGATCGAGGAGGTAGTACCGAACCTTGCGTTACCATAGAGAGCTCGTCCTCCCACTCTGACATTGCATTGGTTGGTTGCCTCAATAAAAGGGAAAAAGCGCACTGAAGAAATTACAGGTCTCTCCATCGGTGCCGTCTGAGACCTCGCAAGAGTAAAAGGCGCTAGTGCGCTCATTATTGAGCCCTATACCTCGAGCATCGAGAGTGTACTAATTACGAACCGGTTGGGATTCTTTTGGGTCTGGCTTAACCTTCGAGGAAGGACGGTTCCAGGATGCGCAAAACATCGCACCTGGCCATTCTGCACCGGGGATGCGACATGGACTCGGGAGGTCATGACAAGGGCTAAACTGGGTGATAACTGGAAGGGTAGCTGCGGTAAATCCTAGTAGATCTTTGTTGATACGGTAGTGGACGGAGCCTTGCTCTGGACACCGTCGGAAGTCCCCGAGTGACTCGTTAAACCAATCCACCGCAAATGTAAGCGCCTATTCGTTGAACCTTGGGCGGAAATCAAGCGGAAATGGACGCCCACAAGTGAAGATCAGTGGCGCTGCACTGAGGCCGGCGCCTAACATGGGCAAACTTGAACATCTCACACACTTTCCGAGCTCACCCACAAACTGGATTCTTTTCCCAGTCTCAGCCAGTCTCTCACAACTCTAATCTGAACTTACACAGCACACTACGGCGATCAGACGTCGTCACGGTCGTGTCTTCTGCAATCTTCTGCTTGGAACCCGAACGAACCCTAAATCGATCATCGCGCGCCGCGCCGTGTCTCGACTGCACTACGTCTTGCAAGCTTCTCGAACGAACACGACCCTTCACTGCATGCGAAATTACATTGACATCTCCCCCCAGCCCACCTATAGGTTTTAGATGAGCCTAACCCGTTCCGGTGTCTTGTTTCTACGCTATGTCCGCCGCGGCCTTAACCGCCTTTCAATTTATGTTCTTTCAAACGGAAGTCAAACTGCTCCGTTTCCTTGTGGGCCTCTTGTCATACTAAAGACTGATATTGCAGTCCAAATCTCGTATGTGCTCCCGAAGGCTCCACAAGAGCGACGCGGAACGTTTATTTGTGGCCTCCTCATCTTCCAATCGGTACTGTCATCTGTGGACCATTGTACTCTCCTCATTTGCCACAAATACCCGGCTCTTCCCCTTGTCTCAGTGAGGGCAAAGGTCATCGCGTGCCAATGCCTTGTATCCCGCCAAGCTCCGCAGCCCATTCATCATCTGATAGTAATCATCGCGCTGTCTCCGCCGTCTGATCGAATTTATCGCGAAGTGGGGACTAGGTGCAGCGGGAGGCGGGCGGCCGCGTTTAAGCGCGAACACAAATATCTTCTATGCCGCGGTTCTCCGAGCGTTCGTGAACGCAATGCATTAATGTTTGAAAAGAATTCACCTATGCCGCCTTTCCCGGAGATTCTTCGTGTCACCGTCGGGTTTTGGACTGATTCCGCGAATCGCTCGTCTCGAGGAAATGGATGCGATAACGACCAAGCTGCGGAGGGCCACGTTTTTTTTGTCATCTGGTGATTCATTAAACTCCAGATTCTGAAGTTTCTCGAACCCGAGATAACGCAGTCCATCAAAGAAAGCAGCGATCGTGTTAGTCTGACTCTGACGACGTGCGCTGCCGTAAGGAAAACAATAGCGTCTATTGTCGCAGCATTCAAATCAACTAAACCAAGGGGATTTTTTGACAAGTTAACTGGAACGCTTTACGGATGTAGTTCTTATCTGCACATGTTCTGGTCTACTTCGTTTCGGCCAGGTTCGCGTTCAAGTTGTTACCGTTTGGATAGATTTGGTGCATATACTCCCAATCACTAAAACCCACTCCATCCTCAGAGAATACCGCTGCATTGAATCTGAATCTACTCATTGGAATTCTGCAAAACGTCGTCTTTGTTCAGCACGATCCAGCTTTAGGTCGAGCGTAAGTTGGAATTCTTCCGAACTACCCCAATGCTGATGCCGTCGTGACTATTGCTCGGCGATCTGAGCCGACACCGCCAGTGTTTTGGATAAAATGATTCAACAGCTGAATAGTTGTAAAATCCAAAGGTCGGGCCCACTTGCAACGGATACCGTTGACGTTAGTACAGGTTGAAATGGTTTGGCCAGTCGAAAACTGAAAATGAAAATGAATTATTCAGGGCCCCCTCTGTGTGCTCACTGCCAGAAAATACATGCCGAGAGGCCGTTCGCTTAGGAACATATGGGGCTAATCGCAGATGAGCAGTCACCAGAGGTCACCAGCTTATCTACCGGTAATGGCCGTTTCAGAGAAATAGAAGAGATCACCGACGGTGTGGACGCCACAAGAGCAACAGTAATCATGGCTTGCTGTTGTGAGCCAGAAGGAAAGCAATAATCAATCTGGAAGGATTGTTGTAGGAAATGAGACTGACCAAATTTATAAAGGGCTCATACTGTCAACATTGAGCGTCGAATTCAGTTGAATGTTGAGACGAAATTAAATGAAAGGGATTGTACTTTTTTATCTGTGCTTATATGATTTCAGACCTCCCCGCCGGTTTCCATTGCTATTTGCGGTGAAGCCAGGCTGTGAGGGTTCCGCGAACGATTTAGGTTAAATTTCACCCGCTCTTCTCATTTCTGCTCCCTTTTCACGCGTAGGGAACACGGCCGTATCCCATCGGTTGTTTTTGTATCCTAAAAACAACGTCAGACATCGTTCGTGGAATCAGCTGGATGTTTACCCGCCGATAATGGCAAAACTTCGGATATTATTTGAGGGCCCACATTAGCGCAAAGGCACAGGACAAAGAACAGAGTTTGAAAAAATGAATTACGGTATAACGGACTCTACTAAAACTGCAGGAAGGTACACTTTCAACTGTGACTCGATTCGAACTAACTTACCATTTTTGGAAGGCGTGTTCGGCAATTTGCGGCAGTTTGAAAAACTTCCCACGGCGAACCGGTGAGCGGCCGAGGCGGAGTTGCAAAGACCTGATAAAGACACGGATACAGTTACTGGAAAGAGAGAGTGAGTCAATATGCATCAGAAGTGTCGATGGTGAATGCCACTATATGGGCTGGACTCAGCTGGTCCCGTCAAAGTCCTGTACCAACAAAACACGGAAAAACGGCGTCGCATACTTAATTGCTTATCGCTCTACCGCAGTACGCCGGGGCTCCCGGTGCCGGTGAAGCGTCAAGGGCCACAGTCAGTACCACCCAAGATGTTGGAGGCAATGGTTTTAGTCTGAGCTGCGTGTGCCACATCGGCCTTTTAACAACTTGCCTGTTTGGGCTTGTACAAGCTTGTACAAGCCCGAAAAGCCGACAAGCCGACAAGACCGCAGGCTGAGACGAATTTTTGACAAGTAGGGTCTCGCAAGACAGAAAAGCCAGACAAGTTCTCAATTTTTTCACAAGAGGCACAAGCAGTCAGTAGTATTTCAATGAAATTTAGCTACATATTCTATGGGCCAAATGGGGGGAAACGGCGAAGCAGCTATAGGTAAGGAGGCGCGAGACGGGTAGTAACGACAGGACGGGTGCAGGGCAGCGTAGATAACGAGCGTGGGAGGTGGGTATGACCAGGTAATGACAGGAAATTCCGGAAGACCGGATACTCAGGGCAACGAAGAATGATTAGAATCTGTCGAGACAGTCAGCGATGAAAAATATGGGCGAGAACAATGGGACGCACGGATCGTCGCGACCCGCCTAGGGACTGCTCGGGATGAACAATTGGTGCCGGTTGGCCTCCATGGTGGATGCGCTCACGGGCACGGGTGTATCCTGGGCATTGTAAGCCTGGGATTTAGCGAGGATGAGACTCCAGCGGCGCTCGCTCAGCTTCGAAACGCTGGTGTAGTAATCGTCGACAAGCGTGCCGACATGCTCGCGAGAGAACTGCGAGCCGTCGTCGATCTTGGTGCCAGTGAGGTACTTCATCCAGCCACGCTCGAGCTGAAAGATACCTCAGGGAAGTAGTAGGGAAAGGAGTAAGGAGACGCACCCCAGTTAATGAAAGGGCAAGTGCGGCCCCGGTATTGCCGTAGTCGTGAACGGTTCCTGTCGCGGCCTTAACAAACGGTGCGTACGTTGCGATAACATGATCCGAGGTAAATACATCCTCGGGTTTCTGAAATAAAATCAGGTCTCGCAACTGTTAGAACTTAGCGAGAGCATACCGTGTAACCAGGCTCCCCCCGCTTCACTCCCTGTGGTGCAGGAGTTCCCCAGATGCCCACACCATCGTCGCGTAGTGCCCACTTGGCATATCTAGCAATCTTCTTCGTGTCGCCAACGAATTCTTTGCTCTGAAAGAGGGCGTCCACAACAACTCCTCCGCGCTTGCCGAAGGAAGATCTCTTGTCGTTGAGACGATCTTTCGCCTGAAAGGACCTGTCAGGTCAACTCAAGAGAGAGAGAGAAGAACTACTCGCCTTTAAAAAAACAGGGCAGCCCAATGTGACTTGGTACCCGCTGCCAACGTACACATGATCGAAAACGTCTTGGATGAAGTCGACATCTCCTCCAGGAAGATCCCACGAAGTGCCCTTGATCCCGCCGAGTGCGTGGTAGAGAGTCGGTAGAAACTCTGACACCCAGCGAGCTTGCACGAAAGCAGGAACCGATGTACTACCGCCGCCGGAGCTGTGACTAACTGAGTTGCCGGTATTCGTGACTGGCGTCGATGACAGATGAAGCTTGATAGGGGCGGCCTTGACCGCCTTCCCAAGTTGGGTCAAATCAAGACGGGGTATTGGAGCACTGGCAGTATGCTCGAGCTTCACCGCCAACATCTGAGTCTCTTTCTTCGGGTTTCTCTTGGATGCAGCCGCAGGCTTGATTGGTGTACTGGCGCCATCACTCTCGGAGTCGGTAAGAATCTCGACGACCTTCGACATATGTCAAAAATGGGAATGACAAGATGATAATCTTACTTGTCGGGTTCCTTTCGCCTTCATTGGCGCCGGCGCCACAGCCTCGAGATCAAAGTCGGTGAGCCCACCCAACGGAAAATTAACAGGCTCGGTGTTTACTTTGCCCTTGCCCTTGCTGCTGCCCGAGGCGAGAGTGGGAGCATAGTCACTCCAATTGGCAATCAAACCCGCGGGGAACGCTGGCTTTATCTTTTTGGCGCTCCTACGTAAAGATAGTAATCTTCATGAGAACAATGGGATTTAAATCGGGCCACGTACTCCTTGCGTTCACCCTCCTCATTCTTGCGCTTTGCCTTGAGCCTTTCCTTGACCTCGTCGACAGCTGCTCTGGCGGAGCCTTTCTTCTTCTTCCCCTAGAGCGATGGATCATTCAAGACTCGACTCGGAGGCACCTAGAATCTATGCACTTACTTTGGCTTTGGTGGGCCCCTTCATCGCCGTGGCGTACCGGCGTGCGTTGTGCTCGGCAGCCAATGTCTCGTAGTCCTTGTCCAGGTCAGTTACGTCACAGAACGTCTCCATGTCGATGGACACTCCCTCTTCATCTGAAGAGTGAGGAGCCCCGAGCTCGCCAAACTCAGCCGTAGACATAGTTAGGACATCAGCCAGCATATTGACACTACTGGCCTCATCCTCGGCCTCCTCGGCCTCGTCGTCGAGCTCCATCTCGGCGAGCATGGAAATCTTGAGTTGCTCGAGCTCCGCAAGCCTTACGGCAAGCAGGGCCTTCCGCGTGGTAGCCTCAGTGACTTCAGCAGTGGATCTTCTTGGCTGAGGCATGTCCGGCGCAGCTGGATCGTTATTTCTCTTTGCACGTCCAGGCAGCGGGGAGCGACGAGGAATGGCCTTGAGGCTTTTAGATGGGACAAACTCGGGATCGGCTTCCATGGCCAACGCCGCCCTCGAGTTAATTTCTCCCTAGGTTATGTCTTGATCAAATTGAATTCTAATCATGCCAGGGGACGTACAGCGGATCCTTCTGAGATCTCAGGAAACATTGACTCGGTCAATGAGCTAACGCCCGAGCCGGTTTTTTTCTATTTGGCGGCAGGCATTAAAATCGACGTGAATGATGCTTAGAACACTTACTTGAGCTCCCTTTGAGCCGCGGGCGTTGCGTGTGGTCGCAGGTGGGTTTTTCGGCATTTGGGATATTTTGACGAACTTAGAAGATTTTGCAGAGTCGGAGTGTGAACGTGATATATACAGTTCTTTTGTTGCACTACCTTTGTTTGGTTGTACGATAATCCAAATCCGTTGCACTTCCACATTTTCATGGCTCAAACGACGTCTTATCAATGCCCAGACTGTCCTCGGAGCTTTACCACAGGCAAAGGACGCCAGCGCCATCGGAATTCTGCCCACCGGCAATTTACTCCGGCCTCTGAAGGAGAGGACAACCACGCACATACGAAAAATTATCACCCTAAATTGACTGGTGAGTGCGACATCTATCTCTGAATTTTATTTTGACCCTTTCGTGGCTGCTTAGGTCGGCCTTGTAATCATCGGGGTCAATACTTGCCTCCTTTCACCCCTCCTCCACCATCAGCCCATCTAGACGCGCAGCCGCCGGGGTCTTGGCATCCTTTTCATGACCGGACGGAATTCGACTTCGCACATTTTCACTTTGTGGAGGTGCAGAGTTCTGCGGCCCAGATTAATACTGCTCTGGATCAATGGACTGCACAGGTTCTTCAGTTTGGCCACACCGCGCCGTGGAGCAGCGCCGAAGACCTCTACAAGACCATTGACGACATACAGCATGGTGACACCCCTTGGAAAGTCTACAAACTACGCTACACGGGCCCTCGTCCCAACGGCCTTCCACCAAAGTGGATGACTGAAGAGTATGAGCTTTGTGCTCGCGACTGCCGCACCCTTCTCCACCATCAGCTGGCGACTCCAGAGTTTCGTGACAAGATTGAGTATAGTCCTTATCGTCAATTTGATAGTCGCGGGCGCCGTGTTTGGTCCAATCTCATGTCCGGAGATTGGGCATGGAAGCAAGCGGTAATTTATTCCCTATCCCATCGGCGTTAATGTTAATTTTTTTGTAGGATCTCATCGCTGAAGACGAGTCCACTCATGGTGCCATGTTTGTCCCCATTGTTGCCGGTAGCGATAAGACAACTGTCTCGGTCGCCACCGGGCATCAAGAATATCACCCGGTCTATGTATCACCTGGGGTATTGACTGGGATTGCCCGACGCGCACATGGAAGCGGCGTACTTCCCGCTGCTTTCCTTCCGATACCCAAAAGTATGTGCACAGTGGTCATTGTTTTACCACAATACTCACACCCTTCAGCATCGAAAAAGCACAGGAAAAAACCGGCATACCAACATTTTGTGCGCCAGATGTACCATGCATGTTTGGCGCGTGTTTTTGAGCCGCTAAGAACGGCGATGACAACCCCCGAGGTCGTTCGCTGCGCTGACGGGCACTTTCGCCGTGTCATCTATGGGCTCGGCCCATACATCGCAGACTATCCGGAGCAGGTTTGGCTATCATGCATTGTGCAAAACTGGTGTCCGAAGTAACTGTCCTGTCTATTTTCACTCGAGCTCCCCAGCTTACCATTTTCATCCAGGTGTGACGCAAGACCCGATAACCTTGATGCGCCAGGAGCTCGTCGGCGGAAGGATACAAAAACTGCATTCCTGGTCACCTGTTTTGACCCCGGAACCCTTTGGGATGACTTCGGAATCCGGAGCGACGTTATTGTAAGTATCCTTCTTTTCAGAGTCCACTACGTCTCTAATCAAGCATGGTAGCCCTTTACACGTCACTTTCCTCGAGCAGACATCCACGAAATGCTCTCGCCAGATCTGCTCCACCAGGTTATCAAAGGGACATTTAAAGACCATCTCGTTGAGTGGGTGAATCAATATTTCCATACAACGTACGGAGAGGCGCGAGCTTTGGAGATCATTGCGGATATTGATCATCGGTGAGTTCTTGATACGACTCGTGCGTCCCAGCGTGCTTATTAGAGCCAGTATCTCCGCAGTGCCTTCCTTTCCGGGTCTTCGCCGTTTTCCCGATGGGCGCGACTTTTCTCAATGGACAGGAGATGATTCCAAGGCTTTAATGAAGGTACTGTCCACCGCCGCCGTAACATTATCAAGTACTGATCATACCCTAGGTGTATCTGGCTGCAATTGCGGGGTATGTACCACCTGAAATGGTCAAGACTGTCGCTGCCTTCATGGACTTTTGCTATCTCGTGCGACGCAATGCTATCAACTCAGACACGCTCGTCGAGATCAAAGCAGCTTTAGATCGCTTTCATATGCACCGTGACATTTTCGTCCAGACTGGGGTCCGTGTCGACATCTCCCTCCCCCGCCAACATTCGCTTCTTCACTACCTCCCTTCAATTCGACTTTTCGGGTCACCTAATGGCCTGTGCTCATCAATTACCGAGTCGAAACACATCAAGGCTGTCAAAGAACCGTGGCGCCGCTCCAGCCGATACAAAGCACTCATCCAGATGCTGCGCATCATCTGCCGGCTCGACAAGATGGCCGCAATTCGCAGTATTTTTGCGATCCAGGGGATGATGGCTGGGTCTACATCCTCATACGCTGCGATGGTTTTGAGAGGGGAGTCTCCTCAGCCTCCTGGTGCGGACGAGGACAGTGATGACGACGACGAGGGAGATGTCCCGGGCCCCCGCAGCCTCTCATCTGTCGAGCTTGCGCGTACTCCAGGTGTGGGACTTGTTTAATGATATTTGTCACCACTAAAAGATCATTTCGTAGCGCGCGCATACCCTCCTCGACTTGCGGACCTTGCCGTCTACATCCAGCAACCCCAGTTTCCGGAGCTCATCCGCCGCTTTCTCTACGAGCAGCTGCACTCCGACTCGGATGTAGACGCGCGTGACATCCCAATTGACGATTGCCCTCGTTTCGACAGTCGCATCAAAGTTTATCACTCTGCTACCGCCCGCTTTTACGCGCCAAGCGATCTCTGCGGGGCTGGTGGGATGCGCCGCGAGCGAATCCGCTCTAACCCGCAATGGCATGGCGCATATCCCCGTCGTGATACTGTTTTCATCAATGTGGACGCCGAGCTCCCCGGGATGCTCGGGATGATTATTGGCCGCGTTTTCCTTTTCTTCTCGTTCACCTACCACGACATCCACTACCCATGTGCCCTCGTCCAATGGTTTCCACGGCACGCAGCCACGCGGGACGATGTCACCGGCCTGTGGGTCGTCACCCCCGAGGCCTACCGCAATGGCCAGAAATGTCTGGCCGTTATCCATCTGGATTCCATTGCTCGCGCGGCCCATCTACTACCTGTCTACGGGGCCTCGTCTTTACCTGAAAACTTCCACTATTCGTATTCCCTGGACGCTTTTCGTGCCTTCTTTGTCAATAGTTACACTGATCATCATGTACATGAGTTTTTGTATTCATAGACTACTGCATTAATTGTAATTCTGCTGGTGGGACTTGCCTGACTTTTCATTACTTTTCCGTCTTTTGAGCTTGTGCGCAAGAGAAACAAGCCAAAAAAGCCCGAAAAGCCCGAAAAGGAAATTGCTCAATTACTGATGCAATGGTTGTTTGGATCATTTGGTGGTGAAATTCTACTCTCAAGCTTTGGCATCGTGAAATTAATTTGATTCCCGCAGGACTCAGGAATCCCCAAAAAGATGGCTGGATCTACAAGTAGTAGGCATCGCCGCGGCCGTGCATGTTGATGTGGATTAATGGTACACAAAAGTCAACAAGGGAGGCAGAAATGTACCCAGGAGACCACTAGTAGGCTTATTTTGCAAAACATTCTCCTTCATCAAGTTCCTTAGCACTGGCACCGCCCAGCGTGGGGTTCAACTCGGAGCACAAGTTCGTGCGAAAGTTTCCTTCTGTCCGTGTGAAGACCGCTATGCCTGAAACATTCATTTTTCTTATCTACTATGTGGTTGATGTGTTTCTCTCTCATCTGAGAACTGCCACGGCCAGTGTTTTTGGCATCATTGACAATTGTGCAAATGTCCCCAAAAGGCAACATGGTTCAAAAATGATGGATGCTGATTTGGCCGAGTTCGAACTTTCAGATGAGAAGTTACCCATAGATTCGACGGACTTTGACAATCCTGATGTTTGTGTTGGTTTATCAACTGGAGTGCCCTCAGGATAAGCACTGCTAAATCGACGTCGATATAAGTAACTGACTGAGGCGATAAATTACAAGTGCATATAGGTCGACTCGAGTGGCTTGGAACCACCCCAGATTCCTCACACTAATAAATATTACTTTGATGATAGTGGTAGTTGAACTTCTCAGTTCAACTTGTTCAAACACTGCAGGCAACCATGGAGTTAGAGAATCCACCCATCGACGTACCAAGCAATATGAAGTATCCTGTGGGTTTGAATCTGACTTTTGAGGTTTAGTAATTGGTCATGGCTTAGCTCCTCAAGCCTCTTGAGCATGTCACTGCATAAGGCTGCAAAAACTGCAAATCTGTCTGGCCATTCACTGATTGCTTTCTGTGCAGAGATTATGCCATTGCAGGTGGCATCATCATGATCACACTCCCTGGTGCAAATTGTCAGGGAATAAGTTCTTCCCCAGCGTGCCCCAGCCTCTGGCCTGTGATAGGATTGACAGATGTGTCAGATGATACAGCAGTAGTTAGATACAAACTGGACACTTCCCTTTGTTGCCCTCAGTCTTTGATCCCACATAGCAGGAGACTGAGGGTGAGTCCATTACTTACTTTTCTTACAGTGGGGGCAAAAGCCAAGGCATGTGAACCTCATATGCCTTACATGCATGTGGTTCTCATGCCATCAAACTTTGTGACAAAGGTGTCAATCACCTTTGTTGCACCTTTGTTTTTGCCTTTGAGCTGCCCCCAAAAACAAAGGTGCAACAAAGGTAACTAAAACCTTTGTCACACAATGTGATGGTATGTGAACCACATGCATGTAAGGCATATGAATTCCATATGCCTTGGCTTTTGTCCCTGGTGTTATTGTTCTTTACTTATTCTGTAGTTACTGCGCCTTCCAAGTATTTACAGGTATTTAATATACAGTCTTTGATCCCACATAGTGGGAGACTGAGGTTACTATGCATTTACAAATCTTGAAAAAATGAGCCAGGATAAATGTGGGTGTATAATCTTGGAATTACTTACCAGAGAGACACCAGTCTCACATATGGTTCAAGATCAGTCATGTCCAAAGGAAGAATACGATTGACACACTTCAGGAGAGAGACCAGCCTCAGCACGCATCTCAGCTTGTAAGGGATTATATACACGCTTTACTTACTCTTCACGTACAAGTCACATGTAACTGTCACATAGTGACATCATCATCTTTTATCACAAACCACATCTACCACTTAGTCTCCTGGTCTCTCATTGAGTACCTCCGGTTCCAGGAAGACACGGGAGAGTTGGATTTCGCCTTGCCTGGCATTAGGCACTGGGCGACATTGCGCACAAGGCGCTAGGCAGCTACTATTGTCTCATACATATCACGCTACACTACTGATTCACGACCTTACGACGACAGGCAGTTTATTCTCAGTTCTCACGAAGTTTCGAGGAGCTAAGGAGACTACCATTACGAGTTCACAAAGTTTCGGTTCTGGGTAGTCTCTTGAAGAGAATAGACAGCCGTCTACCACTCAGTAACACTCGATCCCCCCACCAGGGCAAGCATACGACGTTTACCCATTGTGAGTGCTCCTCGAGCCTTACACAGCTCCATAATCGCGGATGCAGTAGACTCATGGCCAGCGAGCTGTACAATTAGTGCACAAGTCCACAACCAGACCTCTGGGTTGGATGAGTCAAGTAAGCCCAATATGTGGTCAAGCTTTATGTTACAATGGCCTGTGCACCATCTACCCATTCAGCAATCTTGTATGAGGCAACCTTCTCAAGGACTACCAAATGTTTGTCCCTAATTTAAGATGAGAACAGTGTTCACCTAATAAATGATTTCATCGTAAGAGGGCCACCAGCTGCTTGCAGATTTCTGGCTCAAAGGTCGCAGATGCAGTGGACAGGTGCTGCACCAGGCTCTCTAATAGAGAGCTTACGCAAAAGCCGCACAAGCTACATGCCACGGCTTTTCAGCATTGCACAAAGCCGCATGCGGAAATCCGATCTGAGGTTAGTGAGAAGCCAAATCAGTGGAGAGGTAGTCAGGTTGGGAGACAAGCCCTGGTGAGTGAAAAATTACATCACGGCTGGAAATGCGCTGTGCAGGACGCGAAAAGTGTGGGAAATCTGAATGGAGCCGGAGTGATGGCAAACACAATAGGGTGTCACACAGCCCTGAGAGTGCAATGAACTTATGAAATCATCCCGCAAGCCCAGCAAAAAAATGGTAATCTTGCGCAATGCCCCAAAGCCGAATGCGGCTTATGCGACTTTTGCGCAAGCTCTCTAATATCATGCATGAGGAAAACCAGGCTTCAGGATCTGGCGAGCCAAGCATTTGTACAACGTGAAGAAAAACAAGGGAGCTGACCACTGCACACGCATTGTCTGTCAAAAACCAAGCTTTATGACTCAACTTGAATAGAATCACGGTTTTAGTCGACCATGCAACATAGTCCAACCTACAATATCAGTCAATGAGCATGAACAACGGAACCTCAACCCACAGAAAATACAAGGAGTACAGTTCCAATGTTGTGGTCAAAAGTGGACTAGATCAAGCTTCATTCTTTCTGAGGATCCCCAGTGCCTAATGGTGGTACATAAACTTCATGAGTGGCTTTTCCGTTGCATTGAAGTTGATCCAAGTCCCTCGGAGGTTGGGATTGCTGTCTGACCACCAACTGTATATGCTCTCCCGGCGGGTTAGTAGTGGGAGGACAAAGAGAGCAAAGCTGTAGTACAGCCTTTCCCGCTGTGCATAAAAGTCATTTGGGTGCTCAATATAATTATACCACAGTTCTCTGGAAGTTTAGAAGTCGACCTGTTTCGACATTAGCCTAAGAAAAGGTTCTGGATTGGCACTAAGAAAAGTTGCTCTTGCATTGACCAGGTTTCAAAATTGAATGGCTGAATAGGTCGCATACTATGTGACATTTCGAGGGAGCCTTGGGCGTGAATCGACGTGATGGGTGTGTTTTTGGCCGTTTGTTCCGAAGGGCTGAAATCATTGTCAATCAGCCCCTATTGCCACCACTCCGCTTCGCGCCGAAGAAAGGCACCAGATGCCAAGGTTGGTGTGAATCGTCACTCCTTCACTATCGTCAAATCAAGTGAAATTCTTACGACAGACTTGAGTGTATGAATCCTCAGTCAAAACTCCATGGTTTTTTGGTTTCAAGGCCTGAGAAAGTCCCAGCTGCACGCAGATGCAGGATATATCCTCCATATTTGCGCATGCTTCACGTTTCCTCATTTCTCTCAAGTCCATAATAACCAATAAAGCGTACTTTCGGACTCTATGCACCAACTTTGAACCACATGTACCAAAACGGCAATCGATGTTCAACCTGTCGATGCGGCGGAGATGTTCAACGGAATGAATACTTGGAAGCTTTAAATTCATGTGTTACTACGCTATGAGGAGCGTCGGTATATAAGGTGTGTATATTACTCTAACGAGTGAACGATTCTAATTACCCAATCTCATTAAAAATTGAGTCCAAAATTCAACCAAAATTGAACTTTTGTTTCTCATCACTTGCATCCATGCATTACTTGGGCAGACAGCAACAGCTGCCTCGCTGTGCTGATCGCCCTGTCGTTGTCATAGAGCGTCGACCCAGTCCCCACGTAGCCTGGTTCCGCGTCATTGGCATTGAACAGGTTCGGCGCCGTCACCGTGAAGGGGACTACGAACGGCGCAGAGTCAAAGCTTGGCATAAAAAGCTGAGTCTGCGAAGAGCTGTTTCCTAGGGATCGTTTTTGAATGAGGTGAGAACACGACGCACCGGGCAGCTTGCCCGCCAGGCGGGTTCCGGAGCGCAAACCCGAGTCCGAAACAACGATCTGCTTCTCCGGGAACCGCGAGTGCGCGTCGATGACATGGTTCTGGAAATCGGCAAAGTTCTTACCGTACCAGTGCTACGAGGGAAAAAACAGAAGAGAATCAAGCAGTTCACGCACGTACAAGGTTGGTATATTCGTAGTGGCACCCGCCATATCCCACGCGCCAATCATCTGCTGCACCCAATTCAGCCCCTGGCCCGCGCTGCCCGAGCTCGTCACCGCAGGCAGCGCCTGCTTGATCGCCAGCGGGTTGATGTTTGCATCTCAAAGTACTGATCAAAGAAAACAATCCTCAGGGTCATTCCCTTGACGCCTCACTCAACATTCATCTTTAACTGGGCCTTTTCCGCGTGGAAGAATAAATCCATAAATGCAATGTGACGAAGCCTGAAATTACAGACTTAATCAGTTCGCCGCGTCGCCCAGGAGACATACCTGCCTGCATCGGGCTCGCCGTCGAGAACCCGCCTGCTTCTGGCGCGCCGCGAGCTAAGCGATGGGGAACGTTTGGCAGTCCTTGCAGCGCTGCATACCGACGAAGGCGAGGCCGCCGTTGCCATTTGAGACGGGGGCGCGTAGTACTAGGTCTCCTAGCCGTAGCTGGGTAGGGTTTAAATTATTTGAAATGAGGGTAAGGGCAAGGGAGAACAAAAAAGCACAGCGCACATGACGTTGACGGTCCCCTGACTGTCGTGCTGCGCAATGCGCACGACGCGCCAGATAAGCGAGAGTCGACGCGAGTGGAACCCGCATGCCATTGGAGATGTTGTCCGGGTCCGTTGAGGATTTGGGCAGTGCTTCGTTTCAGAATCGTCCGGGTTCAGGCAGCCCAGGCTTGGTTCGCGCGCGGGCGTATTCAACTTTGCGGCCCCGAAGGCTCCAAGTACACAGACCTTCGTCCCTATGTACCGTTTTGACTCTGGCTGGGAGCTGTTTACCAAGGCGCATAGCGTCTTGCGTATCTGAGGTTGTGCCACACGGACGGTCTAGAGAAACGGAACTCATTTATTTTAAAGTTGCCGGCCCGGTGTGTTCCGATCGCCAAAGTCCACAAAATGGGACAACGCGCACTGATATAGCTGAATATGCATATGGCTACAGCTGGCAACTGATCAGGAAGGTTCTTAACCAACGCAGTATGCCTTAGACTACAATGATAAATTAAATTAAATTTGGAAAGCACGTCGAGCAGTCCAGCCTTGCACAACGGAATAAACAGCCTACGACGGATCACCACACTGGGTATTCAGCCGACGATGCGAAATACACTGCGTATGAGCCATATATAACTGCCCAACTTGACCTTATCCCCGTGAACGTTGAACCCTTCATCAGAAGTGTGAAACAGCGGACAGCGGGATTATAATATTTGCAGACAACTGTGCAGATGCGTGCACGGATGTGAGCATGTGAATTGTGAATTGCATGGGTTAATGAACGTTGAACCCTTCATCACAGGGGTAATTATATTTGAAGACAAGTGTGCAGATGCGTGCACGGATGTGAGAATGTGAATTGTGAATTGCATGGGTTAAACCTAAAGAGCGAGCGCGCCTGACTGCGGAGATAAAAATAGAAAGCAAAAATAGACCGCCAAGTATTTGAGTGATTCTTGAGGAAAGGTACGAGGCTTGCAGAACACAGGTCAAGATTCGAGCCAGCTGGGTCACATCGAAAGCAATACGGAAGTCTTGTGCTTGATATTATGATGCGGCGGGCGTAACCGGGCGAAGAGTCAGTACACGTACAGTTTACACGAGACGCGGGGTAGACAGACGCGATGGGCTTGGTCACGGTGACGCGGCATCAGAAGTGTGCAGAGCAGGTGTGGTGATATGTAGTGATAGTGGATTCTTGTCAAAGTAGCGAAGAGAACAGCAGCAGCTCGGGCGACAAGATAGACGCAGGGAACAGCAGGTTCGGAGAAAAGAACGCTGGTAGCGGATTGAGGCGTTGAATGTATCCCGTTTGGCACGTAGGCAAGAAGACTGAGCTGTCGGTGATGGAGCGTAACGCCGCGTGATTCAAACAAAACACCATGAGCGCAATATCCGTGCACCGCGAGTTCTTTCCGGGAAGCGACCCGTCGCAGCGGGGGATCGTGGTGGAGACGACGGTGATGAACGGAGCGTACATGTTCTGGGCGGGGATGTGCAGCAGCGAGGAGGAGAAAGATGGAGCTGTTGAGGCGGGGCAGCTTGGCCGCGATTGGGCGTGTGCGATGCCGCCGAGTTCGACGGTAAGGGTAGATTTGTGCTAGCCTTTGAGGTTGCTGAGAGTAGACAGACTGGAGTGAGCACTGGAACGTGGTTGCTGCGGGTTGGAGCAAACGATGGGGCGTTATCGATGGCGTGTCGATTGGGTTGGTTGTTTTTTTGTGTGGATTTGGAGGGATATACTGAGGGTATAATGCAGCTACTCGGTTGCGGAAGCAGGTATTCGTAGGGCTGGACGTGGAAGGGAGCATGGTGATGGTAGCAGAAAAGAGAATTGTGGCAGCTTTGGCACGGTTGTAACGGGATCTTGTACACACAACTGCTCTTTATGGAGGACGATTTTGCGCTGCCTCGGTGGTCGTCGCAGGCAGACGCTGCTGCAGCCGCGTCGCCACTGTCCTCGTCGCAGACGGCTGCGCAGGCTGCCTACTATGCTCCCCGTATCCATGACTCGGCAATTGCACGCTCGCAGAGCCTCAATACTCGTCGCAGACACCACAACCAGGACGAGCTAGATGCTGGATTCTACCCTGCGTACTCGTCCAACGACCCATACCAGGACGTCTACTACACAAAGAGAACGGAGCCCCCTCGTTCCCCGCTGCGCACTCCGCTCCTCGATCCATATTCACAGCAGCAGCAGGCCCAGTACTCGCCCACCACCGCACAGTACCCCTACGGACCTCCCCAGGACCAGCGCCCGTACCAGGGCCACACCCGCGCCCTGTCCCAGGCAAAGGCCGACCCCGCCGCACCATATACACCCGGTAATTACCCGCCTTCCACCCCGTATCTCGATGGCCCGCCCCGTTCCAACCCCCCGACACCGCTCTCGTATCTGCATCCCACCCAGACACCAGCCGGGTATTATGCCCAGGACGGGCAGCAAATGGCCGTTGATCCGCCACCCCAGAAGCGGCGCGCGTCCGGGTTTCGCCGCGTCCGCACCGCCCACGATCTCCAGCCCCGCCTCGACGCCCCCGTGGGCAGCCGCCGCATGGGTGCAGACGGCGCATATCTCTCGGTCAGTCTGATCGATGTGATGCGATCGCGCGCCGCGCTCATATTTTATTTTGCTTAGCCTTTACGCCAACTAACAACCAATCTCCTCGACACGTACCACATATGCAACCCCCAGTTCCGCTACGAGTCCGCGCACAACCCCCGTCGCGTCCTCACAAAGCCCAGCAAGCCCGTCCACAACGAAGGCTACGACAACGACGACTACGACTACATCCTCTACGTAAACGACTGGCTCGGCGCTGACGACGGCCACAAATACCTTATTCTTGACATCCTCGGCCAGGGCACCTTTGGCCAGGTCGTAAAGTGCCAGAACATGAAGACACACGAGATCGTCGCCGTCAAGGTCGTCAAGAACAAGCCCGCGTACTTTAACCAGAGCATGATGGAGGTCACCATCCTCGAGATGCTCAACAAGAACTCAGACCCAAACGACCAGCACCACATCCTCCGCCTCCGCGACTCGTTCATCCACCGCAGCCATCTATGCCTCGTCTTTGAGCTCCTGAGCTCCAACCTGTACGAGCTCATAAAACAGAATCAGTTCCAGGGCCTGTCGACGCAGCTCGTCAAGGTCTTCATGGCGCAGCTGCTCGACGCAATGACCATCCTCAAGGAGGCGCGCCTTATCCACTGCGACCTCAAACCCGAGAACATCCTCCTCAAGTCGCTCCAGTCGCCGCAGATCAAGGTCATCGACTTTGGCTCCGCGTGCCACGAGCGGCAGACTGTCTACACCTACATCCAGTCGCGCTTCTACCGCAGCCCCGAGGTGCTTTTAGGGATGGCGTACACCGCCAGCGTCGACATGTGGTCGCTAGGCTGTATTGCGGTCGAGCTGTTCCTCGGGCTGCCGCTGTTCCCGGGAACGAGCGAGTACAATCAGCTGACGCGCATCATCGAGATGCTGGGGATGCCGCCGCAGAGCATGCTCAACACGGGAAAGCAGACGGGGCAGTTTTTCGACTCGTATGAGGTGTATAACCCGCATACGAACCAGAACGAGAAGAAATATCGGTTGAAGAATATCGAGCAGGTGTGTCGTGTGCGCGGCGCACTTGTGTTTTACTGATGCAAGGACAGTACTCGCGCGAGCACAATACGAACGAGCAGCCCGGGAAGCAGTACTTCAAGGCGACGTCGCTACCCGAGATTATCAACACCGCGCCGATGCCGCAGACAAAGACTGCGCGCCAGGGGCATGAGGTCGAAAAGGGTGAGTGGCGTTGACGCGTCGTGTCAATACTATAGTACTAAACACTCCCGCAGAGCTCAACAACCGCGCGTCGTTTATCGACTTTTGCCAGGGGCTGCTGAACCTCAACCCGGTAACGCGGTGGACGCCGCAGCAGGCACGGTTACACCCGTTCATCACCGGCGAAAAGTTCACGAAACCTTTTGTCGTGCGTCCATCACTATTTTAAATGAACTAATTAATTAATTTCGCGCGCGCAAAAGCCCGACGGTTTGAGTGTTGGCGGAGGACAGGCGCCGCCGGGATCACCAGGGGTGGTGGACCCGAAGCGGCCGTACGGCGGGCTGGTGCCGTCGCAGCCCAAGGGCACGCGAGCGTACCAGGACGCGGCGAGCTACAACCACCACCTCGCGCAGCACCAGGCGTACACCGCCCAGGCGCAGGCACAGGCACAAACACAGGCGCAGAACTCGTTCAGGAACCCGTACATCACGCCAAACTCGTCCCAGTCCCAATCGCAACCGCAATCCCAGACCCAGTCGCTGTCTCAGCCGCCGCAGCCGTCGACGTACCCGGCGCCGCCGGAGAGCGCATACGGGATACCGGCGCAGAACTACGGGCGGCCGCTGACGCACCAGAGCTCGGCGGGGAACCTGAGCGGCGGGTATACGAGCTCGTCGCAGTCGGCGGCGAACAATGCCGCGGCCGCCGCGCTGAACCCACCCGGCTCGCTTGTGCCCTCGGCGTCGTCGTATTACCCCTCCAGCGCGGCACCGCCCAACACCGGCGCCGCGCGCGCACGGGCCAACACGATCAACCCGATCGACCCGGTGCCGCCCGCGCTGGCGCGGCTGCAGCACATGAACCAAGACGTGATCGCAGGCCGGAACGCGTTGACACCGGTGCTGAACCGGGACGACGCGATGCGGGAGTGGGAGCGGCGGCAGGCGGGGAAGCCGAGCGCGGCGCAGCCGTACCCGCAGCTCGAGTACCTGCAGCAGCAGGCGGAGCTCGCGGCGCAGGCGGGGACAACGACGAATTGGGCGCGCTACCAGCCGCCTCCCGTGACCAGCAAGCTGGCGCATGCGTATCACCCCCCAGCGGACGATCGGGACCGGGACGAGGCGGGCGCGAGCGCGAGTGCGAGCGCGAGGCGGGACGTGGTGATGTCCAATGTGCGCTCGGCAGCTGCGAGCGTGGTGATCTCGCCGCCCGCGCAGGCGTACAGCGGCGGCGGCGGCGGCGGCGGCGTGGGGACGTCGGGGAACCGGTACAATGCGGCGTATGCATCGCAGGGGGGCCCGCCGCCGCCGGGGCCGCCGCAGGGACAGTCGTCGTTCGACGCGTTTGCGCCGATGCAGCCGGAGCAGTACCAGCCGTACGGCGGCGGCGCGGGTGGCCCCCCGCCGAGTGCGCGTGTCGCGCCGCCCTCGCAGACGGTACCACCGTCGTTCTACGGCCCGGGCGTCGCCGCCGCCGGCCAGTCGGGGCGCAATCCGTTTTCGGCAGGCACCGATCCGACGGGGGCAGGGAAGGACGGGGTAAGGCGGGGGACCAACGGGTTGGACGCTTGGCCACGATGAGTGGTTGTTGAGTGTGGTCGGTGCGCAGTGCGATCTCTTTTTTCCTCTTTGCTGCGTTGGCGTTGAAAATACACATCCATCGAGTACATACGGTACCAGATTTGCTTGCAATCGTGTTCACGTTTTTCTGTTACGTTCTTATTTCTCCTTCATGTCTGTTTAGTACGCCTCACGCCTTCACCCACACCAATCTGCTCTGCAATATTTTTTTGTGAGCCTGGGACTCGTTGACTGGTAGCAAGCATTGTTTGTATCCGCACGCTGTATCGATGAGGCTGCTGCACAATGTATTATGTATGAGGGCGTCGTCTACAGAGTTGAAGCTGTCTAATGACCTCTAAAAGCCAAAAAGAAATCTAGGTGAGGCGCGTCTTGAACACCTCCTCTACCTCCCACGCGCCGGTCCAGTACACGACCTCGCACTTGAGGCCGCCCTCGCGCGCGATGCGCTTGTGCAACCCACCAAAGGTGCGGCAGAGAAGCATGTCCTGGGCGCGTAGCCGCAAGGCGGGGCAGAAGTCGTTCGAGCCGTCGCCGACGTACACGACGCGGTCGTACGTGGGGGCGTGGCGCGCAAAGAACGCTTCGAGCTCTTCGCCTTCATGTCGCAATAATCAGCGCGAGTCAGCATGATGAAGAGGGGATCAGGGACTGACCCTTGCACATGTTGGCGCTGCAGCCGACAGTGCACGCGTGCTGGGGCCCGGTGGGGTCCACGCGGCGGCGGAGGACAAGCAGGCCGGAGGGGTCCCACTCGGCGGGGTTGGTGACGATCTCGGTGAACGCCGGGAGCAGGCCCTTTTGCTTCAAAATCACGTCGATGTAGACCGAGTTTGCATTCGAGAGACAGAAGAAAGTGGTGTTGCCTGCGGCCTTGAGGTTGGTTATGCCGCGGACCATTGCGGGGTGCTAGATGCCGTTCAACAGGACGCAGACGAAGCGAGAAGGATCCGCACAAAGGGCATAGATCGAAGAGCGTCCTCGAGCTGCTGGCGCGTAACGCCTTTTGCATGCGCGTCCCGCAGAGCTTGCGCGCTGGTTCTGTTGAGCAGTGAAAGAAACACAGATGCCGCCTCACATCATGTCGGTAAACTGGATCTTGCCCTCGTTGTCCTCGAGCCATCGGCGAATCTCAGGGGCGTTGACTTCGAATACCCATCTATCGGTGTCCTGATCAGCCATGGACCTTTGCGATGGGCAGATGAGGCGCGGGCGACCAGCGGTGGGGATGCATACCAGTCAAAGTCGAACACAACCAGCTGGCGGGGGAAGGACATGGCGGTAAGAGGAGAGCGGGAATTACATAAGAAATGGAATATCCTTGCGGCTAGATGCAGGTTGTATGCCTACCACCACGGCGTTGACCGCGAAGGCATCGTACAAAAAGATCCAAGGCGTGCTCGAGCTCAATGACACCCATCTCCAATGGTCTCAGGATGGAAAGGGGCCCTCTGTGCGCGTCGCCCACTCTGAGGTCGCTGGTCAGTGGCGTCTAGCCGTGTGTACGTTCCTTGTTCTCATGTCCGACGCGAAAAAAAAGGGCTGTCCTCCAGCAAGGAGGGAGCCGCCCAGGTCCGCATCAAGGTCGCCCTCGTTGGCGACGACACCGGCCACACTTTTGCCTTTACCTCTCCCAAAGCCTCCAATGAACGCGAAAAATTCAAGGCAGAGCTCGTCGTAATCATGACTCGCAACCGCGCCGCAACTGTCGCGGCTGCGCGCGCCCCCGTTGCCCCGCCCACCCCGCCGCCGGTCGCAACCCCCGTCGTTGCCGCGCCACTGCAAAGGCCGCCACTCCTTTCGCAGACGCCTTCAGGCTCACGTGCCGTGTCCGTATCCTCGAATGAGCAGCGGAACGTCACTATCATCCCCGGGAACGACCCCGCCACGGACGTACGGCTGCGCAAGACAATCCTCGTGAGCGACCCCGAGCTCGGCGCTCTGCATCGCGAACTCGTCGCTACAACCGGGCAGCTCTCTGAAGCTGAGTTCTGGGAGGGTCGAGAAGTACGCGCTTTATTTCGTGGCATTCCAATTATTATCATCGTACTAACGTACGCAGCATCTCCTCCTCTCGCTCGCCGCCTCGGAGAACCAAGCCAAAGGGAAACCAGGCCAGATGGTCGACCCGCGCCCCGAAACCGTCGACGGCGACACAAAATACGTCATGACCCCCCAGATGATCCACGGCATCTTCGACGAGTACCCGGTCATTGCAAAAGCGCATCGGGAGAATGTGCCCAGCAAAGTACGCGTGCTTGCTTTCCCTTTTTTCTTGCAAATGACTGGAACTCGGAATAATTAATACGCGTACAGTTGACCGAATCTGAATTTTGGATGCGGTATTTCAAGTCGAAACTCTACCACGCGCACCGCGCGTCTATTCGATCTACAGCGGCACAGCACGTCGTCCAGGACGATCCAATACTGGACAAGTATCTTGAAAAAATTGATGATGGTGCGGCAGCCTCGGGACCGAGGCGTCTCGTTAGCTGACTCGATCTGGCAACGTTAGAACTAGAGCCGCGGCGCCAACGCAACGAACGCGTCGATGTCTTCGTCGATCTGGGCGCGACGCTCGAAGATCATGGCGAGGTGTGTGCGGACGGGTAAGGATGTCTTTCATCCAATATAATTATTTTGCAGACCGGGAACGAAAAAGACGTGACAATGATCGCGGGCCGCCAACGCGGCGCCCTGCCTCTGATACGAAAATTCAACGAACACTCTGAACGACTATTGAATTCTGCATTGTCAGTATCTCTATCTTCCTCCACTAATTCCAATGCTAATCAATTCTCTGCAGGGGAGAGATACCAGCTGCAAAACGCCAAAAACTCGATGATGTGCGTCCTCCATCCCCTCCCTTTGGTGCTATTTGACGGCTTATTTTATCATCTCGAAGGGAAACTACGGCCAAATAAACATCGACGACCTACACGACTCAGAGTCCTCTTCCGGGATCGTCCTCGAGATGCAGGACCGGCAGCGGTACTTCGAGGGCGGCATCTCAAACGCTGCCCCCGAAGCGGCGACGCGCAAGGTCAGTATTTCATCCTAGATTCGTTTTACATTCTACATTTTACATTCACATTTGTTTCTGATACTAACTCGTTTTTTTTATTAGCCGCTTGACGTCAAAACACTGATTCGACACGCCAAGATGAACATGGATAATTGGCAGACGAACTTGACTCAGGTGCGTCAGGGCCCTTTTTTTGCTTTACGAATAACTCACGTTCCGCAGCTCAAAATAGAGAAAACAGCGGGCGATACGGCGCTCCTCTCCATGACCAAAAACGTCGGGGCCCGTCTAGACGTAAAGTCGCGAAAAAGTCTGTCTTTCCTCTTCGCTCGTAGTCATCCACTTATTTCCTTCACCTTTCATGGCAGACGACCTCCCCGAGACGCTCTTCCGCCAAATGACCATCTGCCAAACCGCCACGAACGAATTCCTGCGGCAGTTCTGGTCCTCGATGTACCCGCCCGCCGCGGAGGTGCAGGTCGTCGTCGCGGCAACGCCCGCCCAGCGCGCAGCAAAGGCTGCGAAGATGATTGGGTATCTGGCGAAGACGCAGGAGAAGGTGGATGCGCTTGTGTATATGGGTCCGCAGCATAAAGTGGACCCGGCACGAATAGAAATTGTGAGGCTTTGCATTCCTTTGCGTTTCATTGGTTGGATCCTGATGGATTGCGCAGGCTATGAAACCTGTCCTCAACGCGGCCAACCGCGCCATTACATTCCACCGAACCAAGACTAGCACTGCAAAGCCACCACCACGCGGCTAAGACTTTCCACTCCACTCATTCTTATACCTCACTCATATTTGTATAGTAGTATATACACTTCCATGTCACCACTGTATCACAATAATAATACAATCTCTGCGCTATGTCCGTCTAGTATAACTCCCGTCTACCGTTCAACACTCACCGCTCACCGATGAGCCGGCGGAGGTTGTTTTTGATATTGCTGCCCAGAACCAGAGGACAGGGTGCATTCGTAGGTCGTGAACATGACGAGGAGGTGGAGCGCCAGTGCGTAAAAGATGAAGAACGCACGTGTGCGCCGGTTTCCCAGAATGCCCTTGGTGAGAACAAGCACACCGCGCTCGATGGGGTTCAGTTTCTGGTACGCCAGGTTCGCTTCCTATACGAGAAAGGAAGGGAAGTTGGGTGAGAAATAGATGCTGAGATGGGCGCTTTCACTCACCCTCCCACGGAATGCTTCGAACGGGTTCATCGCCTCCTCATACCGCGTCCGGTACTTGCTCATATCGTCTGGCCGCGACGCGGAGCCTGAACCGGACGGTACAGGCAGGGGGTCGAGCTGCGAGGTCACAGGGCGCGAGCCCACCGCCTCCTCCCTGTAGCTTTGCATGTACCGCACCTTCTCGTACAGCTTGAGGTTATCTGACTGCAGGTTCTTGATTTCAGTGCGCAGCTCCGAGATGATCTGGAACTGCTTGCGTAACTCCTGCGATGCAGCGTGCGTTAGTTATCGCAAGCAAACGAGAGTGAAGTAAAGAGCGAGTCGCCGCACCTCTTCCAGCTCGGCGTTACGTTGCCGGAACCTGTCTCGTTGACTCGTTACGATGGGGAGAATCGTGGTGTCCGCCGACGACGCAAAGGGAATCGGAGACGACCGAACAGGTTGTTCCTGTGGCGTATTTAAAAAATGCAAAGAAGTAACAAAGAAAAGAAAGACTTGCCGTCTTTCTGCCGAGATCGAGCCCGGCGAGAACATCAGTGGAATCGCCGTCCAAAGTCAGGGGATCTCCGTTCGACTTGTGCGAATTCATCGACAAAAGATCAGTTTCCAGCTTCTCGGTGAGAATTTTTTGCTTCTCAAGTTCGGCGGTGGTGGTTGCAAGTCGTTCCTCCGATGTCTGCAACGAGATTTCTAGTTCTGCGTGGATGATCTGGAGGCCCCCAAATCAGCAACAACGTTTGTTACGAAAAGGCGAACTCACCCGGAATTTGGTCAGTTCTTCCAGGATTCTTTTATTCTTGGTAGCTAAAAGAGCCTCGAGAGTGTTTCCGGGCTGCGCATTCGTTTTTTGGGCATTCGGATTGGGTAGTTGTAAACCAGACTCGTTCTTTCCTTCATCTTCGTCCGCATCTTCGTCTAACCCGGCAAATTCAACATACTGCCCGTCGGTCAGTTAGCTCGTTCAATCGGATCCTTGTGTGATCCGAACCTTCATGATCTCCAATTCTCGCTTGATCTCATCGTAATCTCCGTACTGCTTCAACCTTTGTTTAAGCTGGTCTATCTCCGTAGACTGCAAACGGGAGTGGTCAGCAGAGTGCATGGACTGCATCCGCAAGAATCCTACCTTCGTTTGAATGTCTCGTGAAAGTTCTTCCTGCTTTCTCTGTCCGGATAACTCTGCGTCCGACGCCGTCTGCTTCTGTGCCTCCAAACCACGAGAGAGTCGTTCCGACTCCACTTCCAAGTCGGCAACTTGCGACTCCAGAGACTTTACCCTGTTGTTGAAAATTAGGAACAGTTGGTATAAATCTTTGAACGAAAGTCACCGATCAGAATTCTCGGTGCCTGTACGCATTGCTTCGATCTCCGCTCGGAGGATTTCCTAGGGCTAGAGTCAGACCAGAGGGAGGGAGAGGGTCGAAAACCGAAGGTTCGCACATTCCGGCGCTCGACGGTGACCACCCGGCTATTTGCGCGTTCCAGGTCGGCGACAATCATGTCGACCTCTGCCAGCTTTGCGACTACTTCTTGATCTGAATATTCCGGATACGAATCAGCAGTCGGACCGGCTTTCGCGCAAGTCGTGCGGACCTTGGCGCTGGCCATGGTCAATGAGTTTAGCTTGATTCGTGTCGTTCGACAGACGCAAATCGCGGAGCTGGTTCTTGGTTAAAGTTACTTGTCGCTGCAAGTCTTGCTCCCTTGTAAGGAAATATCAGGTTTCAAGCGGTGCACATAGATGTGCAACGAACCGCTCCTCATAATTTCGCATTTTCTCGTCGTAAGTTGCGTTAAGTTCGTTCTCCTTCTGAGCCACCTTTTCCAATATCATCTCCTCCATCTACCCAAAATATAAACGGCGAGGAATAGTGGGATCATGGTTTCGCGCACCTTCAGCTCCAACTGTTCCGCCTTGTTCTCAGCTTTCTTCTTGGCTGTTTCAACGACAGCAAAGTCGCTGACGCGCTTTCGGAGGTCAATATTTTCCTCGCGCATGCGCTTCAGCTCGGCTTCCAGGTCGCGGGCCTCCGCCACCTTGACGGTTTGATCCTGCAAGATGCTCAGCGAACGGAGCCATGAGAGAAAGGTCGTCCTACGACGGCAGCCTCCAGCAGTGGATACGGGTCGGGCGCCTCTGCCAAGACTTTGTATACATCGAGGAAAGCGTTCTCGGACGCCTTGGAGCGCTTCGTGAGACTGTCAATCTCGGTTTGGTAGGCTAAGACGCGCGTAGTTTGCACTCTCAGCCAAGCAGAGGTCATATATGTCGAGGTACGCGTACCTTTCAAAAGACCCTTGAACGCCTCGCCTTTCTCGCTCTCGGGGAGCTTCTTGAACTCTAAGAAGAAAATTAGACCAGCCCCCGCATTCCGCAGCCACAACGACCTTTTGTCTTGTCAGCCAAAGCCTTACGGCCGACTACGCTTTCCTTCTGGTTGTCGACGAGCTGTATGCCTTGGGCATCAAGTGTTTTTTGAAGCTCGGAAAGATTTATTTCTAGCGGACCTATGAGACGAAGCGGAGGAAATAAGCAGTATAGGTACCTTTCCATGTGGCCAAAGCGCCTGAAAAGTTGAAGTTGTGCTCAGTCGCAGCCATGGTGAGTGTTGGCAATAATGCCCGTGTTCAATTGATGGCACGTCACAGACTTGAACTCAAAACTAATGTACAAACTGCGCACTGGCTACTACAACGGCAGATTCAAACTCTTAACGTCTTCAAACTTGCCCGTCTTGAAGCTCTCGTTCGCTAAAAGACCGACTGCGAGAGCCATTGCTCCGTCTCTCTCGTTCGCGCCCTGTTTCGATGCATCTCCCGTTTCTGCTTCTTCTCCAGGCGGGGGTCCAAATAACACGCTCAACATTCTAGCATCCCCTCCGCCATGGCCAGCATGCTCGTACTTGACAGGCAGGACTTCGGGCTTTTCCCAGAGCCTGTGCACCGTTACCTTCGCGTCGCCTGCATTTGGAAGGGCGGCATTGCCGTGGGTCAATCCTTCCATCCCCTCGTCCGTGCCTCGTACACGGTACTGTGACTCCACGACTTCAAGCTCAAGCCGGCCGAGCGATCCATTGAACATGACATGATAGCCCTCCCACGGAGAATAGGCAGTCTGCGCATATACCTTAGCTCACAATCAAGAGAACGGCGAAACTGAAGTAAGTACCAAGTGATATGTCATGGTGACGCCGGTGTTATAGCGCACCTTTTTACAAGTCAGTGTCCATCGAAGTCTATGCATAGAAGAATTTACCATCACGCTCATATCATCTTCAATGCCGATTCCAGGAGCGAATACCTTTGAATTATTAGAGATGCTCTCTTCCGCCGTTCATCACTCACGTTCTGGTCTCGGTGGTAGCCGTCCTCGCCTTCAGCGTCAACATATAGCGCCTTGAGTGCCGGGTCGGTCTCCATATGAATGGCAAACGGGTCCGTCTTGGCCGCTTCGCTCCCTCGCGCCCGCTCGTAGTCTTTCGCCCAGCCATGCTCCTTCCCCGCTTTATCGCCGTAAAACGCGAGCTTTCCGAACCCGGCGACGGTCTCTGGCTCCGCGTCGATCCACCAGTTCACGAGATCGAAGTGATGCCCAGCCTTGTGTACCATAAGACCGCCGGAGTTCGTCTTCTGTCTGTGCCATCGGCGGAAATAATCTGCGCCGTGGACGGTGTCCAACAGCCACTCAAAATGAACCGAGAGAACTGTCCAAGCTCTGAACAACCGCGGCCATGTCTCGGCGTTTCTCAACTCACCTTTCCCGATTTTGCCCTGTGCGATGGTCCGCTTCACAAGTTCGTGTACTGGGTTGTAGCTAACAATAATGAGGGGTTGGGTTCGCGGGAAGTTTAGACTAGCCGCACCGATAGTTGAAAGTCACAGTAATGTGCTGCCCAGTTCGCTGAACTGTTTCCAAAATACGTCGGCACTTGTCGACGTCGGTAGTCATGGGTTTTTCGGTGAGGACTTTCACTGCAGTATTCTGAGCCGCGTTCTCACTCCTGGCCTGATTATCTTGCTTACCTCCAGCCTCCAACGCCGGAACGATATACAGGTCATGCAAGGCGTCGATGCAAGTTACGACCACCATTTCGACCTTCTCTTTTTCTAGCATGGCTTTGAAATCGTCAGGTTGATAAACTGGGACCGTTGGCGCGCCGAGCGACTTGAGGAGTTCATTGTAATACGCTGCACGAACCGAATTCGGCTCGCAGATGGCCACGACCTTGCTCAGTGGGCGGGCGACGATCCCGCGCACGAACATAGCCGCGCGATTTCCCGTCCCGACAATCGCGACACGTCCCCCGAGTGGTTTCGCTGCTGTGGCCATAGTACGAGTCTAAGATCCTGCAAATTCCCCTGTACATATATGTACCGCTTCTTACTACTGTCCGCGACGGGCCGCCGGCGCGTAGAGGAATGAAGATCCGGGGTAATGTAATTTTGTTTATTAGGCGCAGGCACGTCTGTCAAAAACAAATCCCCAGGTGAGCCCCACACAATAATCTCGACTCTGGGGGAATTCAATTCAATGCAGGGTCGAGACAAAGGCTCCGCTACAACTCTACGGGCGCCACCATGCATCATGTGGTACAAGACCGCGGTCCGGTGGATTTCAGCTAATATTGGTTCGTCCTACTTGACGGCGGCCAAACCGCAAACAGTATATATACGCAAATCGCGAGTTCTTTTTCTCCTGTGTCTAAACGCCCTCCTTGGCCACCATGTCGGATCCCGCTTCCCCGGCGCCTTTCAGCGAAAAACTAAACGACGAGCATTATGAGAAGACAGTCAGCTCGGGCGCCGTGTCTCCTCCGCCTCTGCACTCGACCCGACCATTTAAGATCGGTGATGCTGCGTTGGAATTCTTGGGCGACGGGGCTCCTCCCCGCGAGATCACAGAGGAGGAGAGTGCCGCCGTCTTGGGCAAAATCGACAGGTGGATTCTCCCCGTCATCTTGTTGGTTTATTTCCTTCAGCAATTGGACAAGTGAGTCAATCAGCTTCCTTCCGCTTATATCGGCTGAATGCCTGCATCCTAGGTCGTCTCTGTCTTACACCTCTATCTTCGGAATAGTAACAGACGCAGGTCGGGTTCATTTTCTTGCGCTAAATAAATATTGTTATTCATGATTTTCCAGATCTTGTGGGCACCCAATACAGCTGGTTATCATCGTCCGTTTGCCTTGCCCTCATTTGTGTATCATAACGCCTCAATCGCTCGTTTTCTCAGCATTGTCTATGTGGCGGAACTGGTATGGCAGCCCATGTCTTCTTACTTCCTTGTTAAGCTCCCATTGTCCAAATATCGTAAGATCTCCGTCGACTGCATTTCCTCCATCTAACTTTTGCCCAGTCTTCTTCCACGTCCTGATGTGGGGTGTCGTCGTGGCTTCAACTGCCGCCGCCCACAATTTCAGCGGCTTAATCACGGCCCGCTTTTTCTTGGGGCTTTTTGAGGCCACTGTTGGCAAGTACCGCCTGACTATCCTCAGAATTGCTACTTATTTCTCGTCCTATAGCCCCCGCCTTCATTACCATTACTCAAATGGTTATTGTCTTTCTTTCTTTCTCAGTATAGTTTCTCATCTGACTGTGAATCTTCGTAGTGGTGGCGCCGTCGGGAGCAAACCATGCGGTTAGCATACTGGTTTGGCATGAACGCGGTCACTGGAATGGTACGTCTCATGTGTGCGAGAGGCTGTATTGAAAAAATTATTTACCGCGCAGTTTGGATCCCTTCTGACTTACGGGCTTGGTCACATCCGCGGCAAACTCGAGTCCTATCAGGTAATAATGAATACTATCCCTGTTCTTATTGGTGACGCCTGTTTGCAGGTCATTTTCCTCTTCATTGGTCTGTTAACGGTCGTTTGCTCGCCCGTTATATAGTTAGTGCAATGCCGGTTCTCGCTTTTCGTTATTAACGGATACGACAGTTTTGTGCTGCCGGACTCCCCAGCGAAAGCTCGCTTCCTCACCACGGACGAAAAGATCATCGCCTTTGAACGGCTGCGTGCTAATAATCAAGTCCGCTCACATAATGTACTCTCGATTAGCACTGACATTTGCTTAGGGAACCGAAACCAAAGTATGGAAATGGGACCAGGTGTTTTCAATCGGTGCATTATTTCTTTGACGATTAATGTTGCGAGTTAGGTGCTCGAAGTCTTCCTGGATGTCAAGACCTACCTCTGGTTTATCTTGCTTTTCCTATGTGCCGTACCTAGTGGAGGTATCGGTGCGTTCGGGCCCCTGATCATCCGTACGTATTTCTGTTCAAGGTCGCATCTGCCTCAATATCAATGGACCACCTGCAGAGGGATTCGGTTTTGACGCATTCGACACGTCCGTCCCTTCTCCCTCAACATCTTCACTTTTTCTGAAGCAGACTCTTCAGCATTTTGTTCAACATTCCGTTTTCTGCTTTCCAATTAATCGCAGTCCTCGGTGCCGCAACTATTTCGGTCAAACTGAAACTCAAATGGATTGTGATTTTCGTCGTCGCGCTCCCTCCGATCGCTGGTTCTGCCGCGCTCTTCGTGATGGGTCGTGGAACCGCACTGAGGAACAAGCTATTGGGATGTTACTACGTCCTATCTTTCTTCACCGCTCTGCGTGAGCTACCTTACTCGCGTCGTCTTCGTGTTTCTGAACATTCCGCTCAGAGCCGATGCTCTATACCTGGAGCGCGCAAAATACTGCTGGGCATACCAAGAAGACTTGCACCACTGGAATAGTCTTTATCGCACAATGTGCAGGAAATGTGTGTTTCTTTCCTCAGCCTGTACTTCACCGGCGACTCACTCGCAAGCCAATAGATCCTCGGCCCTCTCGTATATAAGACCCAAGACAAACCCTACTACAAGCCTGGTTTGACTTGCGAGTAAGTTTTCCTACCACCTTCTCATTCAAATGTCTGATTGTCCTCCTTCCACGCAGCCTCATATGTTGGGTTCTCCTTGCCTTCTTTACAGTCGTGACCGCCGGGTACCTCAAGTATCTGAATAAACGACATGCCGATCGCCGCGTCGCCCTCGGGAAACCGGCCAAGATCCATGACACCTCGCTCGAGACCGTCAAGGAAGGTATTGCACGTCGTGCGACTGACGTCTCTACGGCCAATGCGCAGAATCTCCAGTCTTTCGATGACCTTACTGACCTGGTGAACGAGGTTCATTTGGTTCGCTTTCTCTTATTGACCATTACACGCTCTAGGTGAATGAGGATTTCATTTACTGCTTGTGATGATGCTGTTTTATTGACCATTACGCGCTGTATAATATTTTACGACTCCTACTATGTGTATTGACGACGATTTTTCCATTTCCGGATTCAAAAAAAACGAATTTCCTTACCCCAAACAGAAAAGCCGTTGTTGTGATATGATATGTCTCAAGGGTCGCCATCAATTGTCATTCAAAATTACCATCGACGAGCAGGATGGACTTTTCGTCGTCCTCGTTCTCGCTGAACATTTCGTCCATGCCGCGAATGCTGTGGAACTTTTACATCGACTATTTGTGGCATTGGAATGACCACCCCAAATCCTGGGTCTCACGAATAGCATACACCTCCCGCGTTCTCGCAATATTGCTCATTATGCCCATCGTTGTGCTCACCCTGCTGGTATTTTTCCGAACCAAATATACGCGCGTCAATGCTCACCAACCCCTGTCTACAGGACCTCGCGTCGTACGGCATCGCGCGCTCTCTGGGTGTGATCGACGACGTGAAAGCGTCCACCAGCGACAAAGAGACGATCCATAACAAGATTCCGCTCGTGCACGTTCATCGTGCCCCGGCCACGCCCTCGTCTGACTCCCCTTCCGCGTCCCTCATCGCTTCCACCGACTCGGAAACCCTCGTTGACACAGTCGAGTCCGTTAAATCTGATTGCAGCCGCAACGCCCACACCGCTCCCCGTCTCGCAATATCGATGCCCGTGTCCCACCCCGACGCGTATTTCACCCATGGAGAGAACAGTCTGAGATTATCGGGCGTCGGTGTCTTCTCGCCTGCTGCATCGAGACCTCCGTCTCCCACGATTACCCGAAAACACATGCCATTCTTTGAGGAGAAACTGGCGGAGGACGTGGACGAGGGAATCACATTTAGGAAAAGAGCCACAACGAAGACTCCCCAGTAATCATATGATCATTCCGCCGGTAGAAGAACGACAAACCGAATTATACTCTGACCTGTACTTAAAACATGCCTGTACTAGACTACATACTTAGAAGCCAAACCGAAGCTGATCTCTCGTGAAGACTGGAGGTTTCCACCTCAAGTGCTCTGGATTAATCCGTCGTTTGCGCTTGTTCCGTGACTTTTCGTAGCGCTCGAGAACGGCGTTGTTCAAGCAGATGATGTGCGAGCCCTTGTAATGCTTGAAGAGGCCCAGCGTCGCGCATCTGTAGTATGTTTAGTGCATGAAGGATATTCAGTCGGCGAAAGACATACGTATTGGTAACATCAGCATGCGTGATAGACGTTTTCTGGGCGATATCATCGATGCTCATCTCCCCGTCGCCCGAATTCATCAGCAGTTCCAGAATCGTGTCCGCCCAATAGGAGCGATAGCTCAGCAGTCCGAGATCAGAGAGGGGCTTCTCTGGACTGCCGAGCTTACCCTCCTTCTTGCTGAGCTCGTACGAGAATTCGATCAAGAGCTTGCCATAACCGAAGCGCTGATGCTGAGGAAGGGTGAGGATGCAGGCGACGTTATAGTTCTCCGCAGACTCTTTCTCTTTCGAGAAATAGCCGATTACATGGCACCCAGTGGAGTCCCGTTGGGCCTGCAGAATGTGAATCGAGGATAAAGGTGAACAACGGAAGACTGACCATGATATAATACATAAATGGTGTTACATCGTAATACAGTGTTTTACTGGACGTTTGTGAGGCAAGAAAAGGCAAGGGAAAGAGGGAACTCACTGGTCCAGAAAACATTTAGATAATAAACTCAAATTTCGACACCAAGTTAATTGGCGCTTTCCGTCAATTTCGTAGAAAGAGATGTCATCGCTGCGATAGATTTCGTTCCCCGGGGGGTGCAGAAGGTTACATCGGAGGCGATGTCGAGAAAGCATCATTGGAGAGGGAAAGAAGGACAGGCAGAATTCGCAAATATACAGAATGGGAAGGTGGGCGTACTCCTTGGGGTACGGCGAGAAATACCAAGCGTCGACCTCGTGCTTGCCCATCTGTAGGCGGTTCAGGTTCTTGACGCGGGCAATTTCAGAGATGGACTGCGTCATCGACCCCGACGTCCGCAGCTTCTCTATCTCCTGCTCTTTGCTGAAGGCCGAGAGCTGTGGAGGAACCTCGGACTCGGGGGCGGGCTCTGTCAAGCTCAGATCGAACGTTTCCGTCTCGCCCTCGCCGTCGACGTCCATCTCCCCCTCGGCATCCGCGTCAGCGTCGTCGTCCTCCGCCTCCTCCTCCTCCTCCTCTTCCTCCTCGTCGTGGGGCAGCTTTCGTTTCAACGATGAAGGACCGGGCGAAGGGGATGCGGAGAAGCCGCTGAAGGAAGGAGTCGCCCCAGGGGTCGGCGACCCGGGGCCAAAGGCAGCATTAGAGGTGGCCTTCTTGAGCAGGTTCTGGGAGGCGGTGCGCGGGGCCTTGCCTGGGGCGGCCTTCTTATCGGTTGGGGGAGGTTTCTTGACTGGGGACGCCTTTGGCCGCGGCCACTCGAGATCGCGGGACAGGATTAAGCGGGAGCCTGGGACCCATTCGTCGAGACGCTTGTTGAACGTGTCCCAGTGCACAAAGTACTCCCACTTGTCCGCTGGATTGGAATTCGGCTGCCCGCCGTCAGAGTCCTCTTGTTTGATAGCGTCCTTGTTGCGGCTAGCATACGCATTGACTGGTTTGTCACGGATGGACAAAATTTCAGCCAGTCGCTCCTCGGGCTCTCCGTCTGGCCCTGGTCGTCGGATATAGATCTTGCAACCCACGCTAACAGTCTAAGTGGCATTAGAAATCGCGGCGAGCACGAGGACCAAACTGACTTGTATCGGGTACGTGCCACCTGGAGTAATTGGTGGGGGGCCTTGGACGACCTCTTCTGTGGTATTAGAGGGCGACATGGCTCAGTCAATGGCGTTTACTGCCTTTCTTTTGTCTTTTCAAGCTTTGACTTGATTTGCGAACCCTAACCTTAGCGACAGCGTGCACGGACCAGGTCTAAATAGGGGCTGCAACGAAAAAGAAAGGAAAAAAGAAGGAAAAATGGAAACGGGAAACTACGTGTCGAAACAGTTGGAGTAAAGACCGCAGTTGTATGTGGTTGCAGGGGTATCGAAATCGAACCGGGACCATCAATTGCCGAGCCGTCCTCTCTTTCTTCTTGCGGTCATTCAATAAAATCCGGTCGACTGTTTTTTTGGCTGCCCTTTAACCGCGCTGCTCTTCAGTTTGCTCCTGCTGTTGGCTCAAATCCCGCCTGTCGTACAGATTTATCTTTGGTTGTCGGAGCTTTCATCTATTCGTTGGACGTGCTCCAAGTTCCGCTGTATCAGCAGCCACATAAGCCCAGCGTTAGGCCACTCCATGAAGTGAAGCAACCCCTCTCTCAGTCGACGTTCCGCGTCAAGAGCTCGCAGCGATGGACTCAACGGACTTCGTTTTCTGGCGGTAGTGGTTTGCAGTCGAAGTTTCCAGAACTGATTGGCCTTCAGTTTCTCCCGAGTCCTGCGCAGTTTCAATTCGGAAAACAGGGAAAAACTGGCCTGCAGTTGGTTGCCAACATCCGCGGCTCACTGAAAAAGGATCCTGAATGCTTGACTTCGAGGTTCGTCTTTCCCCGGTAAAGAATGGAGGATGCGAGTGGGATCAGTTCATGTCTTCCGAGAAGCGCAAGAACTGGGAAATACAAGTACAATGGAGCAGATACAAAACTATCGAATCCGACGCCAGTCTATCGGTCTACGCCTTCGTGAGGATTTCTGCCAGCTCTTCCACATGGCTCAAGAACGGACTATGTCCACATTCTATCTCGTAAGTGCTCCAGTTTTCTTTGTTGTGACGCTGAACCCTCTCCAACATCCGCTGCTGTCCGTCTAATGGAATTACGCGATCTCGCTTGCAGAATATATACACCTTCGGAACGTCTGCGTCCCATGGTAGAACTTCGGACGCAACTACCGCGACAAGCGCATTCCCGGCCATGGGTTTGAGTTCAGAGACCCAGTGCTTAGCCTGGTCGTCGGGCAAATCGTGGTATAGGTTTTCAGCCGCAAGAGAGTTCGCGGTGATTGTACCAGCCACGGGCTAGATTCATTCCCAGATCAAGATTACACAAGACTTTGGGGCATGAGCACAAGCAACTTACATCAAAGTCCGTCCACTGTCCCACCGGAATTTCGAGCTTGGTCACGACTTGGAACGTGGTCTCGCCATCGAGCGGGAGATTGGCGGAAAGGTAGATGACCTTGACGACACCCCACTTCTGACCTGCTTTTGCCCTCACGCTTCTCTCTAGACCTTTGGTCTGGCTTGCAATGAAACCGCCATACGAGTGGCCGAAAATGATGACATCCTTTCCCCGGTCGTTTATCAGTTCCTCAAGAACTCGGCGGAAGTTGACCACGTCAGCGCCGAGCGGCACTGTGGCTGCAAGTGCACCAATGCTGGGATGCGAGATGACTTCGGTTGGATGGCCCTTGGCGTGAAGGGCATCGACAAGGGGTTGGAAGTGAGAAGCGGTGTGAATGGTGCCAGGAACGAGGACGAATGTAGATTTGGTGGTGGATGCCATTTTCGAAGAGGTCGGATTTTGCGAGCTTTGTAAACTCGACGGCGGTCACCGGTTCCTAATGCGCCATGTTACAAACCTGACGACAGACTCGGGTCGAGTCCGACGGATGGTGACGGAGCTGCTAGCTATCAAGCCGTCCCTTATATGACTAAAGTACGATACGGGCCCGTATTCGTAGCCGCACGTACCCGTAACCAGAGAACCGAAGACCGACATCGCCCAAAGCAGGTTTAGCCGTTGGACGCCATCGGAAATGTTTGTTGTTTCAACCAAGGGCTCACATAATGGCTCTCCTTCACAGTGCAATTCCCTTTCACGAGGCCGTTGTGCTTCATTATGGGCTGCTGGTGGGTTGGGATCTGTTTGAAAAGGTGCCGTTTTTTTACCCGTTTTCAGGTGAAAACTGGTCGATTCTCATCCGCATCTTGAATGGAGAAAAGGTCCAAAATAAAATGAAAACATCATTTCTGAACATTTTCAACTCCTCTGAGTCAGGGGCGGTTGATCAGGCCTTTTGCCGGATTGCCAAGGCTAAAATGTGCCGGAAACCACTTCAGATTACGACACGCAAATACCTCCAAACTCTTGACCGCCGGAGTAATCCAGATCCCCGCTGCGCCCGGTCTCAGTCGGACCAAAATCTTCTGGATGGACCAGCTTCACGACGGCCTGGGAAAACTTCACCGCTTCGTCGCCCATACAAGCATTTTGCTCTAGCGGATGTTCTCAGAGACGTCGTGGGATTCTCCGAGCTTTTCACGAGGCTGTCATGCCATTTTTTCTCTTGGCCCAGGATGCCGAACCTTTCTATGGCGGGTCCCTAATTTTGGGATTTTACGTCTCAAGTATTCCAGCCAGACCATGATCAAGGACCCTCTGATGCATTTGCTGTTTTTGCCGTATCAATGAATTCAACGTTCCCACAACACCGCCGCTACCAATGGTTACGCGCTGGTCCGCGGCGGCGCCTGGTTTATAAAGCTGGCAAGACCAGATCTGTTCGAAAATGGGCTCCGCCGTCAAACCTACATTCGTCCTCGTTCCTGGCGTTGCTCACACCACGGCTCACTTCCAACCTATCCTCAATGCACTTCACGCGCGGGGCTATCCTACTGAAGTTATATCGCACCCCACTGTTGGTGCACTTGCAGCCACCGCACCACTGAACGCGGACGCGGTGAATTTCCGCCGGGTTCTTGAGGAACTGGTAAAAAATCAGGAAAAGGACGTCATTCTTTTCTGCCATTCATACGGCGGTGCCATTGGGAGTCAGAACGCTGGCTTTGAAAGAAGTGCGAGGGCAAGAGCAGGTCAAAGGGGGGGTATCATCAAGGCGATCTATCTTAGCGCCCATCTTTCGCAGGATGGCGAGAATATTCCGCAAACTCTGGCAGAACTTGGAATTGTTCTCCGCTGGCTTGATGTGAATGTAAGCTGGAGCCCATTTATGTTTTAACGCTTTGGTGCTGATGTATTCAGCCCACCACCAGCACGTTCACGGCCAACTCCCTTGCGGCTGAGACCCTCTACCACGACTTGCCAGACGACCAGGCTGGATACTGGGCCTCTAAACTCGAACCAATGTCCTCGCATGCGGTGATTGCAGTTCCGTGCAATACACGTTGGGATACAGACGTTCCAAAGGTGTACATATTCTGCAAAAACGATCGCACCATCGAGCTATTTGCACAGCAGCGGCTGTTGGAGAGGGTATTAGAGGGTCAGAACAAAGACAGCTGGAAGACCTACGAAATGGACTGTGGACATTGTCCGTTCTTGAGCCATGTGGAAGAACTAGTAGAGATCCTCACAAAGGCGTAGAAATGATAATGTTGAAGCAAGTACCTATTGTCACCTCGTTCTGCCAGTGAACTTGAAATGTTTCGGATCAAGATCGGAAGGAACTTGAAGGAAACTAGATTGCTGCCTGGAATTTTCGGCTGAGTTTCTACCTTTGGAGGAAGCAAGACACTCTCCTTAGGCTATGCAATCCGCCTTGACTCTGCCTCTTGTCAAGTACTTCAGATTTAAATCGATGAGGTGCGACAAAAAGAACTGCTGTCCAAGGGCTACGCCCTCATCACAATTTCAACTGTGCCGACAGTCCCTTTGTATGTCTCCCCATCGTTATCGCAGCCTCTGTATCCCTTCAGCATCCGCCGTTGTACTTCATTCTGTAAATCGTGGTACTTGTAGGGTTTTGGCCGCCGCAACGGAGTTGGCGATGAAGATGCCAACCGCGGGCTGGATCACGGAGTCAACACATTATTAAACAGACAAGACGCGCATGAGCAGCTTACATCCAAGTTTACCCAATGTTTAAGCGGTATTCCAATAATTTGCTGCGGGGTATCGACGTGTCCCAAGGAAGAGTCGCTGAAAGGTATATGACCTTCAAGATGCCCCTGAGGAGTCCTTTTGCCCTCCTTGTACCTTTCTCGAAGTCGACGAATAGCAAAAAAGGATGACCCCCTTTTCCTGAGCGCTTACTGGCCCCAAGAACCCGTCCAGGGGTCAGCATTGAATGGTGCTTTAGCTGCTAGTGCATCAATAGTGGATCTGTAGCGGGATAGTCCTTTAGTCTTTAGAGCCTTTTGCATGATTCTGAATGGCATCGAGGAACAGTTGCCAGTGAGTGTCGACGTGAGCAAAGCCAGGAACGAGGTAGGTTTCGACTCCATCGGAAGGAAATGCGTCATGCGAATTACTTAGCTTCTTCTGACGGTGGTGCATTTCGATCGCAACTTGAACAAGAGCAAACAACAGTCAACACCGCTACGCTTCCTTCCAAATATGGTAATCATCTCAAAATGATGTTCTTTACCCCTTCTGACCCCGGAAAAAGTTTGCATAACATGAAACCTGCACTCCCGCATAGATTGATAGGCCATACATCTGTAGAGGAATAAACAACAGCCAATACCACTACGTTTCCTTCCCAATATGGTAATCATATCAAAATGATGTTTTTTACTTTTTCCCAGCCCCCGGCGGATTTTTTTAACATCAAATCTGCACTACCGCATAGATTTATAGGCCATACATCTGTGGAGGGTAATGGAGCTGCAAAAATTTACTTGGAATTGATGCTTTGGAAAGAAGTAAGTTGTGAGGGAGTGTGACGACGTTTCACGACCTCCAGCCCATCGCGCTGGTGTCTTTGACAAAAAGGAAGAGACGGGACGGAGAAAAAGAGATGATCAGAGTGGGATTCGAACCCACGCCCGTGAGGACCAGATTACAGAAAGATCTGCAAATTCGGCTTCAAATGAAGCTGATCCTTAGTCTGGCGCCTTAGACCGCTCGGCCATCTGACCCTTCCTTCCCGATGTCCCCTCCCCCCCGTGCTCCGCTCCCCCGTGCCACTGGCAACGATCGGCTGTTTGTGTCTAATGGCCCGTATATGGATTATCGCTTATACTGCCGGATAAATCAACTTCCACTTGATTTCGTGCCTCTACATTATTACTGAGCTCCCCTTTTTGTCTCCACCCTCTCAGCACGTATATAATTCTGTCATAGGGGCGGGATAATCGCTGCCTGCCTTAATCCTCCGCTTCACTAATCCTAGGATTATATGCCTCTCGATAATCCTGGCCCCAAATTTTTTCCGAGTGGGACGATAATCCTACTCGGCACGATATATAATCGAAGCTTAACCGCTTTACACTCAAGCGTACAAGGGCTAATGGTCCAGAGAAATGAAAGGTTTCTCCCGCTTTTTTTCAAGATAGAGCTCTCAAAATCCCGAAAATGTATGATTACAGCCAAAACTTCATGACAAGCCGCAATTTTGACCCTGGGCCTTCTAGATTCAGGATTAGGCATGAAAGTAGGTATAGTTTATATGTAAAATTTTCGTTTCAAAAAAATTGGAGCGTCTTAGAGCGTGGAAAAAAAAAACGCAAAATCTAGAGCCAAAATTTCGAAATTCAGTGTACCTATCTAGCCTTCTGCCTACCCTTGCCCTTGCGCTTGACCGGCACCACCCCTCGTAACATTGCCTCTGCCTTAGCCTTCCACTCTGCCGTTGCATTAACCAATTCGGTTGCACGGACTCCGCAGTGCGACCGGTATTTCTTGACAGCAAACTCGGTGATTGGTCCTGTGGCACCCAGGCGATAGACACTGGCGTAGCGATGTGCGCGTCTATAGAACCAGCGGATGGTGGGGAGGGGGCAAAGTCGAAGTCCCTCATCAACAAGGTCCTTGGCCCTTTGCCAAGTTCCGTTAGAATGCTCCCGGAACCACCGCTTCACCCAAGCCCAGAAATATTCAATTGGATTCATCTCGGGGTGGAACTTGGGCAGGAAATGGCACACCATCCCTGGTGCAGCTGCGATGAGCTACAATTTGAATGAGTAAGTAAATTGTGAGGCAGGACTCAGAAGTAAAATGAATGGTACCAGACCTTCCCACCTGGGTTCACATTCATCTTGGTGGTGGTTAAGGTGTCTGGGGCAAGACTTCCGTGTGCGGATGAATTATCGAAGATCCAGTGAATTATAGCGTTGGGGAACATGCGACGAGCAATAAGAATGGCGATGATGAGCTATTTTTTGATTAGAATTGCCCAGAAAAATTAATGCAGGAACAAAATGACTCACCTGCTCAATCATCTGCTTCATATTCCAATAATTGTCACCCGAGGCCTTGTTGTCTGGATATATAACTGTTGTTGAATCCGTGAGTGCTAAACGAAGCTCAGCCGCCATTTTCTCATTCTCCACTATCATCTCTGGAGTGAGAGCGAGAAGACCATAGTGTTCGCACAAAAATGCAGACACCATGATTAAACGACCACGACCTTTCTTTTTGAGGACCTGTTCGCCAGGCTTTAGCCAGTATTGGTTATTCTGGTAGTCGTTTGAATGAAAGCTGCGGTATCCGGCGGTATCCGAGCCTCCAAAGCCATCGCTGACAGTGCCGTATTGAAATGGTCTTCTTTTTGAGTGCGAGCGAGGGAAGTAATGTTTCGTTGATATGGTGTTGCAGTAATTTTGGATTGACCTGGAATTGAAGATCAGTAACGATGAGGTAGGCAGGGAACCAAGCAAAAATTAATTACGGTGCCGACCTCAAGCGTTCTCAACCATCGTTGAACACCCAGGTAAAACCCTTCATCATCGAGAAGGCCATTAGACCTTTCGCGGTGGCCCTGGTGACTTCTTGCTTCTCAAGCCTTCTCTCTTCACGCTCGTCATACGTCCACGGCTTGGGCTGCGCTTCCCAGGCCTCAAAATAGTCGGTGTCTTCTGTGTCAGATTCCGTATCGCTCTCCCACAGATATTCCCCGTTGTCGTCTGGTTCGGTTTCGGTGTTCCCGGGGATAGCCTTAGACACGCCAAACATCCCTCCGTTGCCCCTGTGCTGATGAGAGGCGCTTTGGGCGACCCGCGGCATGGTGTGGAACGCGAAGACGTCAGGCGCGATTGATGGCGGAGCACAGCCACCGGTTATGACCGGCCCGAACCGAAAACGCAAAATCTCGGTGGGAAAAATATATATTTTCACTTTTCGAACTTTTGTTCCGGGGGATCTGTAGAGGGCCTTCTTATAGTGCTTTCTACTCAATAACTTGATGCCTGAGTTAAAACTAGAGGAACAGTAGCAATTTCCAAATCGGGACCAAAGTTTGTCACGAAGTTCCGTCTGCAATCATACTCCCTGAAGGAACGCATGGCATCATCCAGCAATATTCCAAAATCACATGCCATCGCATGGCAGCGGCATTTCCGGATGGGACAACTGAATTGAGCCACATTCAAAGCTTTCGTGTTATCGCTGAAGAGAGCGTAGGGCGAAGAGAATAAACTGCACGCGAGAAGCCAAGTTGAATTGACTCCAATTGCATGGCCTTGAAATTCAAGCACGCTTCTTGGACCACGAGAAGTACAATTGGCACGAATATTGCCAGTCCAATCCCTCGCGGTCCATCTCGTCGAGGAACGCCACCTGCACCTCTTTCTCGCTCGGAGTCCTGGTCGGTGCCCCGCCTAGAGCACGCGTGAGAGCGCTCTTCATTGTTCGACTGAGTGCTCCCAAAAGCGACTCTAGCGATTGAAAGTCAACGAATGCCCCCGGAGCCGGAGAGGACCAAATACCTTTGGGTATAGGATTGAGAGGCAGATCGACCTCCCGAACGTGAGTTTCGCTCAAGTCGCCCGAGGATTCGAGGTACGGCTGGAGGGTCTTGCCAAAATGTGGGCTACCTTTCACTGCCTCCATTCCATGGATGAGGACCAAGAGACCGCCCTTGATTCCTGGTGCATTATCCAAACCTTCGAAATTCGCCGACCAGTCAATCTCATCAACAAGAAGCCAACCGCCCGGAGCAACAAGATCGATGATGCGAGAAAGGACAGAAAGTCCATCCGGGAGCTATGACTCGAGAGTGAGCGGGCGGAAATTCGAAAGATTTTATTTCGGCCCTACATGGCAGAGGACCAACCGGATATGAACAACGTCAAAGCTTCCAGAGGCGAAGGGGAAGGGCTCCAACAGATTGACTTGCTGGTAGCTAAGATTGCTAGGCAAGGGTCTGGAGGATACTGGTCAGACGGCCGAACGTCTTCCCGACATTGAGCGGCGGCCTACCTAGCCGGTAGCGGATTCATGTCGACGGCGAGGACTTGAGCCTCAGGGTATTGCTTAGCGGCGCGAATGGCCCTGGTGGCCATATAGTAAATCAAGATTGGTACAGCGAAACCTGAGCACACCATGCTCCTGACCCCGCACTAAATTCCTTTGAATAATGTTTCAACAGCGGAACGGAATCGGGCTCGTACCCGATTTCCAAGATCTTCTGAGGTTGTCCTATGTCTTCTGGGCACAGTTTATTGTTCAAAAAATTGTCGATTCCATTGGACTGAGCGTCGAGTCTAGAAAGTTGATCGCGAGCCGAGCAATCAAGTAGAAGATCTGTACCTATCCCATTCTTTTTCGCTGACCTGAAGTTATCAACAAACAAGTACATGAGAGAACTTTGGCTTACCCCTAAAACGTAGTCTGGTTTGTCGGTGGAGGAAGTCATGTTGTGAGAGTTGGAAGTAAACCGTAGAAGTCGGCCAATCGATCATCACAAATCGTCTGTAAACTAGACTCGCCAGCCTGACGGTTCACATCATTTCGCAAAGACGCTCCTGGAGAGTCGCGATCGTTGTCTTGTTGATCGTTGATTTGCCAAATGGGGACGAGAGCCCCAGTGTTTCCCGATTTTCACTATCCTGAACAATCTCGTGCCGCTCTCGTGTCGCTATAATTTGGCTGCCTCGAATTTGATCCAGAGAAAATGACTGTGAGTTCACAAGATTCAGAAAAAAGCTGAAGTTGCCGACCAACTTCCGACACAGTTGTTGACGCGCTGACGTCGCAGCCTTGTCCCATGGGGAGCAAGGAGATAGCGACCCTTTCCCGAGTCGGTTTCGGACAGCTCTGGACCGGGTTTCGGGTGTCACATTAAGGCACGGTACTTAGGCGAGAGCTACAGCACTATTGACCCAACGGTGTGTTTTCTAGCCACCGGAGATGCCCGCTGTTCTTAGTATCCCCATCATGTTCGAGGACGAGGACGACGATGGATAGCTTGGAATCTATAAACCAAGTGAGGCACGATTCACTGATCCTATATTGCGATGGGATTTCCCTAGACAGTACAAGGGCTTCTTGAAGCGAGGGATGAACAAGATATACCTTTTTTTTCTGTCGCGCTGGGTTCAACTCGATTTAGTCGTATGTCAGATTGAGAGCACTGCACCATGGGGAAGGTCCCTGCAGTGTGCGAGGGAATTTATTTTCAGAGAATCGAAGGAGGGATGAAAGTATATTCATCTTTGTTTGATGAATCCAAACATGTTACATAGTATTCTCCAGCGGTCAGTCGCCCTCGAAGATTGGAACAGATGGTAGCCTCGGAATATCGGCCTACACTGCACGCGACGCCACCTATACTTCGTGCATTTGAAGGCTGAAGGAGCAGATTGTTGGTAAATCGTTGGGGTAATAAGCCAATGAGCCACAGGGACAGCGAAAGCAAGGCGGCGGTGAAGTACGGGGACGTGGACGCGGGGCCGGCAGCAAGAACAGAGCGCAACCTGGTACACGGGAACTTCGGTTTCAACCACGTAGTTCGATTTAAACCCACTCCCGCCGCACTTGGTTACAGCCTTAAGCTTACAGGAAGAACATTTGATTTATCCAGACCGTGCGGTTAGGCCAAAGCGTAGTGTATTCTAATGCAATGAATGAATGGGTGGTGGTGTGATACAAATGTGCGACGAACTAAAAGAGAAATTGAAACAATGCAAGGGAAGAATTGGGTAGGACCCTCTAACAGGTGATAATTCTTGTTTCAGCTACAACGATGTCGGCTCCAGGATGTCGGGTTTGAAGCGCAACCGAGCAATCACAACAGTGTCCCAGACGTTGCTCGTGCTGTTGTTCGAAACCTTGCTAGCAGAAAGCGGGTTGCTGACCGAAGGTTCGTGATAATACGGGCCAGCAAGTTCGGAGCCAGTGTCGGTCGTAAAGGTTCCCCAGGGCTGGCCCGACCTGGTCGACGAAAATACATTGAAATGTGCCTGTGATAAGCATATGAGTTTGCAACTTGAAATATGACTCGGGATCTCAAAGCACCTGTCCGTCCGGGTGCTTGTGGCTCACAAAAAGCGCGTAATCCGGCGCGCTGAGAGTCCCAATAACCAAAAAAATGTCTTCCTTTTGGATCGAATGAATTGGTCCATAGGTCTCCAGTATCGAATCAATATTTGATTTGAACCACTTCTTGGGTGCGTCTAGGCTCTCGACGTAGCGATACATCGTCGTCTCTGGAGACCCAAGGAAAAAATAACAATCAGGAAAATGATAGAATGTGATGAAATGTACGCGCCTGTGCAGATGTATGCAGCTTTGTGCCCCGTCCGAAGCGGGAACGAGTAGCGGCGGCTCACGCTTTGCCTGCCTCATGTTAGCATACATGACGCACAGAAACCGCGCTACACCCACGACATCGGTCCCTCGCTCTTCGTCTTGAACGTGAGGAGCCCAGCTATAGCGTCCAAACCCCGCTGCGCCGCGTTGCGCTTATCTTGTCGCTGGCTCCCGGTCGTGACCTGCCCATATCCGTGCACGGACGGCATGGTCTTGAGCACGCCTTTCGCCGACTTTTCAGGCGTGAAGCAGTTGAAAATCGTCACAAACGCCCCGCTCGGTTTGCTTAAGTAGCCCACCGCGCCCAAGCTCACAGGGGATGGGCTCCAGAGCGGAAGAGTTACTGTGCGCCACAGAGTCAGAATTTTGTAAATAATGGGAGAAGGCACCCACGTGACGGATGGAACTCGTGGCTCAGCAATAATCGATACCTTCGCTCGTTCCTCAGCTCAGCCATACGGTCATCCGCCGGTGAGGGCGATTCGTTTCCGTCGTGATTTCCTAATAGCAGGTGGCTCAAATCCTCCTCGGAGGGATTCAATTGAGGAATAGATGACGCAAGCGTCGACGACGCCCGGTTCGACGGCGTGAATAAAACTTCTTCCGTCAGGTGAGTGCACGACGTGGCGACCGTATCTTCCTTGAACGATAAGGACGCTTGGATCAAGGAGTTCGACAAGCTTGCCACCGAATCATGGGGTGACTGAGAAGCATCTCGGGCAGTGTGGAAAGACGTGTCCAGAGAATTGGCGGCAGTTGAAAGAGATGATGATCCGCCGAAAAATGGAAAAGTCCCGGGAGCTGAAAATGCGGAGCGTTTAAGCGCTGGCATCAGCTGAAACCTTGAAATGAACTCACGCGGCGAGTCCCGGGGTAGAGGGATAGGATGCATATCCGGGGACGGTCTCGACGTGTGCGCATAATCGTCGTCGGCCTCCTGCCAATCGGGAATACGAGGAGATAGGATCTCTTCTGGGTGTGAGGATGGGCCGCAGAAACTTTTCCGCAGCTGTTTGATGTCCTTGACAATCTTTGAAAAGGCCGGCCGCACGAAAGGATCCTTGTGCCAACAGACCCGTAAGATTTCTTGGAGACTTGGTGTGTTGAAACGAGAGGGAGGAATTGACGGTCGAGTATTTTCTTCTGCGGAAGCAAGAAAGTCAAGTCAGCATCAAAGTAGGAACAGAGCGGGTTTGAACACACTCGTAACGAAATAGCGGACGTCGTCGTCGTTCGATAATGGCCACGGGATCCGGCCCATGGTCAAAATCTCTGCGCAGCACATTGCGAAACTGTAGGCATCCATCGCGGTCGTCAGTTGACAATGTCCAGCCATGAGTTCAGGGGCCTGCCAGCGCAGAGTGCCATCTACAGAGAATTAGTTAACGAGCATCACAATCTGGAGAACCTGCGTACGAGGTGGCGATGTCCCACTGATTCTAAACACCTCCGACTTCATCTCGCTCTGGCCGAAGTCGGAAACAAGACAGTGGATGTGATCGTCTACAAGGATATTCGCAGCCTGTCACGAATATGAGCACTGAACGGGGAGAGGAGTAGGAAGCCAACCTTTAGGTCACCGTGCAAGACGCCCTTGCCATGCAAATAGTCCATGCCCTTCGCTATCTCATGCATGAACCTTAACAGGTCCGTCTCCTTCCCGCCATGGAGTCCAAGCAGATCGCCGCTCACGCTCGCATGCCGCGAGCGGGCCCCATCATGCCATATCACACTCCCCCCGCCTAGCACCGTCCATCCGGGAAAACTTGCGTTCCTCTCTCGGTTAAACCCACTGACACCTAGTCCATCCGCGACAGGCCCAACCTGACTGTTCGCATTCGCCGCGCCCACCTTCCTCAGAAACTCGCTCAGGCACCCATACTTCTCGTACGGGCACACGAAAAACCATGGCCCCTCGCCGCTCGCCCCGCTCGCGCCGTACAGCTCTAGCACATGCGGGTGCCTAAACTCCTTCCAGATTCCGACCTCCTTGATGAACAGCTCGCGCGGCGTACACTCAGCGAGGACCTTTATAGCCACCGTCCGGTTGCGCCACGTCCCGCGGTACACGTCCGAGAAGAACCCCATGCCAATCTTCACATCGCGGTCAACCTCGTACCTAAATGGCAAAAGCTCGGAATCGTCAAAACGGGAAGTGGAAGAAACAAACCTCGTGATGGTCCAGCTAGGCAGGCCCATCTCCCCGCCTCTGCTCAAGCGTCGGAGGGCGTCGATCCCGCTTTCCATAAATTCGCGATCGAGCATGTCACGTCCCACTGCCGCGCTGGTGCTCGTGGCCGTCGCGCTGGTTGAAGAGCTCGACGCCGAGATTGAGCGCTCGATACTCTGCGCCGCGATGGTTGAAGAGGATCCATGCGCTAGAGTCGGAGGCACCTCGAGCAACGGCGCGGACGGGCTGGGTGGATTGTTGACCACCCCAACGCGCTCCAGCGCGCGCTGCAGGGTTTTGAGTGCTTCCGGGAACTCCTCCCGTCCAACCTAAGAGACGTGACTCTCAGCTGCAGTAAAATGGAGGTTGGTAAATTAACGGACCTGCAACACGCGGATCATCTCCGCGTCGCTGTTTTGATTCACGGCGTCCCTCATGAGTGTTCTGAGGTCCGCGGCATCGTGGGCGAGGTCGATGGTGTTCTGCATGGTGTGTAGGTTCTGGAGAGTCGGGAAGACGGCGTCCGGGTGGAGTCCTTCAGTAAATTCCTCTGGAAGAGCTACCAGGGATTTGTGAGAGGAACTAGGCGGAAGACCCGTAGTATCCTTGGGCAGCGCTATTCCGAGGCCTTGGATGGCGCTGGAGGCAGGGAGCTGCCGAGACCGAATGACCGACTCGAGAAGCGCGCGCGTATCAGACTGCCGATTGAGCTCGGCGGCTTGCAATTGCTTGAGGATCCGGATTTGAATCGAGATCTAAACTGCGGTTAGTTACGCTTCACGCTGAGGCTTTTGAACGCGTACCCCGAACATACTCAATGCCTCTCCGAGAGCTTTATCACACCCGGAGATGTCGCGGAGGATCTCTTCTCGTTTGAGGTAACGTTTGAGAAAAGGGCGGTGGGATTGCTTGATCATAAAGTTGTTCACTCTCGTGAACGAGCTTTTCGGATATTAGGACAAGAGTTATTGTGAGTTAAAGGGATACTCACCTAACGAGCTTCTCGATAGGCACAGCCAACTCATCCCCCACTATTTCACCGGCGTCCTTTACTTCATCGCGAACGGAGAGAAGAATCTCTGCACATCGCTCGGTGAGGCGGAGACAGGCCAGTCTGTTCAACTACACATTGCTTCCTCGGATTATGACCACGCGAATGAGCGAATGGACACTCACGTCGACGCCTTGAACGCTATCCCAAATGCCTAAAAGGATCTTGGCGGCCGCTTGCAGCCCAGGAACAGGAACCGGGACGACATCTAATAACTCGCACGTTAGGAGCAACCCCTCGTGGATGGCGGGCAGAGACGTTCCAAGGACCTGGGAGACGGCTGCGGTGACGCGCTGCAAGAGAGAAAGCAGAGATGAGTTTATTTAAGGAGCATGATCGAGCGTACTTGCCTTCCTAGTATGAGCCCAGTTATCAGTTTGTTCGGATGGGATGGTTCCTTTGCGGCGTGGCGGGTCCCTCCACGGGCGAGGAAGGATCTCTTCGCGGACATTTCGTCCCCACCAGGAAGCCGGCGAGGGAGAAGCTGGGTGGTCGGCAGGACCTGGACGCGTGTCGGGAACCACAGTGGTAGGGCTAATCGTGGCAGAGAGCGTTGTATGGGACTGTGACTGGGACCGCGAACGGGAGAGAAATGAGGACGCGAGCTTGTCACTAAATTCCCAGTTTGGTGTGGTAAAGTCGGGAAAGAGACTCGATTGGGCGAGTTTTTCGAGGCGACTCTGAGCTTGACCTTGTGTCACCGATGCGCGCAATGTTGAGGTAGAGAGACCGCGAGGTCGACCAAGCTGGGGCGAGATCCCGCCCTGCTTGAGGGTCGCGGCAGACTCGGAAGAAGACATTGGAGGTCTCTGAGTGGGAGTCTGGGTCGAAGGCATGCCCGGCGAGAATGAAACGCGTATTTGTGAAGATTTTAAGGCAGCACTGGAAGAAAGGAGCGCGGGACGAAGTTGCGGAAGATGTGGAAGGAAGCAAAAGAAGGCGACGGGGGCCAGAATGAACCACTCGATCGATTTCCGTTTTCGGCCAGGCTTGAATATCATGATGTCGTTTGTGTGCATGATGCTCAACGGCCTACAAAGTACTTACGATCCTGCCTGAATTGATATTCGTCCTTCCTTCAATCTTGACTGGGCTTTGCTGGCTAATTCTCCACGCTCGCAAGTACAAACGCTATATCCGCGGACAAGATGACTGCATAAAAATCCGCGGGTCTCGAACAGCTCCACCATTCATTAAGCTCGGCGCAGAAAATCGCGGAGAGAGACTTCATGGCGCAGTTTAACTGGAAACGAGACAGTTTGCTGCCGGTGCTTTGGCCGTTACATGACCCCTGTCAAGCTCCATTGCCGTTATTTCCGAACCGCAGCCATGGATTGGATTCCGCAAGCAATTGAACAACCTTGGATAACTTGGGTGGAAGTTGAAGACAAAAAGCAGGGGACATTGTGTGAGAATTTCACATCAGCTTGATTAGCTTGATTGGCGATCTATAGCCGCAATGTTCAGGACAATTTGGGCATCCCGGGGGGGAATTAATTTCTGGACTTTCCAGGACGGAGCCGCAGAATATTAATTCTCTTGGACTTCAGTCTAGGCATTCGGTGGGTCAAAACACCCAGCGTGTCTACAGTACGACAGCGACCGGCGCGCTCTGTTCAAGAAAGGCTCTAAGTACCCTTGGTTGAAGTGGAACACAAAGAACACGATGTCGAGATTAAGCGGCCCGGAACGAATAGTTGTCCCCCGATACCTAGGATAATGATTATAAGACTCGAAAGTGCGGAACAAAAACAAAAAAGACATCTGCTTACAACGCGCAATCATGGGTGTGATGTAGCAAATGTACTGACAAACGGCACACACAGAGAAGACGGCACTGATGACCAAGGGTCCGGCAAAAGAGAGCAGTCCCAGAAGCATCGTCATGAGCGCTAGAAATATTACCGCATGTACGGGCGCCTTCGTCTCGGCCATCACCAGTCCAACGCAAATGAGGAAGCACGAGCGTGCAATCCGGCCCCACGCCCATTAGGACAGATCAACCTAACAAACCGCTGTGACCAGCCCTCCATACTGCAACGAAAACACAAGTACAATCGCGATGGACGATACTGAAGGGTAGCCCGAAGAGCACATGATTGTTCAGGCGCGCCAAGGTAGAGTGGCAATCGTCGAATCCTTAGTACGGTTGGAATTAAACAGATTCATCCAGTGCCAGTTCAGAGTGCCAAGTTGATGTCAGGAGTCGACTTGCATGTGGCGGTCAAGCAAGTCAGCTCCAGCGGTTCCGGAACGCCCTCAGCGTGTGCTTGTCTGTTCGGTAAGTTGGGCTATGCTTGAAGGGTATCACAGCGCGTTTCTCTTGAAACATGCACTGATCATGAACATGAGGAGTAACAAGCCCCGAAACAAATATTTTGACTCCTGTCCGATCAAATGATGCGACAACTCGGATTTGGAGCCACTACGCCTCTGTCCTAATAAGGCAGTTTCCACCATGAACGTATGTAGTGCGCTGCATGGACAGAATTCGCACGCCTCCGGATTCAAAGGTCGAACATAGCCAGATAACTATTCGGCAAGAAGCTTGCTTTGTCCGACCGCGCAAGCAATCCCTCTCTACAAAACAATGTCATATTGCAGTAGTACCAAGCCTGTATTCAAACCTGAGAGCTCCTACTCAGCTTACCCTGCCGTTCGTCCCACGATCTAGATCTCGAATAGTCTCAACCGGACCAGTGAACCAATGTCTCCCCGAGAAGAAATAATACCCCAGCGACAGCATCAACGTGCCGCTCAGAACGACAGTGGTGTAGTTCATGCTGTGTGACGTGGGCCCCTGAAGGAAACCAGGGATATCATCATGAAGCCAAGATTGAACGGCCCTGGCACAAATGTTTGTCCGCCGACAACTAGGCAATCACAGTAAGCCAGGGACCGCACGTACGGCCATGCCGACTAAAAGAGGTTTTATAAGAATTTACTGCGCATTAAAAAGCTTGTTAAAAACATAACTACCCGTCATCCAGAGAGTCAATATCACGAATGTCCAAATAGCTAACGTCCCCTGCTTTCCTAAACTGTTAAAGAAAATCTAGTACAGGTTGAATTCATCTATAACCCGATAAACCGTAGACAAGACGTGTCACTAGTTCATGCGTGGCGCGTCGTTGAGTCGTCGTGGCCTTTGCCAAGAAGAGAAGCACAGCCGCTCCTTGACAGTTTCTTAAAGGCGGCAAGCTTGAGGCGTCGTCGCAGAAGAATCAACACTCCAAGTTTGAATCAAGACTCAGGAAAATTGAACCATCCAAAAAACATCTATTCACACCGCCCCTACTTACTCAATCTTTACCAACAAAACTACACAATATACACAACCCCACCACCCAAAAGCCCACCTCACCCCTCGCCTTCGCCCACAGCCCCACCCAAGCGCACTCACACCCCGCCAAAACCCACCCTCAACCCGAAGGGAGAGTAAATCAAGACGAAACGGAGGCTGCATCGGGGAAGAAGTCTGCAGACAGCCAGAGAAAGGAAAGAATAGAGAGTAATGGAATGGCGGGAAACGTAGAGTAAGTAGGAGGGTAGTGTCATGAAGTAGGGTAGGAGGAGGTAGCGAACAGCGTCGGTTGGAATGGTATCTGGACAGACAATAGATAGAGTGGATGAGAGTGAGACAGATTGAGAAAGATGAGAGAGACACAGACGACCAGGGAAAGAACTAAATCAAGAACGAAAATAGAGTAGAGGAATGCTGATGCTGGGATGGGATGGTTGTATACAATTGGGTTTTTCCGTCCATTGGGGATTTTGTAATGTGTAGTGGCGGCGGCTCTCAGAACACACCCACGAGCGCGGTCGACTCTCCGCCCGTGGTGAGATTCTCCATGTCGCCCCACGTCAGCCCCAAGCCGAGATCCTCAAGTGTCTGGGGGAACGCCGCCGCCGCGGACGCGGCGGGCAGCAACTCGAGAATCCGGTCCATCTCCAGCATGTCTACCTCTAATTCGCTCGGCCAGCTCCCTACATCGGCTCCGACGTCGCCCGCACCCGTGCCCACGAGCCCCTCCAGCCCTAGGATGTCGTCCGCGGTCACTTGCGGCGCGAAGGGGGTGGCCGGCGACGCATCCGCGGCGGTAGCTTGGATGTGGGAGCCACCCGGAGCGTCAAAAGGAAGACCCGGCGCGGTGAGGCGCGGGGAAGGGGCGAGGATCTCGCGGAACAGGTCCTCCATGGTTGCGTCGTCGATCGTGTTTTCCTCTGAAGTGGCGCTGCTGTCGTCGGTGCTGGAGAGCGCGAGACTGAGGTCGAGACCACCCGCTGCAGGGCCATCGGGGACGGAGGGGCTCCGCCGATGGACGCCACCCGTGCTAGGTGGCGAGTGGAATCGAGATCATGCTCGGTCTTTGGTGTCAGCACTGGAGACGTCATGAACGAGGACGACGAGGAAAGGGTGTCGAGGTCAAAGTCGAGAGAGGTGTGGGATGGTGCGGGGGAGATGGGGAAATCATGGTGGGTTCTAGGGAGGCGGGAAATGTAGGAGAGGGCGAGGCGGGTTGTTGTTTGGGTTGGGGTTCTGGTGCGGCTGCGGGGGGGCTGGGTTCTGGTGCTGACTGGGCCGGGGCGGGGAGGGCTGTGCCAGTGGACAGCCCCTGGGCGGCCAAGGCCTTCATGACGGCGTCCCAGCCCTTCTCGAGGGTCTTTATGCGCTCGCGCAGCTCCTCGTTCTCGCGCTCCTTTGCACGCTCCCGCTCCTGTTCTTCCGCCTTCTGGTCAGGCCGGGGCGGGGCGACGACGAGGCCGGCTCGCAACTGGCGGTTCTCCTCCTCGAGCTCGCTCACACGGCGCTCGAGGTAGGAGAACTGAGCCTTTCGGCGGTCGCGGGAATTCTGTGCTGCGATGCGGTTGCGGTGTGCACGGGCCTCCTTGCGGTCCTCAGTGGAGGTGCTGGTGGTACGAGGACGCTTGCGGGATGGGCCGGGCTCGGGGGATTCAGGTTCAGGGGAGGGAGAGCGATCCATAGAAAGAGATGAGGGATTGACAGACATGGACTCGTGGAGGTGCGTGGAGGGAGAAGGAGAGAGCGTGTTTAGTACAAAAATGGAGACTGCGGAAGGATGGCAGATGGTGGTCGAGAGACAAGTCGTACGTGGAGAAACCAGCGCATATAGTCCCTCTGACGTGGCACAATCAACCCATCATGATGGGAAGACACGGTCACGGACGGGCTGTGCGGTGTGACGAGACGCGACGCGACGCGACGCGATGGACTAGACGCTGTCACGGTTAGCAAGCTTTCCGTACTTTTAGCCTTGGCGGATTTACGGCTCGCACCCCATCCGCTCCGCGCGGGAAGACTATGCGCGCGCGCTTCGTCCCCTTCTCTTCGTGTCTCAGACTTCCTTTGCTGTTTTACACATTCATGTTCATTACATATGTACATCGTATTGGCTAATTTCGTTCAACAAAGCAATCGTTCAGAGCGTAGAAAGCGAACAAGTCTAGAAATGCCGCTACGATCGCCGTCCATTCGACGCGCTGCCGTTCCGCTTCACCTTCCATCCGCCGCCGCCAGCCGCGTCCAACCGCCGGAGCAACGCCTGCGCCAGCATCGCCTCCTCCACATCAAACTCGAACCCGTCTGCCGTCTCGCCCTCCTGGCTGTACGCCGACGGCGTCGTGTAGCTGAAGAACGACATGCTCCGCCGTCCCAGCTTGGTGTCACTGCTGTTCAGGTACACCCCGCTGTCTGGGCTCGACGGGACAGACGATACGCGTGCGGCGAGGTCACGTAGCGACGGGAGCCGTTTCGGCGGGTTGATCACGAGCACGTTTGGAGGCGGGCGCGGGGGGATCACCGGCGGGAGGGAGCCCCATGCGCTCATGCGGGTCGGGCGCGTGCCATATGCGGGGGCGTCTTCCGGGTCCTCAGGGGTCGTAGGGGAGAGCGCGCCCAGGGTGCGGCTCGTTCGCGCCGATGCAAAAGGGTCGAACAGGTTCTGGAAATCGTCCGGACTCGGGCGGCGCGGGATGATGGGGTGCCGCCTTGGGCGCGGGGACGAGAACGACGACGAACGCGATTTGGTCTTCTGGTGCCGCGACGCGCGTAGGGGAAGAGCCGTGAACGCGGTGGCGTCAGACGCCGCCGTGAGCGTCGACGCGCGCACCGACGGGTGGTGGTTTACGCGCGAAAAGAGTTCTTTAGGTCAAGAGGTCAGTTTAGGTGGGAACGAGGCAAAGTAAAAAGACTTGCGGAGGAGCGCGGACATTGTGCATATTATCCAAACGACCAGAAAGGCTGTCTGAACGATTCTGAAAACGAACGCTTCGACCCAGACGCCCGCTGCCATCTCTTCGCTCGTCAACATCGCCGGCGGAGACGATTGATCGGGGAGGAGAATGAGAAGGCCGATTGCAAACGCAAAGTGGATGACAGCCGATATCTGTCCGCATAGGATGTAGACGGGGATTCTGCGGGTTGCGTAGTTTGCCGGCAGGTTGGTGTGTGACATTTCCAGACTCGAAGAAACGTCTTCGAGCATTTGCGGTTTTTCCGATGAGAACGCTGGATAACTGCATGTCGATGAGAGCGTTATTTGAGGTGCCAGAGATGCTTCTGCAAAGCTCAACGTATAGAGAAAGCTAAAGGTGATCACTGGCATCGTGAGGACGGCCATAGAGAGATAGAGGATGGGCGCAAGAAGCGGTGGGGCGGCCGTGAAGAACAAACCCATGATCGAGAGGAAGGTGGCTGTAGAAAAATTAATCAACGCCTCCAACCCCACCGACTGAATTCCAGCTGACCAGAGATTAGAATTGTAGCTAGAATCAGAGAGTAGCAACAGAACATGGCGGGCTGAATGCTGCCAAGATCCGCCACGACGTTGAGGAGGTACAGCGCCGATATTAACACTGTCAGAATACATTTTTAAGCGTGCAAGCTGGCGGGAAACGGCAGCAGCAACGTACACTCCGCATACAGAACAGAGGTTACGATGGACTCTGTCACGGCCAGGACGAACGAGTCTGACTTTCCGCGGAAATACAGCAGCGCGCCGGCGAGGATAGCGAGGAGTGCGAGCGAAAACGCGACAGGGAAGACCCAAGCGACGCGTTTTGTTCTGCGGTCGAGGATATGGATATGAATGAGGGCGGGATCGTGGCTGTGGCGGACGACGGTGCGGGATATTGCGAGGTAGAAGAGGACGAGAGTCGCGAGGGGGATGAGAGTGAGCAAAAGAAGGGGTGGTATGACTTGAAGACGGGCAATGTACAGGGGCGCGGAAGGCGTCGACATAGTGGACCAGTGGGTGGACGAGAGAAGAGAAATCCGCACTCATATAAGTGCTTTTTAAGAAAGACGTACAGTAGTCCCAGAAAGGAAACATGTAGAAGAGAAATGCTATCACCTCTTTAGTGCGTTCTGTGCTGCCGTAACCCGGGCATTATTAAACTCCTGCTCTTTTCCCCCTTCTTTGAGGAACCATCACCTCTTCTTTACATCCGTGCCCGCTGAAAAATCCACGGTCAACAGCGGCCAGTACAAGGTTTTTTCTGTATCCGGGTCATCTCATTCCACATTCATTTACCTCGGCGCAGCAAAATACAGCTCAATTTACCAGATAGTGTAGAAAATGTCGCCAAGAATATCTAGGTAATGCCAATGAGTCCACCCAAGGGCAGCCTGCGCGTCATGTGGTGCCCCGCGCCGTCCACGCTGTCGTCTTCCCAATTCGAGCCTCCAAAGCTGAAACGCGCGGAGGGGCCAGCTATAAATCCCCCCTTCGCGTCGGAGCAAAGGGTCTGGAGCCCCACCAGCTGCCCTTTTGACATGCGCCTCGGGAGTCGGGGGGAAGATCTGCGGAAAACTCCGCCTTCATCGAAATTCATGCGGGTCATGCATGTCATGGCAACCATCGAGAGTTCGGCGTTCTTGAGAACGGGATTTTCCACGGCCCTGTAAATTTTTTGCCGCCAGAATCCAACTTCAAGTCCGAGTTCGAGTCCGTCACGCCAGGATCGTTCTGCCAGTTTCCACCGCGACGCTTGGAGGCCTAGGATTTAGGCTGAATACTCAACCCAGGCTCGATGCTGCGATATAGATAGATGGAAAGCCCCGGATTAATTTCGCCCGTCTGTGGCGTAATAGGCACTGAGAAAGAGTTTATGTGGCTGTGCGAAGACGCCTGAGCCAAGCACGAACATACGTTCAAAGCTGAACTTCAACTTCCACAACCAGGTAGTTTTGGAAAGGAGATGAGATATGCTCCGAATTTAACCTCTGGCTCCACTCTTTACCCTGACCTAGGTACGACATCCGGCTGCAGTCAGAATCAACGAAAATGCTGGAAACTTTAGGAGTTTGGCAATAGTTTAGGCCGCTAGCGAGAGTGGCAGGCACCATTTCATTCGCCGACCCTATTACGCGTTTTCCGAAGTCCCCACATCCCACTGCCTCAACGCAATATTCTCTACGCGTCATCGGTCAATTTTCTTCCATGCCGACATCCACACCCTCTGAATTTTCAAGTATGAAAACGGATGCTGTTGAGTCCGCTCTTCAAATGCAACAACGGCAACGCGCGGCCATCCATCCCTGAAGACCGGATAATAAGTATCCAAGCCCTGCATTCTGAAATCCGCGGAAAAGTGGGTATCCGAGTCGGACAATTCGGCCTATGTCAAACTTCGCGCGATCGCAAAACGGATGCAGTTTCCTATAGAGTTTCTTTTTGTTGTGCTAGAACTGGCACAGCGGGCTGCCCAATGATATGTCAAGGTAATGAATTTCTCCGTTGGTATGTATGTCATTAATACTTGAAAGCTTGAGCGTCTCTACAAGACAAAAGGAAAACCCTTGCGTGTCTCGAGAAGCTACTTCATTTGCCGCCAGCAGTATAGAACAATAAAATTTCACCTAACTTTTCTCGGGTGCAGAATGGGCGGCCTTCCATGGCTGTGGAGTTCGCTGGACCCACTCCACTGTCTTTGGACGTCGGAGAAACTTAGCAATCTCTGTCTTGGATCCCCGAGGGGAGAGTGATCGAACTGTTAGCTGAAAATTAACCGAACTGGTGTGTGCTGGTTTTTCTGGAGTCCGAGCCTGAGGTAAGGCGTGAGTTTCTCCTTTGTTACAACTCACGAGAGACTACGACACAAAGGAAAGACCTTGTGCGTCTGCTTCATTTCATAGCGACACGCAGAATGATGAGATCTTATTCAACTTTGTTCGGTTGCAGAATCGGAGAGTACCGAGCTGTAATAGCATGGCCGAAATTTCGTGGTTGGATCCAAAATTGAAACATCAGCTACACAAAGGGAAGACCTTGAATATTTGGATCATTTCATAGTGACGCGCTGCAGACTTTTCTCGGGTGCACAATCCGTGACCATCTAAGGGGTGTGGAATGTGGAATGCTGTACATCCCTCTTTTTGTAGCCCTACAACAAGGGAGCCCAAATGCAACCGAAACGGGAGTCTAGCGGTCAAAATTTTGAGGCTGGTTCGAATTGACGGAAGACAGGTACGGGTACAGTGTCTTGAGGCTCGTTGACCCAACTTTAGACCCTGGGTTCTGGTAGCAAGACGACGATTTTTTTTGAAAAGGAAAAGGCAAATTTTGGCGACAAGTATTCCGGTGATGTTGTTTCAAAGGCGCTTTCCCAGCCCTCGGGCGACGATGATTCTTTTCCCCTCTGTATTTTATGCTATAACAACCATGTAGCCGCACCACTATGCTATTTTGCTGAAATTTGTCGGTCAAAGCGTTGAATCGCTAAATCAAAACGGAAGCAATATCATTTAGCGATGATACTAAAATATACAAAGTTTTTCCCGTGGCGATACAATTACTGTCGTGCGCTATCGAACCATCATTTCTGACATTCAAAAAAAACGGACTACTCCTCGTCTTCCAACTGGAAAAAATAGGCGAGCTTGTCGAAGAACTCCCCATAGAATGTATAGAATTCGTTTTGCAGTCTCCGCATGCACTCGGAGCAGATATCTGCATTCTTCTGGGTTTCATGCAGCCGGTGCTCGACTTTCATGGCGTTTCCATCCACACAAATGTCTCTCGAGATTCCGAGCCATGTGCCCAAAGTGTTCGCTTCGCACCGCATACCGCTGCCACAATCCTGCCAAGGATGTCTACCCCATCTCGAAAACCACTTTCCGATCCTCTGTCGAGCGAAACCAAGGCGTTCCCAGTCTGCTTGGGAGAGAAGAGCTCTCGCTGGGGGCAGCCAGGGGTAGAATGGGGGAAGATATTGATAGTGCTCGTCGTCTTCGTTAGGCTCAAACGGGAACCTAAGTAAATGCAGGAACGCGGGAGGGATAATTTCTGGGACGTCGCAGAGGCGCGCAAGGATGATGGAGGAGACGGGCTCGGGAAGATGACGCAGCCGAGGCGAGTCGTCGCCATATTCGGGTATCCACATTCTACCGTCGCCACGAATGCAAAGCTCCTTCTCTTCTTTCGCAATGGTTTCCCATGCCACTAAGGTCGTTGGCCAGAGTTTCTGCAACTGAGAAGCGACCAGTTTGCAGATCCAATCGACCTGGTATTTTTTGGCGAGTTCGGTTGGGCCCAACATCTTGGATGTGAAATCTTCGGCGTCAAGAATGGCTGGGAGGCATCTAGGCAGCTCAGTATCAGAGAACCGCATTATTACCGATAACGACGGAGAGCCGCACTGGGGATCGTACAAAATCGTCAGAAAATCGCGCAAAGCTTTCGCGTCGTCTGGCATCTCCACTAGCGGGACACCATCATACTTGTCCAGGGTCGGTGGAGGGGGTATGCCAAACATACTGCCAAAGACTTCAGGGGAATGCTTGACGAGAGTGCTTTTGTGAATACGAAAATATGTAGTCTTGTTCTCATTGTCTTTCGCGGACAGCACAACGTTGCCGTCTTCGATGTACAAGTCGGGGTCACGTCCATCCACGGTTGACGGGGGAGGCGCAGCCATAGTTGGTGGTCAAATTTTAGGCTTTTGCCGAACAAGCGAAGCGTTTCAAGGATGACGAGGATTTATTGCTCCAAGCGCATAATCCGCTCTAACCACTCCAAAGACAGCACAGGACTGAAATAGCGCGGTAGACCAGCTGCAACGAAATAGCACTGGCCAAGCACTGGCAGACATAATCAACGATTTGATGGTTTGTTTTCGGAGATTTGCGAGTGTCGCTCTGAACCTTGTGGCACTTGCAAACTATTCCCCAGCCTGGTATGTTCAAATCTCTATCTAAGCGGGCAAAGCTTTTAAAGCGAAGAGGGAGGGCACGATGTGAGGCATCACCGGCTGCCATTTAAACTTCTGGCGTTTCAAGCTGATGGCAGCCGCTTGCTTCTTCCACACCAAAATTTCACCACTTCTCTCGAATGCGACGCGAATCTCTACCCAATCGTGAAACCTACTCACCGTACCCGCGAACGCGCAACAAAAAAACAGAGCACGACGACCGCCGGCTTTTTACTGATGCGAATATTGCCTCTGACGCGCCGCCGCCGCCGTGCACGGTGAAGGAACTGAAGGATTGGGGCAAAAACAACGTCCGATTGTCCGATGATCCTTCCATGTCGGCCAAGGTAAACCTGAAAGTCCTGGGTTCCCATCAGCGACTCGTATTCCACAACCTCAAGGTTGGGACAGTCGAAGTCAGCACCCTCCTCGACTGCACCGTGTTGGATCTACTTCCGACGCGTTTTTCGTCTCCCCCGGTGCCCTTGAAAGATGCCTTCGAGTTTCGGGCCACGAAGAACAAGGGTATGGGCGCGTTCGCCACGCAGAATATCCGCGCCGCGGCGTTGTTGCACGTCGAGATACCCGCGACCGTGATGCAAAACACGATGGTTCTGAACTTTGGCATGAAGAGGGCAGAGGTCTATCGCGAGCTGATGCGACGCGTGCCAGAGACCACGCTGTCTACGCTGTTGTCGCTCAACAACTCGCAGCCGCCGGGCATGTACGAGCTGGAGGAGGGGATTATACGAAGCAACACGCTGGGCATCGATATGCTTGCGCCAGCCGTTCCCGCTTCTGTTGCGATGGGCCACAATGCGCTTTTTCTCGAGGCAAGTCGGTTCAATCACAGGTACGTTTTCTTGTGGACGTTCAGCGCAAGATTTCTAAGTACTCCTTTCGTTCCAGCTGCTCTCCAAACGTCGTCCACCGCTTCGACCCACAGTCGTTCACCCTCACGGTTCATACGATCCGTCCGATAGCTAAGGACGAGGAGATCGTGCATTCGTACATCGACCTGACATCCACGGCAACGCACGACGCGCGACGTTCCCTACTGCGCAAACTATATCATTTCGACTGCCTCTGCGATCGCTGCACCCTCACCGACGTGGCCGCCGTCCAGGAGAGCGACGCTCGGCGTCAACGCATCCGCGACACCAAGCGCGAAGAGGTCGCCCGACCGCTCGAGACGTGGTACCACGGCAACGGCGAGGATGACCTCCAAAAGGTGATAGCCTTTCACCTCGCCGCGGTCGAGGACATGCGCATCGAAGGCCTGTACCACCACCCGTACTTCATGCACCTGTCCCTCCTCGCGATGTGTTTCGCCGCGCTGGAGGACATCCGCGGGTTCAGGTCGTGGATGGGCAAGGCGCGGGATGTGGCCGCTAGCAACCTGGCGTCGGGCCCGGCGCATGAGATGCTGAAGTATATCGTGTATCCAGAGACATTTCCGGGATGGGGTCTAGCGCGGAGGATGCGAAATCGTCCGTGGGCAGTGGTGAGTGGACAGACTTTGTCTTCTGCAGGGCTTTCATTGCACCAATTCAGTGATATAATTAATCTGAACGAATTTCTTGGATCTATATCTATCTTGGCGCCTTGGTCTCGCCTGAGCACTGCGGTTACTGCAACGCTGCTCATTAGGATTCGACCTTTGTGTGTGCACATAACTTTCTTGTTCAAGTCGCACGTCGCTCTAGGACGACCCTCAGCAATTCTCAAGTGAGAAATTCATCGACTCAGCTTCGAGGCGCGGCGGAGTTCGGTCGTGTGGAAACGTTGCTAGATCTTATTCCATCTACATAGTCTAGACAAAAAATCAATACATATATCCAACCTGCTTGATCTCGTCGAATAAACCAGTCTCCTACAATTGGAGACGCGTGGATATACGGAATTCAAATCGAACGCCCCAACCACGTTTTTGTGATCTCGATGCGCTGCGCCACTGTCTGGTTGAATAGATCATCCTCGCCATCGGAGACCGGCAGTGGTTCGGCCACATGAAGTTTGGCCTAGAGCTGCGGCGTGGAGAATGCAAGAGCTCTCCAAGAGCTGCATATGCGTCCGAGCTGTATGGGTGCCTCGGAGGCACTCATAACGCAGTTCCGGTGGGTCGGCAGGCATGCAATGAATATTTCCTGGATTACTTGGAGCGGCAACCGGCGGATAGACGAAATGAGAGCCTTGCAAGCTCGTAGCGCTCTTCCGCCAGTTTGTCGATGGCGTTTTGCAGCTCGGCAATTTTATTGCCGAGTTCCTTCAATCGAAAAGTAGGTTCAACGAGGAAATTCTTCATTTGAACAATCTCATCATCGGTGGCGCAGTAATTAGTTCCCAGCCTGAGGATGAACGGGGACCATGGATGTGGAGAGACGTGCCTAGACAATATAAACGCTTGAGACTGCCAACAGTACTTAGACTCGACATGTCGACCAGCGCAGTTTTGATGACAGCTGATATGTGGTGATTCCCAGTCGCGACTCTGTATTCAAATGTCAGCCAAGTGGATTTGCTGAAAAGGCCAAGTATGGCTTGAGTTCAGCAGAACCAATATTGGATTCGACCATGCACAGTTTGGGCGAACTGCGCTTGAGACGGGGGACTCATCTGCTGACATTGACTGCGCATCAAGCGCAAGCCTGCGGACGTGGCGATAAAGACTGCGGCGTCAAGCCTTGTGCCCATCGACGGGCAGAAGCCGCGTGTACAACTCCAATCCAACTGTCATATTAAGCAAAGAGACGATAACATAGAAATCGTGTATACAAGTCCATGGCGTCAAGACGCTCAAGAGCAGATGCCATCATCAATTGTCTTTCCACAACGACTGCATTTGACTTTGCGGTCGAGCAGACAGAGACCCACGCCGAGCGGAAACCAGAAGACGGCAGCCAGAATTCCTGAGGCGAACATGAGATACAAAAGGAGCGAGAGAAGGCCGACGGACCTAGCAAGCCGTAGTTGGTGTGCGGGACGTGCTCACCGGCTTGGAGACAGATCATCTCGGGGTGAGAGGGCGGAAGCTGTGGTGCCATCAACAATTGCATATTTTGGAGAAACAGGATAACATACTAGGGAAACAACATGTTCGCCGGTGATGGGGTTGTTGTAGTGGTACACTACGGGATTCGGGGACGATGAAGAACCTGCGTAAGGAATGTAGGAAGGCCCAGGAGTCATGGCCGGTGGGGGCAGGGGCGCCTTGACATCCTTGGGCTGGTCTGGATCTTGGTGAGACGACTCTAGGTGCAACGAGACCCGATTAAACTCACCAACGCGAGCGTCGTATGCAGGTGGGGGTTATCGTTGACTTCGTTAGACTGAAGGACATGGTGAGCAAAGAAGAAGAAGAAGGATTGAGGAGGAGAGTTACCATGACTGAGTTGATGGTTGTGGAGAAGAACGAAGCAGGGTATAAATAGGAGCTGCGTGATTGCTGCGGCTGCGCATACCAAGAGGCTGTGCAGCTTGCTGACAACTGTTTGTCCGCCTTCCGTTTTCGGCTTCGCTAAAAGTTTTTCTTTTCTTCCTTCACGAACAATCCCTCACCTTCACAAAAATGGCCAACGCAGGACCGTCGAACAACCACGTTGCCACAGCAGCGTCCCCCGCGCTTGACATGACCTCCAGAGACTAGTTGCGCACTTTGGCATCTCTGCCGCCACTGGGGATAATCTGATTTCTCGTTTTGTTTCCTCAACTCTATAGCTATGCCGATTCTTATGCACACTTTGGTGGGAGACATGCAGCCCTTCATGGTTGTTTTGGCACTCACCATTTACTCCAGGAATCCACGAGGAGATGTTGAAGGACTCCGTTCGGACAGGGTCTTACCGTTCCGCGATCGTGAACAACGGCCATTTGTTCAAGGGGAAAACTGTTTTGGACGTCGGTTGTGGAACCGGAATTCTGAGCATGTTTGCCGCCAAGGCTGGCGCGAAGCATGTAGTCGGGGTGGGTTTTTTTCTTTGCCAATTCTCGCCCTTTTTTTCTGATCGCCTGCAGATCGATATGTCCAATATTATTGATCAGGCGCAAAAAATCATTGAAGCCAACGGCTTCAAAGACAGTATGTTTCTATATTCACGACTCTCCAAAATTTCCCTCACACTTGTGCAGCCATTACTCTCGTCAAAGGCAAGCTCGAGGAAACCGAGCTGCCCTTCCAGGAGTTCGACATCATCATTTCCGAATGGATGGGTTATTTCCTGCTGTACGAGTCTATGCTGGACACTGTCCTCCTTGCGCGCGACAAATACCTGAAGAAGGGTGGTCTGATATTCCCCGACAACGCGACCTTGTACATCGCTGCCATCGAGGACCAGGATTACAAGGAAGAAAAAATTAACTGTGCGTTGGTCGCTTATTCTGGCGCCGCGCTCCTGATGACCGTTCGCCAGTCTGGGACAATGTATACGGCTTTGATTATTCATGCATCAAGGACATCGCCCTGCGAGAGCCTTTGGTCGACACGGTCGAACTCAAGGCCGTGGTCACTGACCCGTGCCTGATCAAGGCACGCGTCATTTCATGCTTCTCCCTCTTGCCCTTGCTCATCGATCCTAGCACATTGATCTCACAACGGCGAAGAAGGAGGACCTCACATTCGAGGCCCCCTTCTCGCTTACCGCAACCCGGGACGACTGTACGTAGTCCTTATCCCATTTGTTCATCATATTCTGATTCGGTCGTGCCTAGATGTCCATGCCTTCCTCGCATGGTTTGATATTTCGTTCGATTGCACCCACAAAAAGGTCAAGTTCTCCACTGGCCCCCATGCCCAGTACACGCACTGGAAGTACGTCAGATTCGCATTTCGGCCCTTTAACTTGCTCTAATACAATTTACGCGTCCAGGCAGACCGTCTTCTACACCCCAACAACACTCACACTGTCAAAGGATCAGACAGTCACCGGGCGCTTGACCTGCGCACCGAACACACGGAATAACCGTGACTTGGACATCGTCATCTCGTACAAGTTAGGCGACGAAGAGAGGACGATCCCGTACAAAATGTGCGTGCAATTTTCTGCCATCTTTTATTTTTTGTATTATTTTTCGCTTCCGCTTCGTTTCTCCGCTGCGCTCCTCCCTCAATGCGACAAAAGGTGGGAATCGTATGCTAACCGCGTTCTAGGTCTTGAGCTCGATCCTCCCCCCTTTGCCCTCCCATCCCCTTTGCCCCCTTCCCCGTGTCACCGCGTTTACTTATTGTACCATCCTTGCCCGCTTGGCAGGTATTAATCGGACCTCGTCCGGCCGCCCTACCTACGGCGAAGACTTGCCCCGTCGTCCCTGTGTTATCTGTCTCCCCTCCCCATCTGACATTATATCTTGTTTTCATCTGGTCCCCGTCGACTACCGTCGCGTGCATCATGGATGTGCGCCAGCGGCATATAGAGCTACAGCGATTATTCTCGGAGTACGCATACATTGTAAGGTATTATTACGCGATGTAATGTATGAATACAACTTGGCCTTGTGCACGCATTCATTCGTCCGCGACTCGCCGGTCAGGCGAAAAACAAGCAGGACCGTGTAGGTGCGGGTCCTCTCGGGAGCCTTTGTACTTTTGTTGGTCGCCTCTCGGCCGCACAGACTGGCCAAGTAATAACTGGGCTTCGTCTATTGGTCCAACATCCGCCTCATCCCTTCACTAGAAACACGCCAGCGAAGCAAACAAGCAGCGAGCTCAGCACGACCATGCGCATCTCCGTCCCCGCCGCCGAGTTTTCGAGCAGAATGCCCAACACGCCGTGTAGGCCGCTTGTCCCCGTTCCCCCCGTGCCTCGCGGCCGCAGGTCCAGCATGTACCGCCGCACATGCCGCTGAGCGCCAAAGCCCCACGGCCACACCGTCGTGCTGCTCTCGCGTACGCGTAGCGCGGTCGGCAGCCCGAACCCGTCGAGCACGGGCGTGAACGCCGCGCTCGCTTTTTTCGTGCGCGGGAACGGGTAGAGGGGCCGGTGCGGGAGGGCGTGCGGGTAGGAGGGGGGCACGAACGTGAGCGAGAAGGAGACGAGGCGCGGGTTCGCGCGCGCGATGCGCACGCCGGCGTCAGAGAAGGGGAGGTCGCCTGTGCTGACGAGTGTTATGGAGAGTGTGCGGAGGCGGCGGAAGGAGGGGAGCGTTTTCGCGAGGGCATCCTGGATAAATTGATGCACAGTGAGAATGGGTACAATAATACATAGTGGGAAACGCGTACCAGCTGGAATGAGGTTTTCCGGATACAGCTGAGCTGGAGGTGTTGTAACTGGGGACACGAGCTAACGAGCGCGCGGAGGATGCTGCTGCTGTCGTACGGCGAGTGGAGCATGAAAGAGATGTTCAGTTCAGTGAGCAACGTCAGCTGCTGGAGCACACTGGTGATGGTCATTGTTGTGACATCGCGGGACCAGACAGGGTCGCGAAAGGTCAGTGACTTGAGGGACCGATATGAGTGAGATATCGCCTGCAGTTGCGTAAGGGTGCCGGAGAAAGACGTGAGTTTAAGTGCGTTAGGGTCTAATAAGTTGAGCTGAGCAGAATCCATGTTGTGCCGCGAAAGACAGAGACTCTGGAGCTCGGTGTGGGCCTCGAGGAAGGTGATGAACAGAGGCTTTGCAGGCGCCACAGCCGGTATCCAGTTGATAGAGACATCGCCCAGCACCAACTTGCGAAGACGTGGCCATCGACCATCGACAAGACAGCGGGCATCAGCTGGGAATGGGGAGCAACCTTCGATGACCAGTTCCTCGAGGTTCGGACAGCGTTTAAACAGCATGTCCCAGAGCCTCTTGCTTCCATTCATAGAAGGATTCCCGTCCAGCAGCGACTCGGTGTTGTTTTCATAAAAGCCGGGCGCCAAATATATGGAGAATCCGAGGAGGTCGGTGAAATTGAATAGCTGAGGAGATTCAGCGGTCAGGACCCAGGTTAGAATAGGTCACACACATGGCTACCGGAAGGGAAGTATGCACCGATGCTGGTGCTGAGGTACTTCAATCGAGGACAGCTGGATCATTTTTAGACTTGGGTATGAAGCAAATATTTCTTGCTGACCACATTCGGAGAGCGAGCCACATTTCTTCATGGAACGCGATTTCATCGTCCCACCAAGTAAATTTCTTCAGCGCGTCCAGAGATTTCGAGGCTGCTATCTCCGCAACCGCAATCGAGGCAGCCCGGCTATCAAGGACCGTCTGGTCAGAATCGTCAAGAACGGCCTGGTCATTTGACCGAGACGGTCGGACGACGAGTTCCTGTACATGGCGAGCAATGTCCTTGCGTCGCTTAAGCATCGCAAGGGTCGAGGCGCATTGTGCGGCGGTGAGTAGCACAACTGATTGATAAAGTGCCGGTCCCGCCACGCTGTAGAAGAAGGATTTCGACTATGGCATACCACTTGATGAGTAGAGGTTCGGAACCGGTCGCGTGCATACTAACAGTCAAGCAAAGGCTGCGCAAATCTGAGCGGTATTCCAGATGGGCCGCAATTTCCAGGAGTAGATCCGAGGGCGTAGAGCTGAACGATATGGTGGCCATGGAGGGAGAGGTAAAGAGGTTCGCGACGAAAGCTCCATCGAACTCGGCTATTTTGCTGGTTCCGAACTGATCTTATCTTATCGGCGGCGACCGGCAATCATTATTACGTTTTTCATAGAAATTCAACGCATGCTTTTGCATGCTTTATTATTCCGCTTTTCAGAGATTCTCTCTATTCACTGGGTCTCTTTGCTGAAGCGCAATTCTTGCGGTCCTTCAAGCTTCGATCCTCAAGGTGTGCCATGCAAATGCGCTCGAAGTAGGTCAATCTTTGATGGGGGCTACTCCACTCCTCGCTCCGCCCAACAAGCGACTGGAAGAATACTGAAAGAAGGGAGGAAAGTGTTTCAGGAGGATTTATTTCAGGCGTCGGTCGCCGCCTCACTCGTCATTCCGTGGTACAGTGTGAATACTTCTCAGCCTATAGAAGCCGTCCTATGCTTAGCTTTCGGGACACTCGGAACGAAAAAAACGGTCCGGCCCCAAAATGACGATCGAAGAACTTGTTGACTGAGGGCCGCGAAATTTTCTTCAAATAGTGCCTCTTTCGAACCGCAGATCAGTACTTGCTGCTACCGCGAGCTCCGTGACGCCTGCGTTGTGGCATCCCGCCTATCCACATCTCCGTTGCTGGCGGAATTGCTGACGACACGCACATCAAGACATGTTCGATTGCAGGTCTCTCCAGACTGAGATTGGAGGTAGATCGCTCATCGCACCCCGTGGACACCTCTGAATCCCAACTGTCACCCTGCTTTTTTGAAGGTGCACCCGAATAAGCCGACTCCACTCTGCGTTGATGCTGTGAGCATGGCTAGCGCGCTCCGCCCGCTCCACCTCCGGGCCGTCTTCTTTATGCTAAACCGCTCTAATAAACATCGTATGTTGGTGGAGGTTCTCACTGCTGCCCGAGAACGTTTTTGAACAAGACATTTACGTCATTGGTAAACCTCTCGCTCGCCTCCGAAAATTGAGCACCGACATTCTCTTAAGGACGCCACACAACGAAAAACGCCTTGCATGAATTTCAGATGAAACGCTCCTGAAATCTCACCCGACCCTGCTGTTTCAATTTAGGGCCGCGAAGCCAACCCTCAAAATCTTGCTCGTCGAACGCCGAGAAATCGAGGTATATGACGAGAGCATGCTAAGGGGAGGGAATCGTGATATCCGGCTCTGAATCCAGATTCTTGTATGTAGAGTTTGCGGGTGCGGAGGCGACAGTCGTGCGTGAAGAAGCTATAAGAGGAAGGCGTGATGGTGAAAGGAGATTTCAACCGTTCCAAGTCAGCTCGGAACAGGGCCCTCTATGGGTAGAAAACATCCATACTACGGCATCTTGGCAAACCTAATTGCAGTCCTCGAGCCAGGTACCTGGAACGACGGGACATCGTCCAATTCCCCTTATTTCTCCTCCCGTTGTCTGTGAATTTCCGACGGACGCCCGCAGTTTCAAGCACGTCGGGGTCTTGGAAAGGTCTGCGAGCATGGCCCCGGCGAGGAATTTACGGCGTGCAAGGTCTTTGACACAGTCGAGGGCATAGTAACTCTTGAATGAGTTGGCGATTGTTTCGTGGGGAAGGGTGAGATATCGGTCTCAGTGAGCTTGAAAGCTCGTTTCGCTGCACAGGACGTGAGTGGCACTATGGAGGAGGAGAGAATCGAGGGGCACACCATCACTCTTGAACAGAGCCTGCAAACGACGACGTGTGAGTTTAGATCTAGAGCTACCTGCCACTTAAACACGAGAGACAACTCACTAGTGCGTTGAGTGGCAGCCGCGTGCGCTCGTCGCCCGTCCACGGCTTCAGCGTCGCCTCCCACTCTTTCTTCTTCTCCCGCAGAACCTGGTTTACGCCTCTCTGGATCTTCGCGGCCTCCTTCTCGTCGGCCGTGAGCTGTATCTTTGGAGCACGCGGCTTTTTGACAACGGGGAGTGGGTCTGCGTACGCGCAACGCATTTTTGTGCGGTAGACGGGCATTTGTGAGTGAGGGGTGTGATGTAGGGGGAAGGGAGTGGTCGCGTTGAAAGATGGTGTTCGTGTGCTGAATGCTGAGTGCTGGGAGGGCTTGAAGAGGTCAATCTTTTTACTCTCGAGTTCAAGTACATCCACAATGAGGCCAAAGCGCTGATCCTCGTATTCGGCTTTGACCCAGCCGGCGCTGGACGAGGGACAAAGCGCAGACAAAAAAACCATCGGTCCTAGGCTGTTTGCCGGGCTGCCAAAAACAATGGGCTGTTCTGAAACCAGAACTTGCGAGCCCGCTTTCTGCTCCAACCTTCAGAGGTGATGTCCAGTGTGGGCAAGGCAGTTTCTCGCGAGGACCAACGCTGGGGAAAGACATGGTTCACGCGCCAACGGAATCACTTCGTAGAACCACTGGAATCAACGACCTCGCCGACGCAGGAGACCGCACAGATTTACCAGTGAAGTGAAGACCCTGCGGCTGCGGCGGGATGCGGCCTCGGTCCAGGGACAAAATCGTACTTGGTGAGAGAGAGCGATGAGAATTTTGGTTTTTTTTGCTGAGGCGCAAAGGCGTGGCGGCGGCGGGACCATTGCCAAAGAATCTTGTTTAGCGTACAACAGATCGCGAGCTCTCGGCCAGTAATTCCACTGGCAGGGAGCGGATGATGGAGTCGAGTACGGACGCATCCGCTCGCGGTCGATCTGGGTTTCGAGAGAGATGGCCGATTCAATATTTGTCTTTGAGCTTTGTCCCATCTGCTCGAGGACAGCCGTGCGTTGGGAGAAGAGGGTGGCGGCCATCGCAGCAGTGCGTATGAGTGGTCAAACTGGCAGAGACGATGACGGTGGTGCAGAACTGAGATACTTAGAAGTTTGAAATGGGCCGTGGGAACTCATTCACTATTGACAGCGGTGGCGGTGCAGCCATCAATTAAGTACATTCTCCTGGTTGTGATAAAAGTTTCATTCTGGCGTCCGCACAACTACAGTTCGCTTCTTATCCCAGGGATCCAACCAAATCTCCGACTCGGCGCCGGCGGTTTCGCGGAATATATTTTGAACATCTTCCGCCTGGCCGTCGCCCACCTCGACAGCCACAACTGCACCGGGATTCAAGAAACCCTTTCGCGCGACGAGGGCGGCAATTGCGTGGTAGAAATCCAGTCCATCAGGACCGCCGAAGAGCGCTTTCGGGTCCTCGTACTGCGTGACCTCTGGAGAGAGCTGGAGGTATTCGGACCAGGAGATGTATGGCGGGTTGGATGTGATAACATCGAATGGAGGGTTGACGGGGAGATGCTTGTGCGGGAAGAGAGGGTCGAGGAATGAGGCCTGTATAGGGTGGAAGGTGTTTTTAGGGTGTGTGTCAGCGGAAGACGCAAATCCACAAAGCGCGGAGTTTTCTGCGGCGAGTTTGACAGCATCTGACGAGATGTCGACGCCATGTGCACGGAGGGTCCCCGGTGGCAACATGTGGCAGAGCAGAAGTGGTATGCATCCGGTTCCGGTTCCCAGGTCTAGGGCGGAAAGCGTGCGCGTCGCGGTCGGACGGAGAAGGTCCGCGAGCCGGATGGTCCAGTGCTCTGTTTCCGGGCGGGGGATGAGAACTGGAGGCCTGAGTTTTATTGAGAGTGGGCCAAATGGTTGGTCCTCTAGCGTGGGATGAGTTGCGGTTTGAGGCGTCGGGAGAAGGATGCACCGAGGATGTATTGCAGAGGTTCGCCAGCGATTCGACGGTAACCATCTCGTCAAGAGGAACTGGGGACTTTGCACGGTCATCCATTGGTACTCGAGGCTGCCTGCGTTTTACCCAGGCGAGAGGAGAGTCGAGCTAGGGACATGGACGAAGAGGAAATGGTCGGTTGATGGGCCGAACGGGCCGATGCTCTTCCCGAGACCCTGACCTTCAATTTTGTGGTTCAAGTGGTCTATTTGCTCCCGACCCCAACACCCACCCCGTAGGTCACTAATATGTCTGCCGCTATAAGGCCTGCCCCGCAAATCAGCCTTTTGCGAGTGCTATGGCGGCTCAGACCGTCACTGCCGCTGGCCAGAAACAGATACAGCCTCATCCTGGTCCTGGTGTCCCTGCTTCCCAGCTTCCCGCTTCTCTTAAGCGCAAGCAATCTCAACCGCGCTTCAGAACACGGACGACGAAACCCAGGACGAGTCTCGCCCTCTGCTCCGTCCCCCGCGCCCGCGGCAGAGATAGGCCAAAGAAAAAGAAGGCCAGTCGAGCCTGCGTCCATTGTCAAAAGGCCCACCTCACTTGCGACGATGGTACCAAGTTTACCGCTCCTTCTTCTCATGCTCGCGTGCTTACTCTATTTCGAGCGCGACCGTGTCAGCGCTGCGTCAAGCGCGGAATCGCCGATAATTGCACCGAGGGCCACCGCAAAAAAGCAAAATATCTCCTCGATGAGGAGGAACTCGGTTCGTTTTTTGTTCCCCAACCTCGCCGCCTGTATCCCGATCGTATGCCACGACAGAAAGGCTAAAGTCTCGCCGCGGCAAGTCTTCCTCTGTCCCCGAGGCCAGCGCAGAGCCATCCCCCGTTCAGCCTGCTGCACCACCACCACCACCACCACCACCCCCGCAAGCTCCACTGTGTAATTATACGCTGCTACTATTCGGACTTTTCTTGGCACTTACGGCAAAACCAGCTGCACCGGCACCACCGTTTGATCCTGGTGACCAAATGTTCGCCCCAGTTCCCTTCGACCCCAGCTTTCCATTTGGTTCAGAAGCCGCCAACCTCGAATATTCCATTCTGTCTGCCATCCTGGGGAACCCGAGTCCGCCACAAACGACCACGAGCCCCGTCCCCTCCTCCGGAACGCCGTACTCGTCCTGGCCGTCCGATGACCCTATGGAGTTCACGGCCCGCGCGGTTCGAACGAATTCGCTGCGACGTTCCCCGACGCGCAGATCGCCGTGCAGCCCTCGGACACGACCTCACCGAGCACGGGATTCCTCGCGTACGGATCGTTCTCGCAGCAGCAAGAACAGCAAGAACAGCAGCAGCTTCAGTACCAGTCGCAGTTCCAGCAGGAGCCACATCCGCTGCAACCGCGGTTCCCCCTCGACGGTCGCCCGCGCTCGCCTCACTTCACCGACAAGGAGTCAAATGGCGCCCTCCGCGTTGGCGCGCTCTCTCCCTCGCAATCCTCGTTCCCGCATCACAGCCCCGAGCAGCAGCAGCAACAACGACAACCCGGCGGCTCGCAGCTGGCAAACATCAACGACCGCGTGACGATGCCTTACGACTACACCGAGGGATACCACTTCCTCATGAAACACCTGCCCAGCCGGTGCGTAGCAAAAATCGGGTTGTTTATTGTGCGAAAAAAAGAGTTGCCTTGCGGACTCGAGCGCTGATTTTGTTTCCTTGCGACAACGCGAAAAGATTCGAAAAGAACGACATTTTGCGCATCGTGCGCGCGCTCGCGATCTTCCGGCCCTCTCTCATCGCGCTGCAAATGCCGCTCTCCTTTGATGACGAGGTGTTTGTAGAAAAGTGCTTTCAGCGCTCGTTACTCGTGCGTCTCTTCCCTTCGATTCCGTTCCTTTATTTTTGTTTCGTTTTAGCCTTCTGCGGTTTGATTAAATTTTTCACCGTTCACCGACCCTTCACTCTTCTTTTGATCACTTGTTTGATAAAAATTGTTTGACCGAATTAACGGCGCTCATGCCCCCGCAGGAGCTCGACAAGCTGATTTCGTTCAGCGGGACGCCAACGGTCGTGTGGCGGCGACGGGCGAGATCTGCCTCGTCGCGCCCGAGTTTTGCATGCTCACCGAGTGGTCGCTGGACGAGCTCGTGGGCCGGAAGAAGTACATCTACGAGGTGCGTTCCGTCCGCAGCGCTTTCCCCTCCCCTCTTTTTATACTCTCCTGTCGTGCGTTCATTCGTCCATTCTGTCGTTTTTTGCATCCGTTCGTTCCTTCGTTCTACCGCTGACGGACGCCACAAAAACAGCTGTTTGAGAACCAATCAGTCGTAGAGTACTGGGAGAACTTTGCGTCGCACGCGTTCGAGAACACGACGCAGTCGGTGTACTCGCACTGCGTGCTGCTCAAGCCCAACGGCGCACCCGTGCCGTCGACGTTCTGCCTCTCAATACGGAGGGACTTGTTCGACTTGCCTAGCGTCGTTATTGGTGCGTACGCCTCCCTGCTCTTCCTTGCTGTGACTGACCGATTTTGTGTAGGCCAGTGGCTCCCGCTTTTATAGCTGTGGTACCTTATCTCTATCCTATTCGTCTTTTTTCTTTCTTTCTTTTTCTCATGTGGGATATTGAAATCACGCTGTTACACTCCCATTGGCATCCATCCATTCATACGCATCGCGCATCCGTCCGTCCTCGCTGTCCGACTCCGACTCGTTCCGTTCTGTCCTTTTTTTTGGCTGCCTGTACCAACCCAACCAATACCGTGTATCGCTCTGACTTTGGCCTTAATAAATTTGTATTGTCCGAGAGGAATCCGAATAGTAATAAAGTATCTTATCTACTGCGCCGTACATAGTGCTCAGCTAAGCCCGCCCAGCCCGCTGCGCCGCATTACCACCCCCGACTCCGACGATGTCTATACTTGACCCTCGACGGCGGCGTACTCGCTTTCGACGCCAGGCTCGATCATGACTGCGTGGGCTATTATGACGAGGCCAGAGGCGCCGACGAGCCAGAAGAGCGTCCCGAAGGGCCCGGAGAAGATAAGCAGCGGGATGCCGATGCAGAAGAGTGTGATGTAGAGCGATTTTTGCGTGACCATGTAGTCACCGACTTGTGTCGGTTCGGGGGCTGCGCGTACAGGTTAGCACTTCCCTTCCTTACTTTGAGAGAAACAGAGGCGCACCGAATTTGTTGATGAGGGAAAAGCCGCCGACGAGGAATATGAGAGCGAAGAAGAGCCATAGGTTGGAGAGGAGGGCGTAGATGCCGAGGGCGATGATGATGAGGCCGTAGTTGCCTGGCGTAATGGAAAAGCGGGGTCAGACAAATGCAGCGCGCTATACGTGTCCGTTCTAATACTGACCAGAGAAATAGCGGGTGTTGTACGATATACGCTGCACAGAAAATTAGACGTGTGCCGCAGAGAGCTTGGAGAGACGCACTGAGGTGGCCGTGTTCAGGTCGGCAGGGCGCGAGATGCGCTGAACATCGAAGAATTCAACGGGACTGCGGAGGGCGGAGAGCCTCGCTTCCTATTTATTTTGTGCATTAGAAAAAGGGTATTGGCACAGCGAGAAGACGGACGCGGAAGGACTTGAGGGCGTCAGATACGCGCATGAGTTGCTCCATTGTGGTGGAAGGATGTGAAGGGTGTGGTAAGAGCGTAAAGAAGATTTGTGCAGAGAATGGCAGGACAGCAAGTAAACACGCGCACACTTTATAATTGGTTCATTCGCTGCGCATCCGCTGCGACCGCAGACCGTTAACAGGCCGCATCTCCTGCAGTATCCCGGCGCAGTCATACACCGGATACAGACATGATCCGCCGCACGCCCACCCTCATCAACATGAGCGACCTCGACGTCCAGGACGTGCGCGACGTCGTCGCGAAACAGAAAACAGACTCGTCGCTCATGCTCAAGATGAAGCGCATGGCGGAGAACCCTGCGATGGATACCGAGGATATGGAGATGCTCGACCAGCTCAAGGCGCGCTACGGCGACCGGGAGAAGCGAGGTTGGTGCATTGTACTTTTTTGGTCAATATTTATCCATTGTGCATTTGTAGATCCTGCTGGGACTAGTACTGGCGCCACGAACTGAATGCGGCTGCTCTTCGATCATTCTTGTATTTTTCTTTATGTATAGAATCTCGGAGAGGGATGGGAGTATGGGGAACAAATGTTGATGGTGGAGTGATGGTGGAGTAGGGCCACCGGGCCATTGGCCGCAGACAAAAGGGCGCGGAGTAACACCAGCTGGTATAGCTGGACAGGGAGAGGTGTTCAATATTACACCAGCACATGTTTATCTGAGGCCAAACACATCCAGCTGAATATGTCCAGATAATATACCGTAGCTGTATATGCCTGGGCAGGCACCTGCACGGATTCCCCTTGGCGGCTGGTCCGACAGGCAAACACCTGCGGCCTTTTACACAGCGGACTTTGCCAGCAGGACTATATCCAAAAGGAGACGCCCCCAGCAGCCTGCCGTTTGGTCTTTGCCGTGGGGTCAAATAAGACACGCAGATGGCCTCGAGCTCAATGCTTCCTGCAAACCTTGTCTTAAAAGTGTGCTTCCAATACACATGTTGGCCTAAATATGAGCGAGACAGCCAAGTCAAGTGAGGATGGGATGAGTTTATACTGGCTGAAGGCTACCTATCAGGCCTGATAAGGCAAAAAACAGACTGGTATGTATTGCACTGACACTTCTAGTTTAACATGTCTTCGTTAGTGTAGTGGTTAGGGCCATTTATATTGAGTAACCCCTCTTGAGTTCAATTCCTGCTGTCGACATTAATTCATAGGATCTTGGTGGCTTCACTGCTGACGGACAAACAAACTAATGTAGCTGGGACAAGTCAATACGATGGAACCCCTTCTTTTGCTTTTTTTTTTTTCACTTTTCTTACTTTTCCTGGGTCCTCTGATCAGGTTGTATCAGGCTGATAAGGCGTGTCAGATGGATCAGCCCTTATAACAGATTTTCTGGGTTATCAGCCCTTCACTGCTGACGGACAAACAAACTAATGTAGCTGGGACAAGTCAATACGATGGAACCCCTTCTTTTGCTTTTTTTTTTTTTCACTTTTCTTACTTTTCCTGGGTCCTCTGATCAGGTTGTATCAGGCTGATAAGGCGTGTCAGATGGATCAGCCCTTATAACAGATTTTCTGGGTTATCAGCCCCTTCAAACCTGACGACCTGACAGGACCTGATATGCCCAAATCGGCCCTCATTTGCCATTTGAGATTTTTCCAACATGATTAAGTAGGGATATCAATTATCTAAGTCAAAGTTGGTAAGACTGGAGGTGTATACATGGACAGGAGGAGAGGGAGGCCCAAGGGCTTGTGCCCACAGGCTGATGCTCACAGGGAAACATCGGCGGGGAAACATCGGCGGGCAAACACCTACAGGCCACTGACCACAAGGAAATGTCAGTGGGCAAATGTCGGCTGGTAAAGGTTGACAGGCCAAGACCCAACGAGGTTGACCTAGGCATGTTCCTCCTACCTTGCTTGCATTCCGACATTGGCATGCAGGGATGTGTGCTCAAGGAAAGTAGTGGAGCCACTTGGCTTACGAGCTTTGTTGTCAGGTATATACAGCTTGCATTGATTTGTGTGCAAGAGAGACAACAGCTATTATAATCTACTAGATTGAAACTTAGTTACAGAAATATATAATATTTTTGGGACAGTTTGTGGCAAGGTTCAATCACAGATGAGTACTTGCAGGTAGATCCCTGGACGGAAGAGCGAGCGGGCTTTGACGATCAGGCTAATGGCCGCAGGCGCGACTCCACCGTAGAGTCCCGTGGAGTCCCGTGGACTCCACCATCAAATTTGATCCCTATACTCTCGAACTTCTGGAATCTCGCAAGGTAACACCAATGTGTAGCAAGAACGATGGAATAGACAGCGCAGAAACTTTGCAAATACACCTGGACCCCGGAGCGGATTTCAATGCCGGAGGCACATTTGCGGTTCAAGGGCACGCCGCTCAAATTTCGAGGTCATAAGCGTGCTGCGAAAGACCTCAGGGATGGGTCGATGCTCCTGCGGTTTCAAGGACGATGAGGTTCACTTGGGCGGAAGTCCTTCCGCCAAAACCGTCCTCAACACCAGCTCCAGGAAAACGTCAACATCCTCTTTCAAATTCCTTCAATTTGGTTGCTGTAGAGAGAACCTCCGCAGTCGCAAAGTTGACCCCGAACAGGCAGCCGCAGGAGGTTACGTTGACGAGCTGGCATGTAAGCTATGCTGAAAACCGAGTGTCAGGTCAACGACGCACATGCATAACAGAAGAAACGTATGTCCCCAGACAGCATTTTCCAACTTGCGTCTAACCTTTGGCATATAGGCTGGCCCCAAGTACTATTGAGTGTGTTCCATTGTTGCAGTCCTTCGCATGTACTGACTTTGTTTCTTTGTTTTAGTAGATTCTCCGCGGCGGAACTTGAGGTTTGGAAACATCTTGAGCTTTGCCCTCGAAAGGTTGTTGGCTTTTCAGAGATATCTCTGGTGCACAATTTCTCTATCGTACCCACATCCACCAGCGCTCAACAACTCTGTCGTCCACGGTGGCTTCCTACCTTCGTTAGAGCCTGGAGGAAGCGGGGGGTTCAAATCCTCCCGGCGGCCTGCCACTTGGGGCACGTTTTTGTGGTCCGGTTGAATGGTCACTCGCATAGTCATGCATAACATATCTCGGATCTACAAAGCTAAGTATTGGATGAGGACCAAAAGCCAAACCATTTTTTTTTGCTTCTTGAGGAATGATGAATTCCGACTAAAGCTTCACGTTGGACACAAAACGGTCGGACGTGGGTCAAAGAAATCACTATTTTCGTTGACAAAAAGTTTCGGACACTATTCTGGCGGAGCTTCATGATCACGGTCATTAATGTGGATGGTGGACTGTACTTATCCTGAAGTCTCAAGCAAGTCTTGCTTCTGCCATCAATCAGCACACGTGATCGCGATTATTTCTCCACGTGATCGCGCTCTTCTGAGCGAAACGACGACGCTATGCCTTCCCGGAAGAAGGCAGGACACTCAGCTCGCAGTCATAATTCTCTCCCTCTTGGAGGAAATCGCTCGCTCATGGATCTTCCTCTGGATGTTTTGCTCGAGGTGCGCCATTTCGTTCCATTTTACCATTCAGATTTCTTGCTAACTGAACGCGCGTAGATTCTCAAAGTAACCCATCCCATGGGTCTTTTATTTTTGGCTCGAACCACAAAGGCCCTCCGTGCATTCCTTCTCAACCGTAGCAGTGCTGAGTCCATATGGCGCACGTCCTTCGAGAACGCGGAAGGCTCCCCGCCCAAATACCCATCGTACACGAACCAGATTCAATGGACGCGTCTGCTCTTTGAGGAAGTGTGTCATGTACGTCTCGTGGGCCTCCTGAGTGTCTGTTGGTCTCTGAACACCCAGAAAGGTTTGTGATACGGAACTAGAGCATGACTACTCGTTCGATCCTATTTGGTGGGAGTTTGGTGCGAGATATTGCAGTGGATGCTGTACAGGACAGTGCGAATCTGTTTTTTTTAGTTTTTTTCTCATATTTTGACGCCCTGCTTCTAGGCTCATGGTACAAGGCTTCCTCGGGCACTTACAAACAGCCGCGCCTGGTCGTATAGATTTAATGATATCTTCCCTCGCGTCAATGGTATGCTCCATGAGGACGTGTTACTCCAGCGGCTCACTTGATTCAAGGATACTACCTCGTCGCTGACGTTAATCAATTCATGGCGAAATACTCTTTGGCAAAACCGGCTTATGACTATGGTTACTCTAATTACTATGGTAATCCTAGACCTTACGAGTACGGACCCAACGTCCAAGTCAGGCATATCTGATCCAAGAACGTCGGAATCAAACAATGGTGTTTACAGAGGTCTGTGATTCTCGGACATTCATTTTTCCATCATTCATGGCTCCAGTTTGCAAAAATTTGCCGGCCATGGATGAGCAGCATCGTAGCTACTCGAAAGCTTGAGGTGGAGAAGCAGAAAGACGCCCGATGGGAAGCGTGAGTTTGTGCATTTTAAAAAAACACTCACTCACCGTCTCCCAGTATCAAGACCAAATTATGTGAAGCTGGCTGGCAGGCTTCTTTGATCCACCGAGAAGACTACAATGAACTCGAGCTGGTAAACACTCACCGAATTCTCACCGACGCAGGTAATTCCACCACCTCCGAGCAAAATTTCAGTAGTATCTGACGCGTTCCGAAGAATGGAAAAAAGTCAAATCAAAGCTCTTCAAACAGGTAACCTCGACTGTCAAATCTGCGGTGATGGAGGAACGATTCCAGACCCTCGAGCAGGCATTCGCTTCGCACCTCCCCAGCCTTACCCAATCCCTTGCATTCTCCCCCAGGATCATAGATCTTGCCCTCCTGCCCGATGTTCGCTCAATTCTGGAACGCGACCTGAAATTAGTACTCACAGTCGATGACCTAAAGACCACTCTCCACTCTAAGCTCCCTAATCTCCTGGCGGTGTGGTCCAGTTCCTTCGCGGTGCAGCTTCGAGACCATACGCGCGCTGCTCTCAAATTGCCTTCCGAAGACCCCTTCGAATCCGCCCTTGCATATTTCGTTTGTGAGAACAAGTGCTGTCGAGGCTACTTCGCGGAGAAAAGACAGTTGTGTCGCGCGGGTTATCACAACAAGAACCATCGAACCCAAGCTCAATCAGAAAGCTATGAGGAACGGCGGCGTCGTTTTTCAATTGCGAACCACACACGGTGGAAGACATGTTTAGACTCGAGCATGCACTCACGATACTGCCGGATGTCATCAAGCTCTACGGGAAGGACCCAGAAACTGCGACGTGCCAAGAGATGGATGCAGTACCAGGAAAACTTTGGTGTATGCGCTGCGTGAAAAAAATCAACCAACGAGCTGGAGAGACGCGGTGCGCCTTTGTTTCTTTGGTAATGCTCCGGCTGAACGACGCATAGGTTGCACACAGTATAAAGTTCCATGAACGTGTCTCATCTCTGAAACCGCGCTGGGAAGTGGACATTGAGACCGAGTAAATTGTAATAATTCCGCATGCTACAGTAGTGTAACAAGAGTGTACCAAGTCGTTCAGTATGTCACATTTACGCGTTTGTTGTCAAATTCGTTCCACCGACGGGTGAGGGCATCGAAAATAAGATGCGCGACGTCCTTTCTCGATATGGTGTAGCCACCTGGCAATCCCTTTTCGCTCACGCGATAGCTCTTCTTCCCTGTCCCCTCAGTTTTGTCCGCGACACAATCCCCATCTGTTAACAATGATGGTCGGATGATAAGGGCGTGTTGAGTGCTCCCCTGGCGGGTAGCCCCTGCGCTCCCTCCAACGGTCGCCCAAGATGGCTGCTGAGCCGTCCCATGGGTCTTGTCATTCCAAGTCCAACCAGCGCAGTGAAAAATGACGCGCTCCATGGTTACTTTGTCCCGATGCGGGGCGGGGAGTAAAATAGCGTAGAGCGGCTTAAGCGGGAGCGGAAGGGACTTGTGCCCATCCGCACCAATTCCAGAACCTGATATTACCACAAACTTTGGCTGGGGTGCGGCCGTGTATGTGGGCATTGTGGAAGGACGTTCAGAACGCATCTGGTGCAGAGATCAGCCGGGGTTTGCACGAAACCTTTGGTAATGCTGAATGACGGAATTGTGCCTAGCAAGCGAGTTAACGGTGCAGCAGACTCCCCAGTGAAATGAAATACCGACGGTGAAGATGACAGCATCTACGACGCCGGCCTCGTCCCAAGCACGTTGGGTGTCTGCTTCGATGCTGGCATCGCCTTTCACCAATCGTGCATGGCCGGACTTGACATATTTCTGGATGGTCGCGTCGCCATCGAAAGCAGAGGGCGACCGGAGAAGAAGTGTTACAGTCGAGCCTTTTTCTATGACGCAATACTCAGCAAACACGAGTCATTCGCGGAGGAAACTGACCAAGAAAGCGAATAGCAGCAAAATATCCGATATTGCGCGAGGCACCGATCGACAGAACATTCAACGGTGCATGGAGAAGATAATGGGTTGGAGGGAAGTTGGGATGATTCAAAGGCTTGTGGGGTAGTGATTGAGCATGGCGGAGGACGGTCGCCTTTTGTACAACGTCGGAGACGACGGTGTGAGCGTAATCGGCAGCCGTCGACAGCCACTGTGTCCAAGCACAGGTTACCGCACGCCATAGGTTTTAGTCGGAATTGATTCCCAAGCATGCCCGTAAGGTGCAGACCGCGTTTGTCTGATTCGTGAGCGTCGTTGGATAAGCCAGGCAAAATGGCTGCCGGAACGGGGTGCCGTTGAACCGTGGGCATGGTCACGGGCGGCAGTCCTAGCCCGCAGGACGTCAATGCGCAGTATGATTAAATCGGGAAGACCTGGACGACTGGCGACTCGTCGCAATCCTCTCGCCCCCATATTCTCGACGCGATCATCCGCAATTCTCGAAGGAAAAATTCGAACTTGAAAACCGCGAGATGCGTTATTGCCGACTCCATCATCACTCTACTCGCAGCAGCGGCGCCGTCCAGGTTCGGCGGTAGGGAATTTATCGAAACGAAAGTACTCAACTTGACGTTCTGATACTGTCATTTCCCACAATCTTCATTTTAATTTTTGCCCACAACATCAAAAATTCAGAAAAATGCAACCGTGTGTGTCCGATAGGTACACCTCATTCTAAAAAGCTCTTCCGAAATCCTGCCACAATCTCACAAGTCAGCATGCAGTCCACTGCACCCCCCACTCGGAAAAAGAACAAGAATGAGACGCACCTTCGAGATCCTGCCGGTCGCAAAACGACGCGAGGTCCGGCCGCTGCATGTGCATGCACGCAGTGCGCAGACTGTCCCATAGCGCGGTGGTCGTCACGCCGCTTGTGTTCGTGTCGGCGCTGTAGGACACGCCGTCGCTTTCCTGCAGCCCCAGCGCGTCGAGGATGTGGCGCGCCGCGTCTTCGAAGCGCTATATGTAATAATTCAGTTAAAAGAGCACACAGTAGAGGCGGGATTTTTTTACGCGGAGATTTATGCATGAGATGCCCAGGTTAAACCTAGACGATTCGTCAAAGGGATATAGATAACGCGAAAAGGCAAGATCTTACCTGGCTCGAATATACATGGGGTTGAGCTCGAGGGCCCGGAGGTAGTACTGCAACGCTTCTTCAGCGCGCCCGCTATTCGCCATCGTCGCACCGACGCGGTTGTACAACAGCCAGTCATCAGGCCGGACAGCCAAGGCCGTCCGGAAACAATCCTGCGCCTTGGCGTAATCCTACAATATATCAGCACCAGTTCACACAAGTCCGCACTCACGAACCTCATTAGTATTCAACAACACCGCCAGCGCAATCTGAATATCCGCGTCAATCGCCTCACCCAGCTCGCTCCGCGCCATCTCAATCAAGCACTGTATCAAGCTCGCAAACCGCTCCGTTATCGATGCGTCCGCCACGTCCGGATGTGCCGCTCTATAATGCGCGACGGCGGTTTTGTACCGCGCATTCCGGTCGACCCACTCCCGCACGGCGTCGTGCGTCCCACACGGTTGCCGTCGTTCGTATGTGAACGGCGAGCGCGAGCCACGCGGCGAGGTAGTTCGGGTCGAGCTCGACGGCGCGCGTGAGCGCCTGGAGCGCCTGTTTCTCGCGCTCATTCGCTTGTTGCTTGACCCCGAGGTCAACCACGCAGAGGCGTCGGTCATGTTGCGTTGCACCGCCGCCTCGAGCTCGAGTACGCTCTGTAAACAAATGTTAGTTCAAGTAAAATAAAGCAACAAGGAAAACGAACATCAACATTGGCTGCCTCCCGCCGTGCGCCAAATGATGCCTCGTCGTCAAGCTCGGCGTGTCGGTCACGTACGGATTTTCCGCTGAAACTCGTACTGCACGACAGGGTGAATCCCGGTACTGGTCGCCTCGAACGCGTCCCAGTCCGCTTGTAGATGCCCCCATTCGTTAGACTGGGCATTGGTGCTTGCATTGTTGAGCTGGGACTGAGACGTCGACGCCTGGACGCCCAGTAGTGCTGGTACTCTGCGTTCTCCTGCCGGAAGTACGCGTCGTTCGGGTCCTCCCCCAACATCTGCTCCTCCGGCGTTTGTTGCCGGTCCTCTTGACGTAGTTCGCCGAGCCGCTCCCTCGCCACATCCGCAGCGAAGCTCACGAGCTTGCGCGGCCGGTCCGATTCAAGCATACCGCCGATGGGAACAGGGTCCATAGCGCGGCCCTTCCTTTGACATCTACCGCCTGCGCCTGAAAGTCACTCGCCCACCCTGACCCTGCCTGCTGGCCCGTATTTGGTACGACCTCGTTTCCCTCCACCACGACCTCGCGGTCTCGCAGCCCACGCATCAGCCCAGAAACGCGCTGTTCTGAATTTCTGGTTCGTCGCCTGCGCGTCGCGTACGGTTTCGAGTAGCAGCCCCGCGGTGCGTGCGAGCTCATCTGCCTCTTGCGCCACCTGCCCCGCGTCAATCTGTGGTGCAGCTTGCACTTGTGGTGTTTCGAGTTGCGTTGCGGTTGTAGGGGTGACGGCGAGGAGCGTCTCGAACTCGCGGTCCCACAAAATCTCTGGAATAGATTCTTAGTTAATTTATTTCGCTTACTTCATGACGTGGAATGTGGGGAAGGACTACGATCGTGTTGCTTCGTGTGGGCTGTTGAGGCTGCTGCTGCGTCATATGCATTTGCATCGGAGGGACATAGTTTTGCATCGGCCCCTGTGACGCGAAGGGGGAGAACATCGGACTAGGACCCCATTGCTGCTGCTGTTGCTGCTGGGCGGCTGAAACGCCTGCGGAGTTCATCTCCCGCTCGACCTGAACGTGGCTGCCTTTCTGCAGGCCGCCCGAGCCCGGTTGCGAGTGCTGCATGAAATCCGCCGCCCACGCTGCCGCCACAGGTGGCGCCGGCTGCTGTTGCTGAAACGCACCCTGCATCTGCGTCGGCGGCAGCGATCCATGCAGCGCAGAGAGATCGAATGCGCCTCCAAATTGAGGTGCGGGTTGGCCCGCAGAGAAGAACCGAGCCGCGTCTTCGAGATGTGCTGCGCCACCGTTCGGTGTAGACGTTTGAGATCTGAAAGTTTCTCTGGACGACCCCGCGCGGTTCGCACTGCCGAAATGGTCCTATGTCGGAGGTTAAACACTTTCCTTAGATCCAGAGATGTCTTGTAGTACCTGCTGCAGCCCTCTATCCTGGTCGAAGCGCTTGGAGAGGCCCTGGAGGCCGTTGGACGGACCGCAGTCGGCATTGTTCACCAGCATCGGCAGCGCCATCGTGGTTGTAATTCAATAGAACCCGAGTTTTCAGTTGCTGTTAACGCCGCAGACGAGGGTAAAGCTCAAGGCCAAAAAGACTTGTCATAAATGAGGAAATACAGTACAAGTCAATAGCCGGTTACAATCATGTGTTTACTGGATATCGGCCCAAAAGACAGGAAATTAGGTGCTTGTACAATTCTCTCGCTCCGACTCTCAAGATAAAAAGGGGTTTATGCCTATTGCTGCTGCATCTGCGGTGGCTGCTGCTCCCCCATCCCCTCGTGCTGCATCCCCTGGTCGCGCACGGCACGGCAGTCAGCCCCGCCGTCGGAACGCACTGAAACGAAATGCGAGTTAGTCATGCCAAGGGTTCGGGCTGAATGCTTACAATGTCTCTGCAAAGGATGGTCAGTGAAGAACCAACGGACGGAAAGGAGACTTACGTTCAGGGCATCTAAACGACTGAAAGTCTTCTTACATCCGATGCATATGTTGGTTTGCGCTTTGGTGGTATGAAGTGCTTGATGACGCCTGTAAAAAATGACGATTAAGACCAAATCAGCAGCACAGCATTGTCCGTCGCGTACTTGCAATCATGCTGGCGCGCGAACCCTTTCTTGCAATTCGGCCAGTCGCAGACATAGGGACGTTCTTCCGTGTGAGAGCGCAGATGGCCTGAACCAGACAATCAGTACCACGAAAATAAATTCGCAAAGACGAAAGTAGCGACCTCTCAAGTTGAAGCGGCGCGTGAAGGTGCTCCCACATCCGGGCACGGGACAGACAAAGTGGGCCTCGTTGCGGCGTCTGCTTTGACTGGCCAGCTGGGTCGCACTCGTCGTCACCTGCTGCTTCTCGACCTGGAGTATCGGGGGAGACGTGGGACGCCGTTCGCGGACGGATAGTGGTTGACGCCGGGACCGCCCGGAGGCATGCCATCGGCGCCTTCGCTGCCTGGGGGCGGGGGGCCCTGCTGAGAGCGAGCATAAAGTTCTGCAGCGCTTGGCTGGTAGTACTGGGCTTCGGGATGCGGCTGAGCATCATGGGGGGGTTGCTGCATCTCGGGGGAGGACCGTATTCTGGGCCGCTGGGGTGTGTTGCCGGACCGACATTAGGGATGTTTTGCTGGTGCTCGGGAGCATACATTGGCGGGGGAGGAGGGCCTGTCGCAATGATGTATTGAGGTGTGGTCGACATTGGCGATATGTTTGGTATTGGATTGCGGCGCGCGGTGGGGATGCGCTTGGCTGGTCGTCGAGGTCTTGGGCGATCTGTGGCGGTGGGTGGTGGCTGTTCAATGCAAAGAGGCGATGCACCCATTTCGCCGAGTTTTGTTCCAAATCTCGTCATTTCCCACGCGATTTGCCCAGATATAGACACATCTTTTGCACAAATCCGCGTAAATATCTGTACCCCCCAACTGGGGAAATACGGGCTTTCGAGAAGCATCAAGGCTGTGTAAGCAGTGCCAGCAAAGTAGCCGACCCGCGTGGCGCGCGCTAAAACATATGTTCTCAATATACAGCAGCTCGCACACCTGAACACCATAATCAATCTATCTATCTAATTTACACGCATGCCCGTCAACACCACAAATTATGTTCATACAGCTTTACAGATACATCCCTTCGAAAGGGTTTACTACTCGAATATATGCGCGTCTAATAGTCTCCTCCTCCGCATTAGCTCCGTCTCCGAAATCGCCTGTCCCCCGCTAGGTTTGGGCTTGGCATCCTCACTCGAGCTCACAACCCGGCTGTGCCCCGGAACCGCCGCCTCGCCATCCGTATCAGGCGACGTTGGGTTCGTTTCTGTCGGCGACCGAGGCGTACGTATGCTCCCATTGAGCGACTCGGGCGGGGAGCGCCGCTTCGGCACGAACGTAATGCCCGAGTCGTCCGTCTCATCCGTTTCTGAAGTCGAGAAGCTGTCTTGCGGAATGGGTTTCCGCGCCGGGCTGTCCCGTCGCATGGGAGTGACCCGTCGGTGGCCTAAAGGAGGCGGCGGCGCCCGTACCGAATAGCGCTCGAAAGCCCCATCGATCCACTCTGCCAGCTCTTCGATCACCTGGGAACACGTTCAGTGTTTTGTCTCAAAGTTGAGAAAATCAACATACCGCCTTCGCCTCCACCATGAGCGACGGCATCTGCAAATACCCATGACTCCACTCGCTCCAAATAACAAGCTGCACCCAGTCCTCCTCGTTCTGCTGATACAACCGATCCCGTTCCCGCTTCAGCGCCGCAAGGTCCACTGGCGAATCGCTCGCATTCGCAGTGCTCATCCGGAGACTCTCCCCAAAACGTGTGCTCTTCCCGGAAATCGCCAGATCTAGCTCGACCTTCCGTGCGCGCTTCGCCTCCCGCACACGGCCCGCAAAGATCACGGTGTCGTCCACGAGTGGGTCCTTCTCCCCGCACTGCATGAGTATGGGCGGAAACTGCGCCAGGATGTGCGCCGGCGCGAGGATGGGGGAGAGGTGGTAGTCCGTAGCAAAGTCGGGGTTGCGGTGTGGGCCAATATACAGAATCGCCATCGCGCGCATCTATACAAAAGAAAATAACACTCAGTATTTTGTCTTGGAACAAAAAAGGGCGCAGCAGAAAACCTCACCATACTCGGCGTAATAACTCGATCCTGGAAATACCCCGTCCGACTCGTCATCGTCAGCCTTGTCCCAATCGGCTCCTTCTGCTTGCCCTTGCCGCCAAACCGCTCCGTCGCGCGCGTGTTCGCCTCCTCCACCGCAACGCTCAGCTCCTGCTGCTGCTTCACTACCGCGCTCTTGCTCCTCGGAATCCCGCCCTTGACGCTCCCATTCCCCGCTGAATCCGGATACACGTACCGCACGCGCGCCTGGATCGGCCGGTCCTCCTCGCGGTACTTGGCGTAATCCTGCTCCTCGTCCTCATTCTCGTCCTCCTGGTCAGTCGCCACGTCGACCTGCACGTCAAGCGAGTTGGGCCGGTGCCGCGGCTCAAGGAACGTGCTCCTCCGGCTGCTCGGCGTCTTCAACGAGCTCGACGAGCGCCTCTTCCTCGGACTGGAAGGCGTAGCATCTTCCTCGTTCTTCTCCCCGCCGCTCTTCTCGCCCCCACTCTTCTCCCCGCTACTCGTCAATCCGCGGATAGTGTCCTTCCAGCTCGTCTGCCGCTTCAGCGGCTTGCGGCGCGGCACACCAGGACGCTTGTCCCCCACCATGCTCAGCGGGCTGACATGCTTCAAATGGTCTTTCTGCGCCGCCAGCTCCTTTAGCCCAGGCAAGCTATGTCCGGAGCTCTCTTCTGTCCGCAGCACCCGCAGATTATCCGGCGTCATCCAGCTGGTGAAGTTGAAGTCGAGCGCGGCGTAGTTGAACACGAGGGCAATCGGCGGGGGGAGGACGGCGAGGCGGTTGACAGGGTTCATGTTGTGCTCAATAAGCTTGAAGACAACGTTAGCGGCGACAGAGGCCCCGGCGGAGTCGCCCGTGATTAAGACGTTGAACTGGCGGCCGGACATTCCAATGAGCGTGCCCACTGTAATGAGGGATTAATATTTTGTGAATGGAATTTGCGGAGATGACCTACTGGATTCTACCAAAAGCTTGTAGGTGTCGAACGCCTCGTCGATAGCGAACGGATACGGATCTTGAATACAGGTCAGCGAGTATGCGGAAGCATAAAATGACTTGACCATACATTCAGGAGCTTTGCCATAGTCGATAGAAAGAACAGGCTTCCCCGTCGTAATTGCCCACATTCGGAGGCGCTCCTATTTGTTTAATATATGAGATACTTCCGTTTTCTCCGAGGAATAACAGGGCTCGCCTCGTGATGCTCCGGTGACATGGCGACGAAGCCACCGCCAGGGAAATCGAGGATAAGGTCCGTAGCTTTGCCCAATTGTTTCTCAGGGAGAGCAAAGAATAAATAACCTGTTATGGGCCGTTCGTACGTCGAAGAGGTCGGCCGGGCAAGGAGAATCTTGCGCCGGATGGTCACCCGGGGTAAATGCGTGAAGGCTCGAATCTGGAGGGATGTTAAACGGAAGCGCGGGCGAAAGCGAAACAAGACGTGCGTATGGATTGGAGGTCTTTTCCCAGCAACGGCGGAGCATTTCAACGGTGGGCACGGCGCGGAAGCGTTGAAGCTGGAATCAGGAAACGGATGAGTAGGCAAACTGCATTACGAGGTACGGACTGACCTTTTGGTCCGCCTGGTCGGGATAAATGATATAGTACCCCGAGAAGAGAACGGAGCAGATGTCTCGTATCCATTTTGTTCGTATGGACATGGCGGTAGCGAAGCCTGCGTCAAGGCCGGTGTTTATCCAGGTAGCGCGGTAGTACGAGGGCGAATACTTTGAGGGAATTAGCAGCAAACACCTGAGCTTCAGCTGCACGAACCAGGTTGGCAAGCGGCTCCGGGGCTGAACAGAGGGTCAGACATGAACAGGGAAACAAAGCAGGATAGCGCACATTGCAGCCCAAGCATCTTGTCGAAGTTCCGGACAACATAGACGGCGGTCAGAGTGCTCGCAATGATTTGCCATGGCGTGAAGCGCTGAAGCCGCTTGTTTGCGGATCTTAGCCACAGTAATGGGAGCCCTCTGCGATTGCCAGCGAGTATCCGCCAGATCCAGAATATTATAATCAAGAAGACCTGAAGAAATCAGCGGTCTCAGCATGATCCAGAGCGAGGAGAAGGTGAGCAAAGCCACCAACCTGAGCTCTCTTCCAGGATGGATTTGGGCGGCCAAAGAGATGGTCAATCATGGCGACTGGTTAGCTTGCGCAGAGAATCGCGCTTCGTTGAATATCGTCGCAAGCAGTCTTGCTAAATGCGGTGGTGGTGGCGAAAGGGAGGCAGTTTGAGTTAGTTTGAGTTGGAGTTTCATGTGATTGATCACTGCTCCGACTTCATGTGTTTTCCAAAAAACGTGGCTTTTGCTACTAGAGATTTCGAGACCTCTTCTAAAATCAAGTAAAAAATTCAACACATTTTCTTCGATGCTTGGAGGATTTCGCGAAGTCAAAGTAAATAAACTGGCCGCTTCTACGAGCAGAATGAATATTTTAGAGGGCGCCCGTGATTACGAGCTCGATTGATTCGATCGCGGTGATCTGATACGCGGTGGCACCTTGTTCCGGACCGGCGGGCCGCCAGTTTCCTTTTCGAGGTTCTTGCGCTCGCATCCACGTTCGCCATGCCAGGTAACGTAGCCCCCGCTCGCAAACCTGCCTGACCACTCGAATCCAGCCACAAAAATCGGGCTCACATCCATCCGCACCGATGGCGACGACAAAATCGAGATCGTTAACCAGCTGGTCCTCCCGCACAAAACAGAGTTCATCCAGATCAACACCATCGACGAGGCGCACGACGCGATCAAGACCATGAAAATCCGGGGTGCACCCGCAATCGCGAGTCTCGCGGCTCTGGCGTTCGCTGCCGACCTCTCTCGCGCGGTGAAGGCGTCTGCGGACTTTGTCGCGTCGCCGGAGGGCGTGCGCGCGTATGTTACGCCGATCCTCGCGCATTTGTACACCGCGCGTCCTACCGCTGTGAATCTGGGTAACGCGACGCGCCGTCTAACCGCGACCCTCGACGCCTCCATTTCGGCAGGCAAGACCGGGCAGGAGGTATGCGCTGATCTCATCGCTGAGGCGCACAAAATCAACGACGAAGATGTCGGACGCAACAAAGAGATGTCAAAATGGGGTGGCGAATGGCTCATCGACGTCGTCAAGCAAAACGGCGGGTCAGGGACCGAGCTCAATCTGATGACTGTGTGCAATACTGGATCCCTGGCCACCTCTGTGCGGACATCCTTCCTTCGCTCGTACAAAAGTTAAGCTCGAATGCAGGGGTACGGCACGGCGCTCGGGTTAATAACGTATCTGCATGAAACGGGCAAACTGGGCACCGCGTATTATACCCAGACGGCGCCGTACCACCAGGGATCGAGGTAGCCGTTTCTCTAAAAGCAAGCGTCCGAAAATGAAATTCCGGCCACAGACTCACAGCCTTCGAGCTGCAGACTCTCGAGATTCCGTCCGTAATGATCTGCGACACTATGGTCGGGTCTCTTTTCCAACATCACAAAATTCACGCTGTCGGTGCGCTTGTTTCGATTTCTTTTCACATTGATCCTAACTCATGTACCCTTTCAAAGTGGTGGGTGCCGACCGCGTAGCTAAAAACGGTGATACCGCCAACAAAGTCGGTTCTCCATCCATTGCCTTTCAACATTTTTCACCGTACTTGTACAGATCGGCACATACAACGCCGCCGTCATCGCCGCGCGGCACAAAATCCCCTTCATCGTCGTAGCGCCAATCAGTACCGTCGACCTCGCAGTCGCCGATGGGTCTGGGTACGTCCAAATAATCCACACTCTATACTTTCCTGCAAGACATTGACAACCAAAATCAACCGCACACAGAATCCCTATTGAACACCGCCCCCCGCTCGAAGCCTGCCTCGTCCGCGGCGCCATCCACCCACCTCCCGACGCCGGCGAGGCCACGCAGGCAGTCGTGATGATCACCCCCCCGGGCCTGAAGGGGATCTACAACCCGAGCTTCGACGTCACCCCAGCGGAGCTCATCACCGCGATCGTCACCGAAAAGGGCGTCGCGACGCGAAGGGAGGGGGAGCTGGTGTTTGACTTGAGTGGGGTTGTGTAGTGTTGCGGTTGCGGCTTGCGGGTGGGGTGGAGGGTGGAGTGGTGTATCTAGACTGTAGACTATACAAGGCCCGAGGGCCCCGGAAGAAATCGAATCGGTTGTGCTGTAACATCTCGAATGCGGCGTGGAAGTCAGAGCGCAATACCAGTCACAAAAATTCGAGGCTGGTCGTTCGAGCGGGATTCCACAGATTTAGGCCGCCGGAGGATGAGAGCCTGTGTATATTCTTATTTGTCAGTGGAATGAAATTGAATTCAAGGTACACCAACCGACCTTGCCGAGTGGATTGTCGGAAGACGCGTATGCGATGGCCATACTGGGAGTGGTGAACGCGCACCAGAGACGGGCTGCAAGATAAGTTTGCATCAGCACCCAAACCGTTGGTTTCATATGAAGAACCAAAAATCGATGGAATACATACCAACCGTCTCGCCCCGTCCATCCTCCTCTGTCGTCAGTAGCACTACTCCGGCGCTCGGGTCTGGATTGGCGGGACTCCGGCTTGGTACTACGCATGAAAATCAGTGCCCAAACAAATGAGCAGTGTCCAAATAAAATGAGCAAAGAAAACAAGGGAGGACTCACTCCAAAATTCCTCCGCGAGCACGCGCTGTAGGATTGAGTGCACGTCTACATCCTCTTCTTCTTCGTCGTCGGTTTCGTCTCCACCTTGATTCTCTGCCATAGAAGTAGTGGGAGGTGACGCATCGTCGAGCGCCTCAGCGATAGTGCGCGCGAGGTTCGCGCGGACGATATACTCCCCTGTTCCTGAATTCAGGATCAGTACACAATCGAAAAGGAAAAAAAAGAAAGAGGCAGGAGGGTGAGATACACAACCTACCGGACACGCTGCACGCCATCCCCACCCTGGACTTTCGCTTTGCATCCCCGGATCTGGACGCTTCCGCCTGGGCCCAGCACCCCGCACCAAAGACCGCCGCCTCCCCGACACGCCCTGTGTGTTTGAGCAGAATTCCGCCGCTTGAGACGCCGGCTGCGATTGAGTAAGGTAGATTCGAGTTTGAATTTGAGCTTGAGCCCGAGTTGGAGATGGACGTGGGTGAAGAGACGAAAGCAACGGCGCCGACAGTGTCTTGCATTGCGTGCAGGTCGACAACATCCTGGCCCTCGTCTTCCGCGACGTCCAAGTCTTCTACGGCCTCGGGAACGAGACCGGCCGAGGACGACGCGCCCTCGAGCCTTGCCTTCCACACCTCCCACGTCTTCCTTGCGCGCGGTGTCACCAGCAACTCTGGCGCAACGAGAAATTTTCCGCCATCTTGGTTTCCAGCGAAAAACCGAGAAAAATCCTCCGCGAACGCGTGCGCCCCATGCGACACGAGGGTTAAAGGCGGAATTCGACCCAGGGGATCAGGAACGCGCGCATGTTCAAGGATAAGGCGCGCGAGGCAGATGGGGTTTCTGATTCCTACACAGAAGACAGTGAAGTGAATATTGCGTACTTTCAGAAATAGAACGAACCGGAAACGGCACCGACGCTGCCAAAGTCGCCTGTTCGGCCGTCCATGAGCGCGGCGTCACACTCGACTGTACCGGCAAGAGTTAGATTCGAACCATAGCCTACCGATGTTCAAGTTACTCCTTAATCTGAGCCCAGACCGCGAACCTGCATTGAGCAACGGTGAATCTTCCAAAGATATAATCGCGCGTTCTACGAGCTCCAGAGCTGACGGGGCCGTGCTACCAGAGGCGGGGAAGGTAGAGGACAGAGTCTGCGTGCACGCGCTGGGATTGTCTCAAGTCGGTTCATGCTGGAGAATTCAAGGAGTCGAAGAGGACTGACAGCTGCAGCGCTTTCTTCACCTCCGCTTCCGAGGTTTTGCTGTGAACGCCTGCGCCGCCGTGTACAACCACATATGTTTTCGGGGTCATCGAAATGCGCAATTCAAGCAAGGACTTCACGAAGCGAATAAATTTGATGTTTTTCGCCACAGGACGCGTCAAAAGAAGCACGTCAATAAATGCATACAACGCGACTTAAGCGCTTAAGCATCCGCCACCATCATCTACTGTATCCACTCACATCAAAAGGTCGGTTGATTTTTGAAATAATTCATTCTTCCTCCTTGACGCGTCAAAGATTCAACTCATGCCACAAGTGTACGCGACGCCGCTCCTTACCCTTTGCCAATCTGTCCGAGTCGCCACTCCATTCGACCACAGGTCGGCCTTTACGGGACTCTTTCTCCTTGCTCTGTTGACAAAATTTCAGATATGGCTTCTCAACTTACTGAACAGTCCGCAATGCATTGCATCGACTGTAAAAAACCCCACGCCCCACGAAGTCTCGATCCATCACCATTCCACTCCCTCCTATCTCAGGAAAGGATGCCTACTGCTTCAGAAACAGCCGCTATCCGCGATTTCACTCGGGACACGTACGCAGAAATTGCGTGGAGGGAGCTCGCCATTGATCGTCTTCTTTGCGAAGTGGCCGAGCTTCGTCGTCGTGCTGAGCAGCATAAGAGCATCATTGCCCCTATCCGACGCATTCCGCCTGAAATCATGGCGGAGATCTTCCTGCAGCTCACTCAAATCGAAGTGAGAACACAGTATTATGCGCCCTGCTCGGGTTTTATTGACAACGAGGGTGGCGACCTCTTCGATTACACTGGGTACGAGCCCGTCCTTCATAAGGCTCCCCTGATTTTCGGAGAAGTCTCTCGGCGATGGAGAGCTATCGCGTTGTCGACACCAAGGTTGTGGAACTCCATGTTCTTCGTCTCCACGGACACAGAATTACGGGACATCATTTCCGTCTGCGATACGTGGCTGAAGAGATCAGGCTCACTACCGCTGTCCATTCGATTCTATCGCGCGTATAGCCCAGATGCATGCCAAGTCATCGATCAATTCCAGGATCTTTTAAGGATCTTGTTGCCTTACGCTAACCGCTGGCGTGTCCTGGATTTGAGGATTCCCTCTGAATCTTACGACGTTCTATACGATGGTCTGCCAGACTCATTTCCCACGCTCGAAGCTCTTTCTGTCGATTACTGCATGCCAGCCCACTCGCCATCTCCTTCGTCCTCCACACCTTGGGCAAGACTTCGCATCGCACCAAAATTGCGGCTTCTAAATTTCAACGACATAACGGGGACTGGTGGAGAATGGCACTGGAAGACTTTCCCTTGGTCGCAATCAACGCACATCGATGTGAACGGATGCTCGGCATATGATTGCCTCCAAGTTTTGAATGGGGCTTCGACTGCCGTCGCCTGTAGATTCGTCATCAATCACTCCTCTTTTTTGCAGCACCCTTCGATATCCCATTCCACATTGCAGACTCTCAACATTAGAGCCTGGAATGATATCGCTCCTTTATGGCGCTGTCTCATCTGCCCTCTACTTTCCACTCTTGCAATCAAGATTAAAAATCCAGATTTTCGCTCTCCGAATAATCTACCTTCCTTCATATCACGCTGTGACAAAACCATCGAAAATTTCACATTGGACGGCTGTGATATTGGTTCTCACCAATTCATGGCCTGCCTTGCAGATATGCCCCGGCTGCGGAGCCTCAGGATCGAGGAAAGTGTCCCCATCTTTACGGATCAAGTTTGGGAGTCCCTCACTTTCAGACCCAACTCGTCGCCGCTCATTCCAGATCTTGAAACACTATCCTTCACTGGGGATCCTTGGGGGGTTGGCTTCGGTCACAGAGCCCTCTTACGAATGCTTGGGTCGCGGGTTCGACCGTCCGATATCCCAGCGGGTTTTGTGCCCAGATTGAAACAGGTGGATCTAGTATTTTTCCAGAAGATAAGCGAGTCGGTCTGTCGGCGATTAGATGCATTCAAGCAGTTCGGATTGAAGATCTTTCTCGACACATTACACGAGGAAGAAGACGAGTCCGGAAGCGAAGCGTCGGATGAGGAAGAAGACGAATCCGGGACCGAAGCGTCTGATAAGGAGGAAACGGATGAAGATGCCTGAAGGTGAATCGCCAATAAAAGAACCCGAATATTTACTGAAATTGCGAAGCGACTATTCCTGCGCGAGAAATCACAATGGCGCAACGGAGCGCCGCGCGTCGCAATTGAGCCAGTGACTCATCACAACCACGACTCAGAACCCCATAAACCCACATACCATTCGAATCGTCTCGTCGAGCCGGAGGGTGCTCCCATTCCAAAATTCTGGATGTTGCACTGTCATTGGACGTCGAGTTCCCCTCAGAGCGCTTCGAGTCGAATGAAGTCTCTGTACCACTATTTGTCGCCCTCTTTTCGCCACACGTCATATACATATCTGTTAGGACCGGTTTCCTTCTTTTGAATGGCATGTGTATCCACCCGACATTTCGGCTACCCGCTCTTCGTGCCCACATTTCACCGACGAATTGATTTATTGCCCTCGACATGGTCTCAACCGTATAGCAGCTGTTTCCGAAGGAGAAGGCGTCCTTTGCTGAGATAAGAGGGAGTGGAATAGAGGGAGTGGAATGGTGATGGAATGAGGGCGGCGCCACTCCGTGGAGGATGCGTCTTGTTGCAGTCGAGGCAATGTTCAGAAATTTCGGAGGCCATATCTAAAAATCTCGTCAACAGAGGCACGCGAACACTAAAAAAGGCCGACGGACGGAGTAGCTAAAGGAGAGGGATGACTGCGACTGGAATGGCGGTGAGAGTTAGAATTGTCCTTGATGCCCCTATTTCCTTGCAACAGTTCACCCTCAACGCGTTTGTCGTAGAGAAGCTGGTCCAGATGGGTCCGTGCGCGCCAATGTGCGATGACAGGATTCACTTAATCCCTTAGGACGGTAAGCAATTCGAGAACTTGAACGTTTGACGACGCTAACTAGTAGTGACTACTTCACTTTCGTGGTTAACGTTCTTTGTGCTGCAGATTTTACCACGGTAGCCACGAATCAGAATCTAGGACGTCGTCCTCCTCGCTTTCCATACCCCCCACACCCGAGGCCTCGCTCCCACTTTCCATCAGGAAGTAGCCGCGTAAATCGACATGCATCGTCAACCCTGGCAAAGTGCTAAATCCTAGCAGTTTATAATGTGCCGAGTCGCTCATGTTGCGCGAAATCGAAAATCTCACTGCTTTCAGCTTGGGCGCTGCCAGTGCTTTCCCGTCTGCAGTCTGAAGTCGCGATCTGAGCATGCGGACGATAGGTTTATGACTGCACTGTCTGAGCCCGGACAGATTCAGTGACTCCAGATTCGGGATGAGGGGAGTCTGGAGAGGGGTCGAATCTGTGGCCACCACTGGCGCCAAGGAAAGAGATTCCCAAAGTTGATTCGTCAACTGGACCACGCCCGACTCCTCGACGACAGTGAGATTTCGTAGCGAGGGCATCCCGGCGAGGCATACCGCGAATTGGTCAGAAGGGAGGCTGGACTCAAGCAATGTAAAGTTTTCGACGGTCCCGCCCGTGCGCGTTATGAACGCCGCGAGACCCTTGTACGGCGTGTCTGTGCCGACGAAGAGCGTCGTCAGCGCGGTGCAGGTGAGACAACTCCACCACGCGCTGAGGGTGGTGTCAATCTCGTCAATCTCGCAATGCATGGTGAGAGTCTGTAGTTCGGAAAGTACGATCGGGGGATGGGGTGGCGCGGAGGAAGGCTTTCTGATGGTGAACGTGCAATTGACTGCCCTCGACGCTTGGTTCAAAATTTGAAGACAGTCGTCGGCCGAGCAGCCTCCGACGTCGATATGGGTTAATTGCGCCCACGGAAATGTATGGATTGTGACATTTGCCGAGTGCATGGCGTCGAAATACAGGCGGCGCAGTTGCGGCGCGTGGATGTTGAGTCCTCCCCAATCTTTGGGGCGTACCAATCCGCGCCGGACAGAAAGGGTTTCGAGGGTGGGCATGCCATTTGGTAAAACGCCGCGGAGCACGTCGTAGGAGGCGTCCGGGAGATCGATAAGGTCCAAAAAGCGCCAGCGCGCGGCGGCAGACACGATGGTATTCATATTGTCCTTGAAATTAGGGAATATTGTCCACCCTGACGGGGGGTACAGTTGAATGAACAATGGCAGCGATCCCGACCTCTTTAGCAGCATCTCACAGAGGCAGGTTGAATTTTGGTCTGGCCCACCGAATTTGAGGGAGATGGAGTTCCATAACCGCGGTGTTGACAGCGCAATGGCTCTCCATTTGCGAGAGATTTCGCAGAGGAGCAGCGGGGCTCTGTGGAGGAGGGGCCGAACCAGGGCCGGGGCGCATGGGAACTCTTTTCGATATCCTTTCCGCCGGTCGTTTCCCTCTTCTTCGCTAGCGGTGAGCGTTAAGAAGATCTCTGCCAGGATCTCGGGCGGGACGCGCTGGATGGGGGCGATCAGAGCGTGGTGGTACGAGGCACGGCGGCGAAGGTCCGCCAATTCGCATTCTTTGCGTGCGATTTCTAGGTGGGTTTCGCGGAGGGAATCGCGGATGGCAGTTGTTTCCGAGGGAGTGGGGTTCCGTTCTTGAGCGATGATGGAGTGGAATGGCGACGAGCCAAGGAGGGCGCGCGGAGGATGCCTCTTTTGGCAGTCGAGGCAATAGTTTGCGGGTTGTGTGCAGGCCATTTTGTGTAGCCCTATTGGTTGAATATAACAATGTCCTTGACCTTTGCGTTCAAAAAAGATCCGTCCAACTGTGTCGAAAAATCGCGTCAACAAGGTAACAAAAGATAAAATTCCAACGTGCCTGACCTAAGTGAAGGGATCTGGCTAGGATGAAAAGTCAAGGACTAATGGTGGTGAGAGCCAAAAAAGGCGTTGTATGCACTTGTGGACGTGACTCGCTTTTTGACGCGCCCTCTTGTATTTCACTGGTTGACTTAGACCTGTTCTGCTTCTCATATTCATAATCAGCCATATGGACGACGACTCCAAAGCGTCACACCTCTCCGTCGTGGTCGACCTCTCCCCTTTGCACTGGGAGCTCTCCGCGCGCGAAGCGCCGGAAAACACCTACCCCCTGACCTTGGCTTCATTCTTATCGCAACTCCTCGCGTTTCTGAATTCGCATATTGCGTGCAGGCATGAGAATACGCTCGCCGTGTTTGGGGCGTTTCCTGGGAAGAGGTGCGTTTGCGTTTGCGCTCGTGCGTTTTCCCGACTTCGATGTCTCTTCGTTGCTACTACTTGGTTGATGCAAATGAACTCAATACCGTCGGCGGTCCAGCGTCCTGCTCTACTCGTCCTCCGAGCCAGTGTCGCCCACGGAGACCATAAACGCGGATGCGTACCCGCCGTTCCAGGCGGTGGACTCGGCGGTCGTGCAGCGCATCATGGCCGAGCTTGATGCGCTCGAGTTGCGAGAGGATGAGGAGGAAGGTTTGCCTATCCTTCTAAATAAATTCGTAATGCTAAAGCCTCACTAGCCCCCTCGGCGCTGGTCGGCGCGCTCGCAAAGGCGCTTTGCTGTGAGCCCGCCTTCGCGTTTCTACCGACAGCTTAATTTAATTTACGCGCGCGTGCGCCGCAGATGTGAACCGGATAACCCTCCCGCCGAGCGCCAATTCAAAGGCGCAGGCGAACGGCTTTCACCCGGGCGTGCTTCCCGACCCGCGGATCCTCATCCTCTCCGTCAGCCCCGACATGGCGACGTCCTACATACCCATCATGAATTCGATCTTTTCCGCGCAGAAGCTCGTACGTTCATCTCCCGTCGTCCACGATGGTGGTATCGCATCTATCATCTAACTCGATCGCGCCTAAAGAAAGCGACTATCGATGTGTGCCAGATCTACGGGCCCAATACGGTATTCCTGCAGCAGGCGGCGCATCTCACGGGTGGATCATACATCTTCCTCGAACGACGGGACGCGCTGCTGCAGTATCTGATTGTACGTTGTCTTCTCGACGTCGACGTGTGGAAGGTGAAGCGAAGCTAACGCTTATCGTATTCGCGCCACGCACGCAGATGTCCTTTTTGCCGCCGCCGTCGATACGCCGGACGATGTCCGTGCCGACGCAGGAGCAGGTGGACTTTCGGGCGGCGTGTTTCTGCCATAAGAACATCGTGGACATTGGGTTCGTATGCTCGGTGTGTCTGTCGAGTAAGTCGACATCAACAGCGCGTGTACTAAGCTAAGTGGGGTGGGCGCAGTATTCTGTCAGCCGTTGGCGGTGTGTACTACATGCCGGTACGTTGACCGTTGACTAGGACCGAGGAGAGCGGTGCTTACGCGGTGCCTGGTTAGGACGAAATTCCCGATAAAAACTCTGCAGCGGCTCAACGCCGCGCGGCCGCTTCTGGCGACGGCGACGGGGAAGGCAAATGGGGTGGGTCAGGCGCGGGTAGAGCTGCCCGGGTCCGCGACACCGGGTGGGAATGGCGTGGGACAGGGTGCAAACGGGCTTGGGCCTGGGGGACGATAGCGCCTAGACCGCGTGTTTGCTGGGGATGACAACGCCGAGACTAGCAACGTCACAGCCTTGTGGCATGATGACCGCTGGCGAATGGTGAGCTGATCACGGCAGCAGTGATGGTGTCGGCCGGGGCGCCGCTGAGGAGGCCGAGGAAGGAAGGGTGTGCAACGTGGTAACGGTTAGAAGGGGTGACGGGGGGTGTGAGTGTGACGGGGTAGTCCTGTGTGTTGGGCAACAGACATCGGAGGACATGGGGGATAGCAGTCAAGGTGCAGAGAAGGAGAGCAGGAAAGAATTGTAGAACAGAAAGCAATACAGGCAATGGACCAATAATTCGTTGATCAAAGTCGGATGTGAGGCTCGGCTCTATCGGCCAACGCCGAGCGACGGACGGGTGCGACAACGCAATCGTGGGAGAGGCGCCAACGCCCCTTGCTTCCCGTCCACCATGCAACCCGCCACATACCAGCCCCTCCAGATAAACTACGACAGCGACGACATGTCCGTTGACTCTGACAACGACAACAAGGACGCAGACGGCGACGCAGACGGCTCTTCCATCGATGTTGACGAGCCTCTTCCCCCTGTCCCAGGGCCTTCTGCCGTAGAATCCGTATGTCTCTTTGTCTCCCTTGTCGTCGTCGTCGCTCACAGTGAACAAGGCCGAGGACTCGGTAGGTTGTCGCTGTAGAGCGCCCCTTTTTGCTCATTTCTCTAGGGCTACGAGGACCAGGGCGAAGACGAGGCTGACGCCGACGACGACGACGAGGACACCACCTATGCCGACGCAGGCTATGCGACAAAGAAGCGCGCTCCAAAGAAGAAGCGGCTGTCGTCCACTGTCCCCCGTCCCAAAGGTATGTTTGCACGCGCGCCTTTTGCCACTCGCTCGTGACCAACACTCGCGCCAGCCGCAGTGCGGCCTACAAATGACTCGGACTCGGACTCGGAGTACGGCTCTCGTCCCAAGAAGAAGAAAAAGGGGCGCAGCACTGGCGACGAGGTCCGCGTTTCCAGTCGCGGCACAAAGGTCCCAAACTACGTCGATGACGTCCAGGACTTTGAAAAGTACGAGGAGGAGCCCGACCCCGGCTACTACGCTGGCCCCGCCATCCAGTACCAGGAGGAAGACGAGATTGAGGCCGTCCTCGCGCACAGCCGCGACGAGGGCCGCGAGTCCGATCCCGAGGACCTCTGGTTCGACAACGTCGTGCGTACCCCGTCGCGTACGCGTCGACGCGTATTTGTGCTGACCGCGTTTGTTTCGTAGCGCTTCCATATCAAATGGAAAAACTTTTCGCATTTGCACAACACGGACGAGACATACGACTTTCTCAAGCGCTTCAAGGGCCTCAAGCGCGTCGACAACTATATTAAGGCGTACAAGCAGTGGCAGGCGCGGGTCACTGCGCCGGGAATCAGTCGCGAGGACGTCGAGGCGCTCCAAATCGACAAGGAGCGTGAGAAGGAGGAGCTCGAGACGTTTAGGAGCGTCGAGCGCATAGTGGCGCACCGCGAGGGCATCGAGGGCGAGACGGAGTACTTTTGCAAGTGGGCCGCGCTCAACTACGAGCACTGCACATGGGAGCTGCAGAAGGACGTCAAGCCCATAGCGCAGGAGGCGATCGAGGCGTACCGCACTCGCGAGGCGGAAGGCAAGTTCCCGTACAAGAGCGCGAGCTACGCGCGGCACGGCCGGCCGTCGTTCACCAAGATCAAAAAGGACCCTGACTACATCGTCGCGACCGGTGGCGAGCTCAAGGACTTTCAGCTTACGGGGCTCAATTGGCTGGCATACCTCTGGAGCAAGGGCGAGAACGGCATCCTCGCGGACGAGATGGGGCTGGGTAAGACCGTACAGACGGTCGCGTTCCTCTCGTACCTGTTCCACGAGTTGAACCAGTACGGCCCGTTCCTCGTCATCGTCCCCCTCAGCACCATCACCGCCTGGCAGACGCAGTTCGCCGCCTGGAGCCCCGATATCAACGTCATCACCTACATTGGCACGGCCCACGCGCGCGAGGTCATCCGCAAGTACGAGTTTGGGCCCTCGAACAAGAAGCTCAAGATGAATGTGCTGCTGACGACGTATGAACTGACGCTGCGGGACTCGAAGGAGCTCGGCGACATCAAGTGGCAGGCGCTGGCGGTGGACGAGGCGCATCGGCTCAAGAACAGCGAGAGCCAGTTGTATGAGGCGCTCCGCTCATTTTCGTCAGCGTCGAAGCTGTTGATTACGGGGACGCCGTTGCAGAATAACGTCAAGGGTGGGTGGTTTGCGTCGACTTGCTGTTCTTTTCACTGACGAGCTTTGCAGAATTGCTCTCTCTGATGCACTTTTTAATGCCCGAAAAATGTTGGTGGTCTCTTCGTTTTTTGGAATTAGAACACTAATAAATTTGCAGTCGCTCTGACAAACGAGTTCGACCTGAACGATGCTGACCACGAGACCAAGATCAAGGAGCTGCACGAGCAGCTCGAGTCGCTGATGCTGAGACGACTGAAGAAGGATGTGCTAACGTCGCTGCCGACCAAGAGCGAGCGCATACTGAGAGTAGAGATGTCTGCGCTGCAGACGCAGTTTTACAGGAACATCCTCACAAAGGTTTCTATTTCCACTCTTGTCAGTACAAATACTAATATAATATGACCCAGAACTTCCAAGGCCTAGTCAAGAGCGCGAACGGGAACAACAACATCAGCCTGCTGAACATCGCGATGGAGCTCAAAAAGGCGGCGAACCACCCGTATCTATTCGACGGCGCGGAGGTGCGCACGGTCAGCACGGACGAGACGCTCAAGGGACTCGTCATGAACAGCGGCAAGATGGTTTTGCTAGACAAGCTGCTCGCGCGGCTCAAGCAGGACGGGCACCGCGTGCTCATCTTCAGCCAGATGGTGCGCATGCTCGACATCCTCTCCGACTACATGAATCTGCGCGGCTACATCCACCAACGGCTCGACGGTATGGTCGCGAGCGAGGCGAGGAAGAAGAGCATCGCGCACTTTAATGCGGCGGGGAGCCCGGACTTTGCGTTTTTGCTGTCTACGCGCGCAGGGGGGCTCGGCATCAATCTGGAGACTGCGGACACGGTCATCATATTTGATGTGAGTTCCATTTCCATTCCGTTTCGCCCCATTTCGTCGTTTCGTTATGGTTTTTCTTATTGTTGGGCGGGACGTGTCGCGGCCGGCCGGATTAAAATCCGGCGCTAGCGCCCTGCATCATGGCCTCTAACTTATGATGGACTACCGTTGGCGATGTATGCTAACGTACGCGGTTGTCTAGAGCGACTGGAATCCCCAGAATGATCTGCAGGCGATGGCGCGCGCGCACCGGATCGGTCAAAAGTCGCATGTCAGTGTGTACCGCTTTGTGAGCAAGGACACGATGGAGGAGGACGTGCTGGAGCGCGCGAAGAAGAAGATGGTGCTCGAGTATGCTAGTATGTGCCCCCTCCCGTCTGGGCTGTGACTTGTCGCTGACGCGCGCGCCTAGTCATCAACCAGATGGACACGTCGCAGGCGCATTTGAGCTCCAAGGCCACCGCCGTGGCGAAGGACCCGCACAAGCCGGACAACTTGAGCAAGGACGAGCTGACGGCGGTGCTCAAGTATGGCGCGCAGAAGATGTGGGTGGCGCGGACTTGGCGGGCCGCGGCTTCTTACTAATGATGTTTTGGCGATAGGTTTGACAAGGACGACACGGCGCAGAGCCAGAAGCTGGACGAGATGGATCTGGACGATATACTCAACCGCGCGGAGGACCACGAGACGATGGCGGTGAACGGGGACGGCGGGACGTCGCTTGGTGGCGAGGGCTTCTTGGCGCAGTTTGCGGGCGTGACGGACGTGAAGAACGACATGAGCTGGGAGGACATCATCCCGCTGGAGCAGCGGCAGAAGTTTGAGGAAGACGAGGACAAAAAGGACGACTTGATCACGGGGGATTCGCGCAAGCGGACGCACGCACAGGTGTCGTATGAGGGGATGGATGTGGATCAGCCGCCGTCGACGTCTGCGCCGAAGAAGCCCAAGGTGCCTGGCCCGATGCGCAAGTCGGCGAGCCAGAAGGCGATGGAGCTTAAGGAGCGGGATGTGCGTGTTCTGATACGGAGTCTGCAGCGGTGGGGCGACATACGGCAGCGGTACGATGTCATTGTGAGTGTCCTCGTTGGTATTCTGGTGGTTCTCGTTGATCGTCGTCGGTAGGTCACCGAGTCGAAGCTCCAGGACAAGAACAAGGGCATGATCTTTGACGTTGCGGATGACATTATCGACGTTTGCAACAAGGCGCTCAAGGACAACGAGGATCAGAAGCGCAGCCGGCAGGCCTCAGGCGAGCCGCTGACGAATGCACAGAAGAGCAAGGCCGTGCTGGTGACCTGCCGCAACGTCTCCAACATAAACGCGGAGACGGTCATTTCGCGGCACCGTGATCTGCGCATCCTGTACAACATCCTCAGCGAGGTGGACAACCCGTACACCTGGCAGATTCCGCTCGAAAACATCCGGCCCACGCTCAACTGGTCTGGGCGGTGGGGCCCGCAGGACGACTCGATGCTCCTCGTCGGGGCGTTCCTGTATGGGTTTGGGAACTGGGAGGCTATGGCAAAGGATCCCAAACTCGGGCTGGATGGCAAGTTTTTCCTGGAAGAGGGCAAGAAGGGCGAAGACGCGGCGAACAAGCCCATTCCTAATGCGATCCATCTCGTGCGGCGTGGCGATTTTTTGTTGGGCATTTTGCGCGAGCATGATGAGAAGCTACGTTCGTATGAGAGTTCCCTTCGCATCAAGGGCCTAAAGGTTTCGGCTTCTCCTCCCCCGATAGCCTCCACCTCGTCTTCCGCCTATAATATGAACATGAAGCAGCGCCGTGCGGAAAGCGAAGCGGTGGCGTCGGTCGATGATGGGAGCTCTCGCAAGCGCAAACGTAGACCTACGCCGACCTTTACTGATTCTGAATCTTCGGACGAGTGGTACGTTCATCTCTTCTTTTGTGCGCAACATTTACTTACGGACGATTAGCCCGTCAATGGACGAAGTTGCAACGAAGGAGGAGTTGCGACCGGTGAAGAAGCAGCTGGTCAGTTCTTTCTGAATCTCGGAATCTCGCATGATGGCTCATTGTATTGTAGAAACAACTGAAGTTGTCCGGGGAGGACATGCCTCGAGACGACAAGGTTGCCATCTTGAAAGACTCGCTGGCCGCCATTGGGCGGCGAATTGAACATGTACTCAACACCAAGGAGGCGGCTGGCGAAGACCGAGAACGGTGGAGACGACATCTGTGGACGTGAGTTGTTTTTGAGACGGGATTTTCGTTTTCTTACGTTTTGATGCAGTTTCGTCACATTGTTCTGGCCGAAAAAGGTGAAAGCCTCAAAACTAGAAGAGATCCACGCAAAAATGGTTGTGAAGCAGCTCAACTCGGACGCACCGCGGGCTGCTTCAGAGAACGCGGCGAAGAAGCCTCGAGTGAGCGGGCCCAAAACAAACGGCTCGGCCCCTCCTGCCAACGGCGTGCCCAAGACGAATGGTAAATCGCATCGGTGACCTCTGTGCAGTGTGTAAGAGACCAAACTCGTATAATTTTTAACCTCTCCATCGTTTCACGCTATCCTACTTGCACCTGTATTATACCTACCTCTCTGTCCATTGTGTATAGAAATTTGGAAACCTGAATTTTGCCTTGTTGTAAACACGTGTTGCGCGATTGTTCTTGTCGTCGACATCCAACAATGCTCCTTTGACCATGTCCTTTACCTCCCTCGCCCTTCTCGTTGGCCTTGGGGCGCGCATCCTGCTGGATCAGTATACGCGCTCTGGAGAGCCTTCTGTACAAAATTTTGTTGTTCTTGGGCTTTGGCAGGGATGCGGCATTCACTATGTCAACACCGCCAACAAGGAGCTACTCATGCCTGCCGCCGCAGTTGTCGTCGCAAAACTATTCTTCGACTTTGCTATCGGCCAGGATGCGACCAGAGTAATGGTCACTCTACTCGGAATAGGGCTGGGGTTCTGCGTCGCCGACTTGTCGTCCCGCTGGATGGACAGCAGCGATTATGGACGAAGGAGTAGGAAAAAACATGTGCACCCGACTGCTGAGCCCCGCCGGCGGTCGCGGTCAATCCACACTCGGCGCAGCGAAGGGGACGAGCGCGAGCGACGACCTCGGAGGGATACCTTACGCCGCGCGGTGTCGGATATCACGTCGGTCGATACGAATTCGCTGCTCTTTCAAGGACGGGATCCCGCTATGACACCTTTGGATCGCGAGGTCGCAGCTCTCCGAGCGCGTGCGTCACTGGCGGACAGTGAGCGCCGACGATACAAGGAGGAGCGGAAGTGGGCCATCGAGGCGGGCGACGGGGCACGGGCAAAAGAGGTGCGGAAGCTACATTGTCCGATGGCTCTCAGCTAACATTTATTTTTCAAAGATGAGTTGGCAGGTCAAACGCTACTCTGCGCTGATGAAGAGTTTCCATCGGGAGGCCGATGATAAAATAATCGAAGGTTTGTGCTAATTCTCGTACCAAACGGAATATGCTCAGACCTCAAACTACAGCGTCCACGGGCGTCCGTCAGTCTACCCAGCGGTCTGAGCGACCGGCCGCCAATCCAGAACCACGCACCCGTCGTAATGACACTGACTCGAGGAACACACCTGAAGCAGACCGACGGCGGTCGATGCGCGTCAATGTGCGATGAGTTCTGGCCCCGGCGCCAAATTGGGAGGGAGTGAACACATGACCGTTGCCGGTGTTCCAGGTTCACGCGTTCACAACCACCATGCCAGCCCTGCCAGCTGAAGTTGCGGAGCTCATCATCGATCGATGTGAGCACAGACCTACTTTGGCGAGCTGCAGCTTAGTCTGCAAAGCCTGGCATACTCGTTCCCGATTCCGCCTTTTCGCCACGCCGGTCACCGTGTCCGATATCCCTGCTGTTCCTCGAGTCAAAGAATTCGTGGCTACGCTCCAGCATCCGTTATGCACCTTGCACCCATACATCCATTCCCTTTCCATCCGAGGCCGCAAATCTTCCTCGAACGATTCCGTTATCGCGGCCCTTGTCGCAGCCCTTGTTGGCCTACCGAACCTCACGTCTCTTGAAATCGTCGCCGAACATTCTTTGTTGTCGGAACAGTCGTATGCCTTGTTTCGAACACATTTCAGGTCCCTTCGGCACTTGTTCCTGTGTGTGATCTTCACCACCTGCACGGATGCCATGGGTCTGGTCACCTCCTTTCCTTTGTTGGAGAGCCTGCGATTACACGCTCGATGGATCGGCTCGTTACCCATGCCGCCTTCGATTTTGCCACCTAATTTGCATACTCTGGACCTGGGCGGGTTCTCCGAAGATGTGCTGGTGTGGCTTCTGTCGTGCCCTCCGAGCCCAACTATGTCGTCCGTCCAGCTACGGGATGTAGCTCACAACGAATTCGGTGTCGTGTTCCGATACCTGAGCTCCGTGGCAGGCACAGTGAAATCGTTCCAACTCGGCTTTCTGGACAAACGGAGCGAAAGTAGGTCAACCCGCGTGTTGTTCTCGCCTCGTTCTAACCTGGTCGCAGAAACTTTCCTAGAATCCAACTTTGACACCATCGAGACACCTGAATTGCGAGCGCTCGGCGTTGAGGGTCGTCTCAGCGACGATGTGACACTGATCACCCATCTTCTTTCCCACCTGCGTGCTCCCCAGTTAGAAGAAGTTTCTTTCAGTTGTCTCATCGCCGTCAACCACCGGCGGCCTGCATGGTCGCAATTAGATACCCGGCTTTCATCCTCAGTCTACGCTTGCATCCGAAAAGTAACCATCATCACTCTGCCCCATGCCCAACGTGCAATCCAAGCAGCACTTCCTCTCCTTTACGAGCGACACATTTTAGATTTAGTCTTTCCCAAAGGCCTCTGAAACATTAATGATACATACATATACGCCAGACTACGAATACAATTTTGCGATGCCCAATCTACAACTCTTTGTCCACATAGTTTGCCATCGGATCTTCCGTCATGCGCCGACTCATCCGATACGCCTCTATCGAAATCGTTAGGGTTGGAATAAAGGGCGCGACAGAATGAGATCTTACCCAGTTCCTCTTCCGTCACGTCGTGGCTACCGCCAGCATTTTTCCGCTTCTTGCCTGACCTATCGTCATCCTCCTCTGCCCGACCCTTCCTCTTCTTCTCTTCTTGCAAGGCGCGAGATAGCCGCTCGTCATCTAACCGTACGTCGCCCTCGCCCACTCTCTTTTTGGAATAGTTCTGCTCCACTCGTTCCGACGGTTCACGGGTGCTTGCTGTCTCAGCCAGAGACCGCGGCGGTTCTGCGTGAGCCGAGGCGGATGTGGACGCCAATAGGTTTTGAGCGCTCGAGGCCATGGCGGCTTCGATACCCTCTTTGCCGGAGCAGTAGGAGACGTGGATGATGGAATGGCAACATGCGTATCCCCAGGTACCAGATGATGGATCGTACCACGAGCCCCAGACGTCGGTATGGTTGTTGACATACACTAGACAAAGGATTAGCGGAGGGAGACGTGGAAATAAAATGGAACGCACCATCTTCGGGGTATTTGGACTTTGCTTTCGCTTTCTCTCGCCCCTTGATGACCTGCCCAGTACGAGAATACTCGACATAATCCTCGGTCTGACCCTGGAGCAGCTCTTTCGGAGCTGTCTGCAAATACTTCGCACCACCGTATTTGGCTAAAATACTGATCTTGGACGTGTCCTTCAGCTCCTCCTTCTTTTGCTTGAATTCATGGTGCAGTAATTCACCCTGCGTCGGATTGGCATTCAGGTGCACATCGTTACCACGCGCAGCAGCTTGCCAAGCGAACAGCTGTAGCTGCTGCACGTCCTGCGCCTCGCCTGAGTAGCGGAAAAAGTTGTCCCCCGCAAAGACCGCCTACGAATAGTTTAGTTTAGTCTTTTCGGTAGCTCCCAAAAATATAAAAGCCATTCGCACCTCTTCCGCCGGAATGTCCTTGTTAGGAGCATCTCGCATGGAACGAGTCTTCGGGTCGTAATACGCGCTCTCCGGGTCCAAGTTAATCAAGTATTTGGCAGTATCTTCACGAATACGCAGATTTCGGACTGTGATTCGTGTTTTGGTGTCCATTTTTTGGCCCACGGCATCAGCTGCGTCGGCATACTTGTCCTCATCCGCATCCTCTTCGTCGCTCGAACCAAAATCCGCATCCCCTTCTTTCTCGGCCTTGCTGGCCTTCGCAACCTTGCGAACGGCTGCGAGATCCGTCGTCGTTTGATTGTCAATCTCCTCCTCTCGTAGCTTCTGCCGCGCAGCATCTATGGCTGCGTATTCGTCATAAACCTTCTTGTGCTCCGCAACATCGTAGCCATTCCAGCGATCACGTTTGGCGTCGTAGCCGGTCGCAATTTCCTGCACGAGCTCGTCGGCCTGGATATCCTTGTTGGTAAACTTGGCGCCCCGCCTCCGAGGCCGTTCAAGGCAGTCCTGTTTCTTGTGCGTCATGGCGCCGCAATTCTCGCAAGCGCCTTTGCGATACTTCTTCGCGGCAGGCCCGGCCTTGACACCTCGGTCGTACCAGGCATCGTTTTTCTTGATTTCCTCTTCGGGTCTCCTCTGATGGTTCAAGGACGGTGCTCCGGTGTCGAGATACCACGGCGCTTGGGAGATGTATTCTGGACACAATTTAGTATTGATTGCTTAAGAGAGAAACTTGCGTACGGGGAATATGAGGATTTATGGGTCTCCCCTCTTCGTCGAGTGCAGCAGGGGCTGTTCCGGCCTTCCGGGCGGCATCGAGGTCTTTCTGGCGTCGGAATTCCTCGCGAGAGAGCTTGCCTACGGTGGAAGCCATAAGTAGAGAGCTGAGGTGGCGGTGACTCGTGAGAACATTTACAACTTGAACCGTAACTCCAACCATGGCGGACACGCTGGACTGGGCCACCGCTCTTCGTACCATCTTACTCGCCCAAAACGTCCAGTCCAATCTCCGAAGCTGGAAATATCCCTCCGGCCACACCCTCAGTATCATTCGCGATTTGGAAACAGGCAGCGAGAATCACACAACGCGTTTCATCAACATAGACCATGCTGGGCTCAGCGGCGTCATTTTCTATCCTATTCCTGCTAGGCGACCTTCCGTACCGGACGAACATGCAATAGACTCCGAGGTCGAAAACGCGATTGAGATTTTGTATTTTCCAATGGCCTCCACGTCTTTCGTCGTAAGAATAATTACCTTCTTAGTCCCGATGTATGCTAACCGACTTACAGACAGGTCAAGTCATGAAGGCCCACCTACTTTCAGACGCCGCTATTTGCCCCAAGCCTCATGTATCTGGTTCCGGGTTCTCTCTCAACTCGCGTGCGCTTGAAGCATTGGCTCGCGCCCTGGCCGGTGACAGTGCAGTTCCTATCCGAGACCTCTTTGGCGAACTCAAGCCCACTCCTCAATGTGCCGATCGCGTACTCAAGGATCGCCGCGATGCAGCACGGCAACTACTCGTCATGCGCTATCGAAACTTCATTCGAAACATTCCCCGAGACCCGCTTCGCAAGGCCAGAGTCCCCACGGCTTCCACGCTTATAGAAGAAATCAAGCTGGCTAAACTCTTCTTGAACTCGTGCGATGCCAAAAAGATAGAAGTCCACGAATCTCCAGCTGTCCCCCAATACCCTCTGACTCTCCGCTCCAACGCCGCCATCCCAACTGCCGCTAATCATACATTGCCCCCGGCCTTGCGCAGTCACCGTCATGCGAACACACTTTCTGCTGTTGTGGCTTCTATTGATCCCCAGAACATCGAGAAGAAGCATTTCAAGGTCCTGGCATCGGGGAGAAGGAAAGGGAAGGAAAATGATTTTGTCTAATGAATGCGACCACTAGAATGAGGTCCTCGCATCCAGAAGAAGATATTTTTTTGTATACAATTACAACTCCATGTATTTCCAATCTTTGTTGAATTGCAGTGCACAACCTCTGGATCGACCATCACGACTCCATCACGCATAGGCGTGCGGGATCGCGCATCTCTGCTTCCCACCACTTAGGTTCACCTCCAGAACCCCAAAGAATCACACCTGGCCAACATACGCGTCAATGCAAAATCTTCCCCAAGAACTCGTTGACCGTATCGTCGATCATCTAGCATCAGAACTCGTCGACGAGCACAGTGAGGAGCTAGATAGCGACTGGAAAGAGCATTTTGGTGAAGGCGGAAGCCCGGAGCTCGCTCGTATCGCGAGCTGTGGCCTTGTTTCCCGGGCATTCCTCCCTCGCAGCCGCTTCCACCTGTTTTCTAGCACCAGGCTATCAAACGATTATGACTCCGGAGCGGATAACATCAACTCTTTTCTCGATATTGTCGCCGCCTCCCCCCTCCCATTATCCTTGGTTCAATTTTTGGACCTGGATCTCCTCGGTGGATCATTTAATAATAACATGAGGAGGCTATTCAATCTCCCCTTACTCACCTCTCTACGCCTCAGGACCGCCGACGACCACTATCCATTGGACGATTTCTATCCTTGTCTAACACCCCACCTCCCTCTCCTCGCCATCAACAGCCCTTTGCTTACCAGTTTCCATTTGGACCTCAACGCCGATCTCCCGCTCCCATTTTTAATCCACCTCGTTTCCAATCTGCCATCGTTGGAACATTTAACTATAGGCAAGGCCCGGGGCGACAACTACGATATCATAAACCCGGATTGTGAAACGGTGCCCCAACCGGGGCCGTTTCCTCCGCGCCTTCTCACACTGGATCTCAGGTTGTCGTGTGGGGTGGGTTTGTTCTTTTCCTGGCTGCTGTCCCTTGCGGCGCTTCCGGTGCCTCGGTTCCTCGGGCTCTCCTTGCAACTCAAGGACAGGGATTTCCCAATCGAGGCATCTCTTCGGCCGGTGGAGGATTATCTCCGTCGTGTTGGCGGCAGACTCGAGTCCTTCTCTCTGTCCTTGTCAAGAGAATTTCTCGGTAGGTATTCACTTACTTGATGTGCATTCAAATCTCTGTACCAACCAATCGTCGTAGATGAATCTGATTACTCGTCCATTGAACATTCGAACCTCGAGCGCCGGTGGCTCAACTCTGCGAGTAGGCTCGGCACTCTCACATTCGCCCCCTCGCAGGGCGCGTCAGAGGCCTTGCCTGAGATCCTCGGCTTCCTGCCATCATCTAGGTTGTCTGCGCTCACCATCGTCGCACTGGAGCTGGAGAAATTTTTCCCATGGGGGCCAATGGATCAAGCATTGTCCCATCCTAGATTCAAGACGCTGCAGCGCTTCGCCCTCGAGGACGCTGCGGCGTTTTTGAAAGAGCAGGTTACGCTGTTGGATGAGGACGCGAGGGCAGCGATGCCTCTAGCCAATGCACGCGGTATTCTGCATTCTCGGTTCAATACGGACTAACTTCGTATCGAAGGAAGTTTCGTGGACGAGAGTGTCGGTTGGTGTTGCGAATGGGACGAACCCGAACCCTAGCTGTTCGTGGACGAGATTTAATTCAAGTCATAATATATTTAATGATTTCTCTTAATGGGCTCAGCGCTCTACTGTTCCCTCTACGTACTTGTGCGCCAACCCCAACATCCATACCGTAAAAATCAGCTTAAAGTTAGGATAAAAAATCGTGCATGACTTGTTGAAAATGCCTTCGACAGCTTCTTGAGGCCATTGGCCGTCCTCGCACTCAGTTAGTCGGGGAAAGAATCACGTCTAGGAAAACTCACAGGCAATTGGCGCGACCGCACGAGCGACACGGCGCGTTTGATTGGCTCAGTATCGGGATATCGGGCATACATGAGCGCCATGGCGGCCCAGCTGGTCTGGACCACTTGTGATTTCTCGTGATGAACATACTTCTCCTGTTCGCAAGACTACAGGACTCACTGTTAGTATCCGACTCAAGTAGAAAAAGCACGAACCTTCCAGCTCTCTCCCCATCCGCCGTCCGACATTTGTTTACTCAATAAAAACTCGCATGCCCGTTTAACGCTTGCACTATTGGCATACGTCTCCCCAACAAGTGCCAGACTTTCAAGGGCGAACATCGTGGCGTACGTGAAGCATATGCCCCATGAGCCATACCAAGAGCCATCGGGACGTTGCTGGCCGTGAAGGTATGTGATAGCCTTTGCAACTGTTCGACTATGGTGGATTATGAACAATAACGAGCTTGCTGAGGTTTGAGACACATACTCGATTTCCTTCTTGCGATATTCTGGATAATATTGCTGGAAAACCCGCAAGGTAGTGATCACTGGAGGAAGCCTAACATTAGGATGGCAGGAAGCTGCGGGCCCAACGACCTGTACGTGCCTGAGGTTGTGCATTCCGTGTACGTGATTTCGACCATGGTGTTTCCTGTGTTTACTTGTGTCAGATTCAGAAATGGTGAGCAGGAAAGGAACAAACCGAACACTTCAGCCGCGTTGAAGGACTCCAGAATTTTAGGCGCTCTAGGGACCTCGTAACTTCCGAAACCACCGTCACTGTACTGCATCGATAGCAGGAGATCCACTGAATCGAAGATACGGTCATCCGAAATGCGCTTGGGGGAGTCGCTATACACGGATAAGACACGAGAATATCCAAGTATGATGACAGCTTACTGCCACCGATTTTGGAGATACAGAACGGCCTTGAGACCCTCTCCAGTACAATCCGTGAGCGTGTATCCTTGTTCTTTTGTGCTGAATGCCCTGTAATTTTCCACGACCTTAGAAGACCGTATGCACCTGGATCGAGAAAAGACAGCATACCATGCTCCTTTGGTTGCATGACGGTAGGCGGTGCGGAAATGTTTGGGATTCTCTCGGATTTGGGCCCCGTCCAGCCATTCCAACATTTTCAAAGCCGAAGCCTTGTTTTCTTCAACGTCGGCAAGTCCCGTTTCCACTAAAGCCTGGGCAGCGAACGCCGTGTCCCATAGCTGGCTGCCATTCGTTCCCGTTACTAACATCCCATCGCGCGTTAGCCACATGACATCCTCTCGTCCAGCGGCGTGCCGAGCAACGGCCTCGCTGTCGCGGCCCTCCTTATGAAAGCGGCATATCATGTTCATCATCTTTGAGACGGGGGCCAGATCCAGGAAATTCTGCGGAAGATAAGCCAAGGGAAACGCTTGTCATACAAATTCAACGTACGGTATTCTCGTCTTCCATACATATTAGTTCGTATGCATAGTCGACAGCGCGCTGTTGGAGAGGTGGGAAAGGACAGGCTTCCAACGTCCCTCTCAAGAAAAAGTTCATGCAGTCCAAAAGACGACTGTGGGGCACGTAGACATCACCCGGCGCAATGTTATTGCACTGGGCAGGCCAATCGATAGAATTGTATGGGGTGGAAAATATTTCCTGAAGTGTTGTTAACGATGGACAACCCAAAAAAATCTCGCTAAACGCTAACTTTGCGAAGGGCAAGAGTCAGAGGCGTCGGTTCAGCCTGAAAGCGTACTCGGTAGAGATAGCTCATTGGGAGATATACGACACGAGTGTGTATCCACCACCGACCAGGGTGGACGGGTACCCAGCTCGGCAATAGCCTGCGTGGGAGTTGAGCCTGAAAGCTATCTTGAGGGGTAATTGTTACCATAATTCTGGCGGAATTGGGTTGAGGCCTTCCCATTCATAACACCCGAGCACGGTCATCCAAAACTTGCCCCACGTAGGCGAAGCCGCAGCACCACCTAGAAATCAAATAGAGCATTAAATCTTGGTCACTGCAGAAATAATATGGCAAATACCTAGCTTCAGCAGGGTATTTCTGGCCTTGACTGCGGCAGGATGATCAGCTTCCACACCCAATAGACGCAGAGACGCGTAATTGAGGACTGTTCCAAGAACAGTAGTGCCTCCTTCGACGTGGCTTGAGCGAGTCAATAAGAAAACGCGTTCAATACAGCGTGAACCTACACTCCCCAACCGCCATCATCCTGCGCGGTGTGTAAAAGGTAACGAATCATTTCCACGCGTTGTTCTGGCGTGAACGACGCGCCCGTAATATATGAGCCTATATATCACCGAGTTAAAACGACATAGCATGTGTCAAGAGAAAGAGAGTGACCAATTACCACGCCCGGGAGCAAAAAAGTTGGACCGCCAAAATCTCCAGCGAAATGGCCATCGGGAGCCTGCAAATTTCTCATAAAGGCGTATCCGTTACGGGCAGCATCCAGGGCATTGCGAGCGGCAGGCAGCGCTGGTAAATTCTGTGCAAATCAGATGTGAAGCAGCGAAGGAAGTCGCATAGCGCGACGCACTTACGAGCGGGATACCCAGCCAGTAGCGGTCAATGTCGCTTTGTGGCCACTCTGCGCACTCCTTATCAGACTTCAAATACTGCCAGATATGTGTGCCCCCAGGTCCCAACTTGAGGCGCCAGCGAGAATGGTCTGTGGAGAGTAACTGCATATTGCAGATGAACTGCACCAGTCCGAGTTCTGGTCACCGCCAAACCACTGTCGAACCATTCCCATAAATTTCGGTCGAACCATTTATGCATTGGCCAGCGCTCAATGCTGCGGATCATCGATCACCACCAATGCATGCGCGTTTGATGCACGTCTGACGCGACGCGTCCTCGGATTTCCTTTTTGAGCAAGCCCTTCAGTTGAGTCGCTGGTTGTTCACGCAATCCTAACGGAACAGCGTAGTTTATATGTAAACAAAAATCTTTTTGCTATATTATTTTTTTATGCGAGAGCATCGGAAAAGGAAGAAAGCAAACAGGCAAGGAAAAGCAAAGCAGGTGTTGTAAATCCAGATATAAAATCCGTCAGACGCATTCTAGAGCAGCCAAGGTCTAAACCCAGTCGAATTCACTGATCGCGGTCAGCGATGCAGTAGACAACAAATAGATCTTCTCACCCCGTACACCTCGAGAAGAGGTAGTCTTTCCCGTTGGCGTGTATCATCCCGTCCTTGAGGATACATTTCCATTTACTCTTCACGCGCGCAACCTTGTGAGATGGATTAACAATCGGTTCGTTCACTTTGTTTCGAGGTGGACGGACCTTGTCGTAGGTGCAAAAGACAATGTCAGTATGGGCTCCCGCGCCGTCCTCGAGGTCCTCGTCCTCGGTGTCCGAGTCGTCCAAATCACTGTTTATCGCCTCTGAGTCAACCGGAGCCGCCGAGGTCGAAGCTTGCGGCTGGGGTAAGGATGGATGCGATGCCCGAGGCGCAAATGCTGTTGGAGGAGGGGTCGACGAGTCATCAGAATAATCTTCTGAGGCGCCATCGACCTGAGGAATGGGTGCTGTGCGTCCTTGCGGAGGCCCAGGGGGGAAAGAGAGGACGCTCGTTTGACCACCGGGGTTCGGTCGCGCACCAGCGCCGTTCAGCTTTGGGCCAGGAAGAGGTGGCAGAGTATAGGTCCCGTTGTTCAAGATGTACCGGCTGTCGACCGGTTCTGACTTGACCTGGGACTGCTGCGACTGGGATGACTGGGCCATCTGCGGCAGAGGGGGTGGCGGGTATGCGTGGTGCACCGGGGCATACTGAGGCATCATTTGCATAGCATGAGGCGGGAAGTGAGGGGCAGGAGGAGGGTTCGGAGGCTCGAACTCTGCAACGCGAGACGCAATGACTTTGTTTTCCCATTTCTATCCCACAAAAATTCTTTCAAGTCAGGAAAAAATAGAGACAAAGAGGAAGCATACGAACGTGCTGAAGTTCAGCGAGGACTTCCTCTGCGACACCATACTCTTCAAATTCGTGCTTAATAGACGCCATAACGTCGTCTATGACAGAGCGGTATATTGAGGGCTCATTGAAGAAAAATGTTACCCAACCGAGCTACTGCCAGACGATAATCGGTGAGTAGCTCACCACAATCTTATTCGACATTGTGCTTTAAACCGACGGCGGGCACTAGGGGGCGGGCCGTGGTGAGGGTGAGAAGCAAAGAGAAGATCCTTAAATACCTGGTTGCTTCGCATCAGGACCCGTTTCTGATCAGCTCCCGCGCACGGACCAGGTCGTATCCGGGCCGGAGAAAGGCCGGAGCAGCCACTGCCAGTCCCCTCTGCTTCGTCTCTGAAAAAAGATTGCTTGAGACAAATTGGCAACTCCTGGTGTAGACTTAGGGACCCTTCTGAACTTTCTAAGTTGTTTTCCATCTCGCTTGACTTTAAAAAGATACACAGCCCTAACACTCCAATGACTTCATGAAGCCAAGGCACAGAGACGTCATTCCTCATGTTTTTGGCCGCCCTACTCCGAGCTCTATAAAAGTAAGGTGGTGCGCCAACAGTACAGCACACCAGCCTCTCCAACTTTCACTCCCAGTTAGTGTCCTTCGACATCCCAAAACACTCAACTGACTCCGAGTAGTAATGCCTCTTTTCAAATCCCACCCTGAGCCCGAGCCCGTTTCCCCGCCGCCCGCACGCAAGGGTAGCATCTTCCAAAGAAACCGCTCCGCCTCCCCCGAACCCGTCCGCCACAACACAACAACGAGCCACAACCGTGGCTTCTTCGGCCGTCGTCGCTCGTCTGAAGACTCCAGCCTTGGACACCAGAACAACTCTGGCAACAGCGTGCGCAGCGGAACGAGCGGCCGAAGCGCTGGCGGGGGATTCTTCTCTGGCAACAACGGCAATAACTTCAACGTCCACAAAGACCCTACGGTCTTGGCTGCACGCGAGAAATTAGGCTTCGCCGAGAAAGCTGAGGCTGAAGCAGATCGCGCGCTGTCGGCAGCCAGGGCCATGGTCCGAGAAGCGAGGGAGCATGTTCGGATACTGGAGCGAGAGGCCGCTGAAGAGTGAGTCCGATGTTTGTTGGTAACAGATGCGCGTTGCTGATCAGATAATTTAGACAAAAACGCGCCAAGGCAAAACAAGCAGTGGCGAACGATGTCAGCAGGAGTGCCGCAGGCCTTGGTCGCCACGGTCAATGATCACGAACCGCACCATATACCCATACCCCATCTTGTAATATCTTAATCCTCATATGTTATTCACGTACCTTTGTTGTACCGATCTGTATTGAGTTCAATGAAACCAATTCACCAGCGTCTTACTACCTGAAATTTTGAGAAGAACGCATCCATATTTCTTTCATCGTTCGGCAATTAAGGCTTGACAAAGAGATCCGTAAACTTGTCAACGGGTAACTTCGCGAACGAAGGGGCATCCGTCACGATATCCAGGATCCTGGAAATGAAAATCAGAAAGCGATGGAGGATTGAATTTTCAACATACTTCTTTTGGTGCGTTTCGTCAAAGTGGTGCGAAATGTGCCTGGAAGAAGCGTTAAAAAATGGGGAACAGCAAAAAAACATGAAAAGCACCTCTTGAACTTGTTCATCAAAAGAGGGGTGCCCTCTGCTCTCCTCCGTTTGTGCCCAACGGGGTATTCCACCTCTACCTCGTCAAGGACCGTCCCGTCGTTCAACTCAACCAAGAGCGCATTTCCAATGGAACGTTTGGCGGGGTCGTGGTAGTCAACGCTGAAACGCTTCTCCTCAACACAGTAGATCTTTGCACGGAGAGCGTCGATGCGGGGGTCTGCCGCGGAAGCGTCGGTGCTTTTAATCATAATGGTCAGTCAACTCATGGGCAGAAAAGAAAATACATACTAGCTGTCGGACGTGAGTTCACCGAAGATGAGCGGGTACGCGACCATGTAGTTGATGGCATGGCTGCAAATATGCATGTGAGCATGTTAACAGGACGGCCTGAAAATCCGCACTCACTCTCGGTCTGCAAAGTTGTCCAGCGGGCCCTGCTTATCGATAATTCTCACAGCAGCTTCCTGGGTCCGGATTCTGACACTCTTGATGTCCTCCGCAGTCTTTCCGAGGGCTTTGAGTTTGTCATGGATGATATGGGCAGCTTCGACGGCAGTTTGTGCGTGGAATTCGGCCGGGTAAGAGATTTTGAAGAGAACGTTTTCCATGATGTACGAGGTGTAAGGGATTTGGAACTCGAAAGGTTTGCCCTGCGCACGCTTGAGTCGCGCGCGTAAGCCGAGAAAGCTTGATTTACCTTGAACAGGACATCATAGAAGCCCCAAGTCTTCGCGGTGAGCACCGAAGGGAGACCCTTCTCGCCTTTCTTAACGAGGAGGGCGAGGTTAACCGCCCGGGAGCATGCGTCGCCTGCAGCCCAAGACTTGCGGGGACCGGTGTTGGGAGCGTGGCGGTACGTGCGGAGGGACTGGCCATCTACCCAGGCTTGGGAAACGGCATCGATGGTTTGGTCGCGGTTCAGCCCGAGCATTTTGGACACAACGGCGGTGGAGGCGACTTTGACGAGAACCACATGGTCGAGACCCACTCTGTTGAAGGAGTTGAGGAGGGCGAGAGAGCCCTGGATTTCATGGGCCTTAATCATGCCTTCGAGAATGTCGCGGACAGTCAGAGGCTGCCCTTGACGTGCCAGATGGTCGGCGACGGCGAGAATTGCTCCAAGATTGTCAGAAGGGTGACCCCCTTCGAGGTGCCGTGTCAGGGCAAAAACGAGTTTGAATTGGAGGCATACATACATTCTGCAGCCAAGAAGCAATCATTGAAATCGAGCCAGCGAATAATGGTGCCAATGTTGAATGCTCCGCGAATGGGATCCAGCTGGTAATTCGTGCCCGGAACCTTGGTTCCTGCAAGCTAGAGTGAGACGTCGCGTAGATTGAGCTGAACGAGCGACCTACCATTCGGAACGATGGTGCCTTCGACAACCGGTCCCAAAAGCTTTGCACAGTCGGGAAACCGCAAACCCTCGAGGCCACAGCCGATTGTGTCGATCAGACAGAGACGCGCGGTCTCATATGCGAGGTCGGACTCGATCTTGTAGCCGTGGACATAGTCTGCGATATCCTGGAGGACTTTGTCGGGCTCCGGGCGCAAAGTGGACTCTCCAGCGTGGTGGGACATGAGACGGAAGGATCTTGGGGCAAGTACGGGCGCAAATTTGGGGGACGGAACTCGAGGGAGAGCGCGTGGCGTCAAAGCTCTCAACGCTCGAGGAAAGAGCATCAGGCAAGAGTCGGCGTTCAATCAACGCGTTCCCATTTTATCTTCGCACCGGCCCGAGTTAGCCGAACTTTCTTTCTTCGTTTCCCTCGTTCCCGAATCCTCCTAAATTCTGGCAGGCATCCATCGCGGTCGACCCGTTACCTGCGACTCTATGGAGCACGAACTGCAGTACTATTGCATTTAGGATTCGGCGTTGCCGTGCCACAGCCTATGAGTCGTTTGAACTTTGCATCGTCAGACGCGCTACTTGATGGAAACAGCAGAAAATGTCGCAGAGCGCGGAGATACGTTATCCTCGAGAATAGGGGGCACAATCCTTGACTCTTCAGCTCAGCTCGCCTTTTGTTAAATTTTGGAAACTTATTCTAGTCAAACCCATCTTTTTTTTTACGTTTTGACCTTTGCCACCATTATCATGGTGGATGGATGGTAATTGGTTGACTCTTCCAACTTCGGCTTAGTTGAAAACTTGGACGTGCAGACTACAACGACTATCATATTCAGACTTGTGAGCTCTCATTCGCACTACAGGTGGCCCAATTCCAAAATAAAGAGAAAACAGATCTCAAGAGTTGAAGCTGATTCCAGTTCTCTTCCGAATACTGGGATCTAATCAATCCTGCATGCTCCATGAAGTTGCTGTGTAAATTTCCGTGTTTCCCGTTTGAACTCCTTTGAAAGTATGCTATCATTCTGATATTGAACTGAACATGTTATTTTTTCCCGAGCTGTGTTCTGATTAAAAGTGGCTGGCGAGCTGTTAAAATGCTGTCACTGCTTCCGTTCCAAGCCAAAAAGCGACGCGCAAGTGGCTCAATCCGTGTCCTCTCTTTCTCTGGCCATCCTTCCTACTAACATCACTTCCCTATATGATTTACTCTCAGATATTCAACAACTCTTCCAACATTAGTAGCGGCGATGTTTCTTCTGGCTCTCCTGCTCAGGTCAATACCTCCGAAAGGAGTCCGGATTCGGAAAATGGTGGAGCGCCTAGTTCTCAAAGGGGAGTTCCGATAAATCGGCGCCTGAGGCGGATGCCATATGGTGCGGTTCAAATATTAAACTGAATTATTTCTCAATGTGTATCGCAGACGTCTCTTTTCGTCGTTTAGTGACCGACCTCAATGCTGCCGAACCCCCTCAACCAGGTTCTAGTACTTTCATGCCTCCGTTTTCGATGGCTTGTCCTCCACTGCCAAATCCGAGTCACCCTTCCGAGACTTCATTCGACCCTGTGGGGCCGCTTCGAGTCTTGCAGAGTCATTCGAATGACACAACGGACCCTATCGTTTCATCGCAGGAGGAGTCCATAGAGGAGTTGCGGTGGACTCATCCCACACTTGTTCATCCTCTGTCGGACTCGGCCGCCGTGGACTCTTCATCTCAGACTTTCAGCCAACCTCCTTCCTCTCCTGATTCTCTCGAGCAGACTCATCTCCCACCTGCTGGAAATGCGTCAGGTTCGGCCATGGAGAGCCCTCCTCGGAGGTCAGTCTCGTCTCCCGATTCCCCCGAGGAACACGGACGGACTCATCCAGCACCTGGTCAAAATACGTCGAATTGGGATTCGGACGTCGACTCTTCGTCTTCCACTCCCAATGGCCCGGAAAATTCCTCTCCCGCCTCCCCAGTCGACTCGGGGGATGACTCGGACGAGGCGGACAAATCTCATCAGAATTATTCTCCCTCGGCCTTTTTCCACAGATCGAGCGACTTTTCAATCCACGGTGGAACATTTATCAGTGCCCGCGACTTTTATCAAAACAATGGCGGAGGGGGAATAAGTATTCTGCATAACGTCGCCGCACTGGAGGCACTGTACGACTCCGCTGACAACCCCCCGCAGCCGCAATCCCATACCGAAGCACACAGACGGATTCTCGACAGCTTGTACGAATGGCTAACGGGTGATTCCGGCTACTGGATGTACTGGCTTCATGGCCCTGAAGGAGCTGGGAAGTCAGCCATAATGCAGACCTTGTGTGAGCGATTGCAGGACCGTTTCGGTGGAGCCTTTTTCTTTAAACAAGGCCACCCCACGACGGGGAATGCCAAGGCACTATTCGCGACGCTCGCCTACCAACTCGCGCTCCACCATCCCGAGTTGAGATCACCAATTTCGAAGAGCGTCGAGCGCAATCCATCGGTTTTGGGAAAGAATATGGAGGTCCAACTTCAAGAACTAATTGTCAAACCATGCCAGTCACTCCAGAATCCTTTGCCGCTGATACTTCTTATCGACAATCTGGATCAGTGTGCCGGTGAACAGGTTCAACGGAGCATATTACATTCGATCGCAAACGTCGTTCGCCAGTATCCTTCGTCCTTCAGATTTCTTGTCGCGAGCCGAGCGGAAACTCACATCCGCGAGGTTTTCGACGACGATTCCTTCAATGGAATCTTCGATTCTGTCAACGTCGAGGGTATCATGAGAGGCATTCCGACCTCAGGGCCGGCGCCTGACCTTTTAAATATTTTAGTCGAAAAACACAGCGCAGATTTCATCGAATTCATTCTGCAATGCTGGAAAGACCGCGAACATTTACTATCACAGGTGTGTAATATGCAGTTTGACACGTTTACTGAATCTCATCTTCAACTGATAGTTGCCGCCTCCCTCCGCAATGCCGCAGACTTTAGTTCGGTTGGAGACGGGAATATGTGATACGCTCACGCGCATCCTTGACTCCAAGGCAGCCAGCCAAGCGGTCGTAGCTCTCAGAGACGTCGAGGCACGGACTTTCCTTGATGCCATGCAGTATGTAAGAAATATTGGTTCAGTTTTCAAGTTCTCCGTGTAAATGTTGACAGGCATGTGAACGCGGCTCTTTCGTGGAAGGACCCGATCGCAATCGTAACAAGTCCTACAGTTTAAAGGCCCGCCGATTAATGCAAAAACTCGCGAAGGCCTCTGAGGAGCTACCCACCTCAGCGTTCATCACCAACGTGTATGATGTCGATACACATCCAACATGTTTGGGAGGGTTCGCCGACGTTTACTGCGCATCGCATAACGGCCAGCGTGTTGCCCTCAAACGCATTCGCACCTTCGTTAATACCTCGATAATCAGACAGGACCGTCTGGTAAATTTCCCCAAATTTGATTTTATTCGAAACTGATGAATTTTCTGGCAGCAATTTTGCAGGGAAGCTGTTGTATGGAAAGGCCTTAATCACGAGTTCGTTCTCCCATTTCTCGGTATCGACGACGAAACTTTTCCACCTGCTTTATGCATGGTATCGCCTTGGATGAAGCAGGGTACTGTGCTCAAGTATCTCAAAGATCGCGGTCGGGGGGAGATCGATCGGTTGGTGAGTCGACCAAACAAGATCCCGGACACCTTTCGCTCATATTTCGCCGTCGCAGACACTTGAAGTTGTGCAAGGCTTGGAATACCTTCACAGCGTAAACGTCGTTCACGGCGATCTTCGGGGCCTTAATATTCTGATTTCGGACGGCGGTCATGCGTGCCTCGCCGATTTCGGGCTCTCAATCATCGTCTCAGATGATCTCTCAAGTGCGACTTTGACGAGCTCAAACCGTGGCGGAAGCGACTATTGGCTTGCGCCCGAGTTATTTGATCCGACAGCCTTTGGTTGCACCCGGTATAAAAAAACCCGCGCGACGGATGTATACGCCTTTGCGTGTGTCTGCCTGGAGGTAAGTATACTGTCTTTGCCTCCGAATTCAAAATGCTGAGTTTGACAGCTTCACACCGGCGACCCGCCTTTCAGGAAGTTGCCACCGACTGCCGCCATGCACGCTGTGACGAGGGGAGAACGTGCAGAGCGACCAGCCACCATGTCGGATAAGTTGTGGCTTCTCGTCAGTTCATCGTGGGCGTCTAATTTTGCCGACCGACCAACCGCTGCCGGTATCGTTCAAGCTCTCGGAGGTTAACTTTTGCTCTAGATAGATTTCAATGTTTTCCAAGATGCCTGTAGCAGATAGTTTTTTGCGCGAGAAACAATGTTTATCCACAAGTTTACACCCTACCACTATTGAAATACCTGTGGACACGGTGCAAATCGAGTTAGCGACAGGGAAATCAAATGTAAAAATCTTGAAACACCATGGTCAAGGTTTTTGTACTCGTCGATGTTTGTCGAATCCAGAGAGCATCCCGGGTCACAAGAATGCGGTGTCTGCATTGAGACCTCCAGGTCAATTGCGCAACGCCAGGAGCGAAACGGGGCGGGAAACTTCGAGCGAACACCCAATGCTCATTGCCAGCGATTCGCGGAGAACGAGTGACGACGATGCGTACTAGTAGCGGTGTGAAACGCCAGACACGAGCGTATCAGTTGAGAGAACACTATGTTGAAGTGACGGTGTCCACGGTCGTCACTCGAGAGATTAGCAGAAGACCCTCGCAAACGCGTGGGGATTCATTCGGAATATTACTACTATCGATCGGGTACCTTTGCAAAATATTTTTGATGAAGTTGCTGTGAAGGTGTTTCAGCTCAGAATTCTTGGAAATTTCAAAGGAAGCAAGCCAGACATATGAATTCAATGTCTGAATATTTTCAGATTTATTTGTGCCCTGCGGACCGAGCCATGAAGCTGCCGACACAAAACATCGAAAACTGCACGTTTGCAAAAATGATGGCCAGCCAAATTAGGGACGGTCAGAGTAGGTGATTCTCAGTGATTCTGGCGGTGATTCTGACGGTGATTCTGAAGTGATTCTGTAAATTATTTTGAGTTAAAATCGTGTGAGAATCATCCAGAATAAACCTGAGCTCTGACCGTCCCTTTCTGAAATGTGATTCTCGGGATGATTCTACACCGCCAAAGTGGGGACACGTGGGTGGCAGCTGTCAACAAACTGTGTACTACATGTCGCGGGAAAGTGGCTGCCAGCTGCCGCTCAGGTGTTCCCAGAGAATTATGCAAATGGGCTCACAATGGAGCCAGGTCCAGCTGGTGGCCAGCTGGCAATGAAACCTGGACATTACTCATCTGTGCATATGGATGAAACTTTTCAAAATTTCGAAAATCAATACTCGCGTCATGTTTGCAGTTTTGTGTGAAATGAATGGATTGAGATGTGAAAACGGACATGGATACAGTGCTAAATCGCGATGGCGAACAGCCAAGAGAGAATGAATACCACAGCAAAAACCCTTCGTACGAGGTAACGAACCGTCAAGTGTTACTCGCCTCGCCAGGAAGTCATCCAAACTGACAGCAGCGGTGTGATTCGACGAGTATAAGAAAAGCTTGCTTGGGGTTAAAGATTGCTTGGGACTTCACTTGATGACTGTTACGTCTTGAATTTCTTGCGGTTGACAGAGACTGGCACACAGACACAACCTGAGATAGACATCTGGAGATCGTTGAACAACTTTGGTGGCTTGCGTTTGGTCACTTAGAATCACTTCAACGTTTGCATGAACTTTGAGGTCAAAAGTCTGGGTGGGAAGCTCGTTGAGACAATGCGCCGAGCACGTAGACACTCAAAACAGAGTTGATGTGTTGGCACGGCGCGATTCCACTGCTAGACCAGTTAGGTCGAGTTTGTGAGGAGCCGCCGAGGTGTGCCATGAGTGGGACTGGGGGTATGAAGCAAGGCGATGTGCGGAGACTTGGACACGAAGCGAAGCCTGGTCGCCTCAGCCGTAATTATATTAACGCGATCTTGAGGATGTGAAACAGAACCCCGGTGTCTTGAAACAGGCGGCGAATAGAGCTATTAGACACAGTTCCGTGGATCCTTTCGCTGGAGGGCCCGACGTCACGGTCTCATTCACCGCCTGCAAACCAGGGCCACAAAGTCGACACGGCTTGAGAGTTGAGGATTGTCGAGTGGAGTATGAGTTGAGGCTTGCGTGAACAAAGAAAAAATACGAGCGAAAGTGACGAGGAGGGATTGGGAGGGGAAGGGCAGAGTGAAGAAGCGGCGACCAACTTCACGTGATTGTGATGCTGTGTGACAAACGCACGGACCATTTTACGCACTTGGCTTCAACTCAACTTCAACCCAATGACTATCTTCTCCCAATGTACTACCAATTGTAAGATGGTGGGACAAAATTTTGCACAAAAGAAGTCTGAGCAGAAGTGCTGAACCGCCGAGATAAGTATTCTTTGAATTCTTCTTCAACTTGCGTGCGGCCCGGGGCACTGTAAGTGAACTTCCGAGTCGACGGGAAGTCGACGGCTGCTCCAAGGCTGCCTACTGAACATTCGTGCCGAATTTAAATTTAGCATTATCATAATTACTTTTTCGACCAACACTCAAAACAGCTGGTTACGCCAGATGGAGACTACGTGTGCTGCAGCTGGGAGGGAGCTGAATTCCCAGCTGTCAAGTGCAGCTGGAATCCACCTGGCAGAAACCTGGTATCAGATGTGCGAAAACGTGGCCGCCAGGTGAGCTTTCCAGCTGCTATGAACCTGACGGCACTTTGGCGGTGTACATCCAGAAAATACGACGGCAATAATAATTTGGTTACCTGATGGCTATGCTGTGCTAACTCTCCTCGCAGCTGTCATGCCTCACGCCACTCGACGCGCTGCGTGCGCAGAGGCCCTCTTAAAATCCTACATCCCTGGGCGCTTTTTTGTAACAAATTTGTCCTGCTCTTCGAGAGCTTCTTCAGCGGCCAGCTGGGCGGCAGCTTTTGCCTTCTCCGTGGTAACAGCTGCTCGAGGGGCCATGGCAGGCCTGAGTGCAAGTGCGTCAGGCGAGAAGTCAAATAACAAAGGCGGGACTTGTCAGCTTGCCCAGCCACCGATATGTAGCCACAAAATAAATGTAGTGTAGTTTGAAATCGTGATGAACGAGAATCAGAATCACCCAACAAATAATTGTTGAATCTCCTCCAGAGGCGATTCAACAATTCATGGTGATTCTGATTTTCGGTGATTCTCTCACGGTTTATTAATTCCAGAATCAACAACAGAATCACCGTCAGAATCACCAATATAAAAACAATATAAAAGCTACTCTGACCGTCCCTATTGGCGGACCATCATTTCTGATGAAATCTGTCCAAAACTAACCTTCGATTTTGCCCTGTGCTCAATTCTTCCCGGCGGATTCTGGAAAATAGCAGGCACAGCATATGCATTAGGTATGCAACCCCAGAATTTATTACAAGGCAATTGAGTAGAAACTGAGGTCGCCAGATCAATTTTTTACACAGGTACTCCCTTTTGCAAAGGTACCCGATCGATAGTAATTACTATATACCAGCTACATACTTATACAATATCTGGGAGTAAAAAATATAACTAGAGCGCAACGGGAGAGAATTAATCCAAAGAGAGTGTAAGTAGGCAAGATAGGAGATAGCATACTGTTGCCCAATGCCCAATGCAAGCCCAATGTACCAAGTCAACGTGAGCGACCGCCTCGGAATTCCTTGGGAATTCCCACACACTAGGGTAGCAAGGGAAGCACCTCAACGACGGCCAACGTCGGAAGTGGCCGTCAGAATGCCACAGGCGGGTTTATAATGCGGCGCTCACAAGCCGAAACTGAATTGCCGCGCGTTTCCAAATTCCGGGTAACATACCAGCGATCAACACGATCGACGCTTGCTCGACCTCAGTGTTTCTTTCTGCCTCCATCTTTGAGAGGGTCTGTCTCAACGCAAAATGTCTTCCGATGACGGTCAGTCCAACCAGGGTCCACAACAGCCTGAGAAACGAAGACGACTGCAACGGTCTTGCGACATTTGCCGCAAAAGAAAAAGTCAGATATTGCAATTATATTTGTAATGCTGCTAAATTCTCCCATGCAGTACGATGTAAGGTGGAATATTCCACTTGGGCATGCCCGATTCACTTTTGTTAATTCCCAGGCGATAGCGCCAATATGCCGAATGGGCGGTGTACGAGCTGCATTTCCTTCAACGCTGTCTGCCTCCACACTGAGCCGGTCAGGAAGCGCGGCCCAAAAAACAAGTCCGTTCCCTTCTACGCGTACCACCATTTAATAACACATCCTCAAGACATGTCGAGGAGCTACAGCAACAATTGACTGTTTTGGAAGCCAAATTGCGCACCGTACTGCTCTCCCACCGGTGAATCTGCCCCAGTTAACCGTCCCCTGCAGGTTCAGCCAGATAGTGTTACAGCGTCCGCAGCATTACCGTCCACATCTGTGATCAAGTACCCCCCGCCCGTCGACGCTTCTCCGTCTCCTCCATCGCTTCCAGAGGAGGACATTTCCCACGACGAACTGGCAGAACGTTTCCGACAGTTCGAGTTGGGTTCCCTGAAGCATAGGTTCTTTGGATCATCCAGTGGCTTCATGCTCATGAAAAATGCGATTGCGATCAAGGTGGCTAGGTTTGTAGCCCATTTTGCTCTTCTGAATGTCTATCAAGGAGGAATATTTGGGCCGACCTATAGTGTCAAACTCTAGGCGCCCTGAATTCTGGAATATTCGACCGGTCAGTTGTACGAACTGGACGCGAATGGCTGTTTATTCTTGCAGTGGGAGGAGGCTGTCCCGAACGAAACCCCTCGATATATTTTCCCGGACCCAGACTTAATGACCTCTCTCCTTGAGATATATTTTACAAACGTCCAACCTACGCTTCCGCTTTTGCACCGCCCCACATTCGAAAAATCTTTGGCCGAAGGTCTTCATCTGACTGATTTCCGATTCGGAGGAACAGTGCTAGCATTGTTAAGCGTAGCATCCCGAGCAAGTAATTCCCGCCTCAACCATCAGTCGTTGGTTCTCACTTTCTTTCCAGTACTCTGACGACCCTCGTGTGTTCGTCCCAGGATCCAATTCCGCTCTCTCCTCCGGCTGGATCTTTTTTAATCAAGTTCAAGTCATCCGAAAGTCACTGTTTGACGAACCATCAATCTACGAGGTCCAGCTTTACTGTGTGCGTTCCAGAACTTGTTTCCTATTCCTGTCGTTTACTCCCTTCAGCTCATAACTCTCTTCACTCTTGGAACTTCGTCGCCTCAAGCGTCGTGGCTCTACCTGGTGAGTTCTCACTTGCCTCAAATATGGTTTCATTGAAAATTTGTCTAGGGTCTTGGTATCCGTTTCATCCAAGAGCGCGGGGAGCACCGGCGAAAACGCGAAGGACACAAGTTCACTGTCGAAGATGAATTATGGAAACGGGCATTCTGGTTCGTTGCCGCATGATCATTTGCTCATTTCACATATCAATTCTGTAGGTGCCTGCTTTCTTTGGACAGAACTGTCTGTTCCTTCCTCGGGCGCCCATCCGCTATTCACGTTGAAGACTACGACGTGGAACTACCTATTGAAGTGGACGACGAATATTGGGACCACCCCGATCCGGAACAACGTTTTAAACAACCGCCAGGGAAGCCTTCCGTCATCACCTTCTTCGTGTGCCATATTCGACTGTGTGAAATCCTGGGCTCGACTCTTCGCCGCCTCTATGCGTCCAATAAATCCCGGGTTCTCATGGGTTTAGTCGGTACTGATTGGGAACAGCGCGCGGTTTCGGAACTCGACAGTGCGATGAACGACTTCCTCAGGGGGTTGCCAGATCATCGTGAGCGCATGAGCGCACTTACTCTATTCTCAATTTTGACTGAGGTTCCTAGTCCGGTGGGATCCTAACCGGCAAACTGGAGTCTTTTTTGATCAATCATGCGTACTTCACGCAATGTACTACAACCTTCAAATAACCATACATAGGCCGTATATTCAACAGCCTAGTGTACTCGCCTTCCCTTCCTTGGCAGTCATCACTAGTGCTGCACGTTCTTCCATCCACGTTGTGGATGTTTGGATCACCAGATTACAGCGTTTAGCGCTTCCCTATGTGCAGGTATGTCGTCCTCGGCATTCTTGAAAAAAACCCATCAACGAATTTCCTGGTTAGACTGGCGTTTTTGTAGCTGGCGTCGTTCTTCTCCTCAATCTTTTCGGCGTCAAGCGAGCTGGTCTGCCGATTGATGTGGGCAAGGAGCTAGCCCACGTAAGTACGGCGATGAGGATTCTCAAATTTCAGGAAACGAGGTAAGCTTTCTTCGCTCTTGTGAACACGGCGGCTGAGTGATATCAGATGGCAGTCCGCCGGTCGATTGTGGGAACTGCTACAAGAGCTGCAGTCTTGGGATGGACCGCCAGCTGCCAAATCCGTAACTCCTAAACCCAAAGAGATCGTGAAAAAAGTGGCAGAACCCGCAGTGGAGGTCGATTTCACCCCCATTGACATGTGTCCATTCAAGAGAAAAGCCATGCAAGAAGCCATGGAACAAGAAAAGGCAAGAGAAGCGATGTTCCCTTCGTCCGCAGACACACCCCAACTATCGGATACCACTTCCACCATATACTCCATGTCGCCCATCGCGGACGAATCATCTCCGCATTCTATGCCACCCGAGTCACATCAGCCGCCCCCGACTATGGACCTTTGGAGCGACCTGGCTCCATCCAACAACCCGATTACTGCTGAACAAGCCGGGATGTCGATAGAGCAACTGCTCGCGGCCACGGCAGAATACGACAATGCCACTGGTCTAGCTAAATCTGTCGACCACTGGAGCGACACGACAGGTCTTGCGAATATGCTCATCGATGATAATCTCATGTCCATGTGGGGAGATGCACCCAATCACTTTGGGTGAGCGTATGGTCTTTTGTCCTAAATGACTGTCTCAATAGGCGTGCAGGAATCTCGCCGATTGGGATGCATACATAGAGACGAAGAATGGACCAGCATTCAATTGGTCAACTCACTACGATCCGCAAATGATACCTTCTGCACCACGGTGAGGAGATACGGAGAGCATCGTTAAATTATTGTATTTAGAAATGTATTCCCCACTCGAACAACAACCCTGGCAACTCACAGAGGCTGATTCAAAGTTCCTCGTCATTGCTGAATTATTTCGGATTGCAATCTAGTATTAAGAGGTCATGGGGCGCCGCACGAAGCGGACCACGTCGATCGTGACAGTGCTGCTCAGTGTGCTTGCATTGTGCATCAAAACATTTCCGATAGGTTGTTGGAGTAGATAAAGTAGAGCGCATGGACCACGTCGTTCTCTGCCAGGAAGCCGTTTTCGAACTTCCCCCCGCCCTAAGGCCCCGCAGAAGGTTAGAAAATCTGATGGGTACCGAAGGTTGAGACCAAGCAGAGTCTGAAAAGGGGCGTCGATCTCTTGGACCCTGCAGTTCCGACATGCTTGGTTTCTATTCGTCGTGCAAAAATTGTCTCGGTTCCATCATAAAATTACAATAATGATACTACAACGTCGTACATGGAAATGCCTGCTGTCTAACTCGGGGACCATATGAAAGCATAGTCCCATGATAATGCTCCGTTTGCTGCCGTTGTCGGCGTTACCTTCGATTTTTGCGCTCCGCTTCTTCGAAGGTGCGCATATTATCCGTCGCCCTTGGAGGCGGTCATGCGCCAGTCGCTCAAGGAGCATCTGCCAAGAAGTCAAGAAGCGAAGCGGGGCTCCTCATGCGCACTCACCGCCTTGATCGAGCACTTTTTGCGCAGGACGTGTATCATCTAGGATCACTGTCGGTTCAGGGACCGCAAGAAGCTCATGCTCAGCGTCGTCTGACTGCACGGAACTGATTCGCATGTATCAATCATTCTTTCGAAAACCCAAAGTAAAGGAAGGATATTCACGAAGGGGGCGGCGTCACCGGGCCTGGCGCCGGGAAGTCCGTCAGCTGCGCAGCCGTGCCGGTGAGCACGAAATTGTGCGTAAGCTGTTCGGGCACATCGACGATCAAGGTATATGCGCCGGGGTACAGCCACGCGCTCCCGGTCGTATCCGTACGGGCAATTTGGTTCAACGCAACGCTGATCTTGGCTGTCGCGCCAGCACCAGCGCCAACATTGTGCACGCGTGTGTATCCGACGAGCGCCTTGTTCGGGTATGGCGCGGGCCCCGCGTTGGTGGTCTTCACGAACATCAGCGCGACAAAGTCTGAGGTCGTCTTCCCTGTGTTGCGGACCGTCACGCTGAATGAGTCGAACGCGCCGAGGTCGAGGTGCGCGGCGCTTTTCGCTTTGGCGACGAGCGTCTGGATGTTGTATACCGCCGCAGGCTGCGTCTGCCATGTGAGGGCGAACGTCGTGTAGTGCAAGCCGAAGCCGTAGTCGATCACCGGGGTCCCGGTATACCATTTATAGGTGCGGCCGGGGTTTCCGCTCGTCTTGTTGGGCCGGAGGTTCATGTCCGTCATTGGGACCTGGTTGACGTAGTCCGCAGGATACTGCATGAGGGGCAGGCGACCTGCAGGGGGAACGACGCCCATCAGAACGTCGAAAATTGCAGTACCGCCGCTCTGCCCGGGATAACCCGTCCACAGAATCGCAGAAACCTAGAGGAGATATGTGAAAAATTGAGCATTGATTTCATCAAGATACATACTGCTTTGCTCGAGAGCAACCAGGTATCATCCACTTGCCCGGCGCCAAACTGCAAGACGATAAATGGCTTCCCGACAGCGGCGAGCGCCTGAATAAGCTGAAGTTGTGATCCAGGCCACACAATGGTGGTGCGATCAAGCCCCTCTGCCTCGACGGTCTCGTCAATTCCGCCTGCGAATACCACAACGTCAGCAGCCTTCGCTGCCGCGACTGCGTCACCAAAGCCGTCCGTCGAATCATCGAGGACACTCGAAGTGCCCGGCACATAAGTGACATCGTAACCAGCGGCCATGGCACCCATGAGCGGACTGATGAGAAAAGGCGCAGTCCCAAAGTAGTTGCCTTGCATGTCCTCGGTGGCGTTGGACCAGGGACCGATGAGAGCCATTTTTTTGAGGGTTCTCTTGAGAGGGAGCGTTCCGTCATTCTTGAGTAGCGCGAAGCCCTCGGCTGCGACGGTATAGGCGAGCTTCTCGGAGGCGGGGGTGCTCACGTCGTTCCAGTTCAGCCGCCGATATGGCTGCTTGTCGGCGGAATCGAAGTACCCGAGCCTGCAGCGCGTTGATATCTGGCATGCGGAAATAAAGCAACCCAATCTTACCTTACAAGCGAGGCATACTGCCGGACGAGCGCCTTCTCGATATCGGCTCGTACGATCAAGCCCTCGTCCAACGCAGGCTGGAGGTAGAAGTAATAAGTGCTGCCGCAATTAAGGTCAGTGCCGGCCAAAAGTGCAACGGCGGCAGCTGCCTGATACGTGGAGGTATAGTTGTGCTCGTCCGCGATACTCTCCACTGCGTCACAGTCAGACGTGACCCAGCGATCGTCGCCGAACCCCCAGTAGTCGCGTAGGATCGTCTGAAGAAGATAGCTGTCCGCACACGCCGGGATTCCATTGACCGAGTTGTACGAGCACATGACGCTCATCACCTTTGCGTCGCGCACGCAGCTCTGGAACGGTTGAAGGTAGTACTCGCTGAGCTCCTGGGTCGTGACAATCGCGTTGAACTGGCGCTGGATGATGCCGTCCCAGTCGTCCATGTCGTACGCGGCAAAGTGCTTGCAGTCAGCAATGACTTTGACGTATGGCTCCGGGTCGATACCGCCCTGCAAGCCGTCGACGAGGTTGTAGACATACCTGTTGAACATTGCATTGTCAGTTTGAGAATTTGGGAGGAAAGTCGAGGAATGAACACACGAGGCGGTATGGAAGCTGTCTTCCCCTGGAGTCTCCTGTCCCCTTCCCCAACGCGGGTCTCTCCAAGGATTGATGTTGGGAGTACTGTTTGGAGGTCAATAATCACTCCCAAAAGTCATCAGGAAAACCGCAAGCAGCTATGGGCGCTATGCAACACTCGGCTAGTGGAACTGGTTGCTTACAAATAATCGAGCCCGGCGCGCTGTGCATTATTGAACGCACGCGCCTCGGTACTAATGACTGTTGCGACGGCCTTTGTGAGCTCATCGTCGAATGTACCACCAAGCACAATTATTTGGGGGAACTTGGGAGAATGATGAGCACAAGCAAGGTCGAGGAAACACAGGAACCGACCGAGGTTGCGTAGCTGAATGGTCCGCTGGCGGCGAAAGAAACGCCCGGACCTGTTTGCGAAGAAGTTCAGTTACTCGTGGTGGAAGGTCAGAGCATATTACCGGTAAACGCTACTCCGTGCAGGCCCTCTGACCACCACTGATACGGAGGGAGACCGAGACGGGGAACACCATCTGCCCCGTTGACACTATTCTCGATAAGCTCAGTAGTGTTGAAGAGAGAAATAACGGATTGGGCGCGGGTAATGGGGTCCTGGGTAGGATCACAAATTGCGACATCCTTCAGAGTATGAGACGGACTATCGCGCTCAGCAGAACAGTGACGGGACTACCTTGAGAGGCCCGTTGACGCAGTCCACAATGTCATACGGAAAGGGAACGACTTGGGAGGCGGCCGTATTGGGGCCCGAGACAGTGTTGTTGTCATGGACCAGCGCAGCGTTCGCAACAGCGGCGAGTGCGAGGAGGGAGAGCATCGTGGGCAAGCTCAAAGACAACCGGGGGGCCGCATATACCTTAAGAGATCGTATCGAAAGTGCGTTCGATCAAGGAAGCGACGCGCCTTGCTCGCTTGCGCGGTCACACGACTTGCGCATCGTTCGCCGCCCGGCGTTAAAGCTCCCTCATGGGTCTATGCGCTTATCCTCTTCCCCACATCATATCTCCCCGGTCATGAGTTGCAAAGCTGTCTATTTCTGACTGTTCAGAATCCATTATTCTTAGCCTGCTGCTCGTCAACGAGGCTCCGGAGAATCCCCACCGCCTTTGCCGCTTCCCCCTCCGGCGTGCTCTCTGTCAGAAATCCCCACTGGCGTCCAATCGCCGGCCCGAGCGTGTCGTACTCTTCTGCGAACGAACCGTTGAATTCGAACATCTTGCCCGACTCCAAAGACGACCTGAGGACGTGGTTTGCGACCGGAAGCCGCGTCCGTTGATATGCTTCGAGTGCCTTGTCGATGTTATCGCGTCCGACAGCGCCTAGGACACTTGCAAGAACGTATGCGTCCTGTGGAAGTGAGTTCCTAAGATGCTGCGCAGTACGGCTTTACCTCAATTGCTTGGCCTGCGCCAGAGCCTAAATGAGGGCTCATACCATGGGCCTGTTGAGTCAGCAAAGGGGTATCGACACGGATTGGGATCTCTCACCGCATCGCCTACCAAGACTACTCGATCCGCCACGTAAAACGGCAGTTCTGTCATTGAAAAAATAACCCATTTCGTTGGGCGGTCGATGCGCTGTGCGTAAGTTAGTTGAATATTTCCCCTCAGTTTTAAGACGCCAACCTCAAGCAGCGCCACTGCCTCAGGTTCCCAACCCCCGAAACACTGTTAATTTCTTTGACGGCCGGAAAACTGAAGAAGATAACAACCAACCTGGAGCATCTCGTCTTTGGTGCAGTCTGTGACCCATTCTCCTCCGTAGTCCCGGCCTTGTTTGTGCAACTCCGATGCAAAGGCGACGCAGTTCACGGTTTTCCCTGCAGAAATTGAATAGGCGACAATGTGCTGGGCATCCCTGTTAGCGCCGACGCGTACTCTTCACTGCCGCTCCCCACCTTGTTCTGCCCGCAATACTATTTCGCGTCAGAACCTTTAAAAACCAGGAGGAAAAGAGAAACCACCATCATTGGATTGGCTAGCGTTCTGTGTCTCTTTCCGTCCGCGCTCGGGAGGTCCGTGGAGGGGATAAGACCGCGGTATGCGATGGTTCCCGTCCATTTCGGTTCAATAAGCGCCAGGAGACCGGGCTGCGCGTCTTCTGCGGCCTTGGCGCGCAACATCTGGGCACGCACAACCGACTTGATCCCGTCGCAGCCGACGAGGAGGTCGCACACTGCACTCGTTCCATCTGCGAAAGCTAAACCGATCTCACCGCTAGCCCACTTCTCGTACGAAAGTAGCCGCTTCCCAAAGTGCGCGATGCCCTCGAGGAGATTGTCGACGAATACGTCTAGGAAGTGTGCGCGGTGAAACCTGATGCAGCCGTCTTTTGCTCCATTAAATTATCTTGAAAAATGCGATAACGAATTCATCTTACTCACAGGGCATCGCGACAAAATTCCATGTGAATCCATCGAGCCTGTCGGACCGCCGATATTCAAAGCCTATTCCTAGCATGAGATGCCAGCATGTTCAACATTTACAGGTTTCGCTCTGCGCCGATACGTACCGACATCGGGAGTCGGCGCCGTGTCTGTGACCTTGGCGAACTGCTCCGCGAGACCGAGTAGTTCGAGGATGCGCCAGGTGCGGGCCCAGAGCATGACTCCTGCACCAATCTCTTTGAATTTCCCTGAACCCTCGTACACGTCGACTCGGATGTGAGCATACTGAGAGAGGGCGACGGCAAGGCAGAGACCGCCGATGCCCCCTCCACTAATCATGAGTGGTGGTCAACGTGCCGTCAATTGTCCCGATTTATATCCCCACCATATAGCAACGCGCAACTTGGGTGCAGACATTATCAAGCGTAGAACAGAGCAAGGACGCAGCACAGCGGTCTAGGAGCGGGAAGCCCGTCACATTTCTCAGGCAGAACCTGCATACACCTAATATAGTTGGTAATGGCCACACCCACCCACGATGATAAGCTTATTGACCCACGGCTCATGACCGCGATCCCACCAATCGTTCCAACGCTGCTCCGCCCGCGATTTGAAACTCGGACGCTCCGCTGCTCATCATCACGCCGCCCTTCTTCGTCAGTCGGCCTTGCGAGCGCACCACCTCCTGCATGCGCCTTTCCGCCTCGCCACTGTGGTCGACCTCCCACTCCCGTGCGCGCTTCTTCGTGGCAGGGGCGCCCTCGTCGCCCGCAACTTTCTTCGGCTTGCGCTCCCGCTCCTTCTCTTTACGCGGCGGCGCCTTGCTGTTCCCACTACCTGCAACGGAAACCGCCTTCGGGGCATCGCGGAGCGCAAATGATTTTGCCAGATGGCCCAGATGCAGGTGGCGGACGTGGAATATGTGCTTCTCGCTCGACGGGTGCGTTGCGTATGCGCGCATGTGCGAAAGGAATGCTTTGCGTGCGGCTCCCGCGTTCTACATTCATAACTTTAGTTGGATGATAATATGAGAAAAGTGGGGTCACGGACCTCTTTGTTGCGCAACACCCAGCGCTCGAACGCAAGCTGCACCTCCGTCGCGCGCCCCTCGTATTCGCTGCCCTTGCCGCCGCCGAATCCGCTTCGCAGGACGTTTTCGATTGAGACGCCTGCGAGTGTGATATTCCGGTCCTCGTCTCCGGCGGTCTCGTCCCCGCGCATCTTGCCCTCGACCCACTTGACCCACTCCGACTCGCTGGGTGACACCATACTCCACGCCTCGCCGCCCTTCCCAGCACGCGCCGTCCGTCCCACACGATGCACGTACTCTGTCGCACCGCCCTCTGTCGGGAGGTCGTATTGGACTACGGCTCGGACGAGGGGTAGATCCAGACCACGCGAAGCGACGGAGGTGCACAGTAGAACCGAAGACGTCGACGGCGCGGGTCCTTTTCCTTTCGAGGACCCAGAGAATCCGCGCAGTGACGCCAGACGCGTCGGGGTCGGTAGGGAGCCGTGTAACCGGAATATTGACGTATCGGGGAGCAGGGACGATTTGACTTCTACTTTGTCGCTGATGGGCTGAGCCTCAGCCTCGTCGTCGCTGTCGGCATCGGAATCTCCCTCCGCAACCGCAGGTTCGTCCCCACCACCCATGCTCGAGCCACCGAGGAGGTTGAAGTGAAAATCGACGGAATCCGTGCAACTGAGAAATACAATGATTTTGGTACCTCGGCGGGCCTGAGATTGAGCAATTAAAGAGCGCAACAGCGCAATAAGAGCCACCAATCGAAGCTTCAGAGGTACTACGACGTATTTCTGAGTCAGCTGTGAAGGCGGAGTGAATTTTTCGGCAGGAGTGGCGCTGGGAAGGTCGCCTATGGCAGCCGTATTCTGCTCCGTGAGCGGCTCGACCGTTGTAGCCTTGATCATCATAGGGTTAATCAAAGCTTTCCCTGCCAACTTTTGAACGTCTTCACGAATCGTCGCTGAACAAAGCATTGTTCGTCGCCGCCGGTCCCAGTCCCACCCGCCAACCTCCATGCTTTTTCCTGCCTCCATAGCCTGGAGTGCGAGTTTTCTCCGACCGTCCAAACCCTGGATGATACCGGTGATCGTCTCCTCGAAACCGAGCTCCATAAGCCGGTCCGCTTCGTCGAGAACCAACCAGCGACATTTCGCAACATTGAACGTCGACGTGTTTTGCAGATGGTCTAATAGACGACCTGGGGTTGACACGATTATCGGTAGGCCTTTCCGTATGCGAGCCTTTTCATGTGTGCGTGTGGCTCCACCGGTGAGCAAACCGGATACCAGCCACCGCGTTAGACGAGCTGATGAGCCGCCTGGATCGTCGGCGGATTCGTCGTTTGGACGCAGGCGCATCTGCAAAAGAGCCTCCAATACGTCCGATATCTGTTTCGCGAGTTCACGCGTCGGTGCAATGATGATAGCGAGTGTACCGATGGATCGATCAATGTACGAGAGGGAACTGAGGGGAAGCAGATCCTGAATGATGGGAAGGAGGAAAGAAAGCGTCTTTCCAGAACCAGTTTGGGACTGGATGAATACGTCCCGCGCTGTGGCTTCTTCAGAAGCGGTAGAAAATACAGCAGGTAATACTGCGCGCTGGATAGAGGTCGGTTTGTCGATATTCATCTTGGTGACCAGGTGGGCAGCTATTAAGGGATCCAGGCCCAAGCCAGAAAAACCGGACGAGTCTGCGAGTGGGGCGTTACTAGGACGCGAGCTGACTTTGGGGGCGGGGACATTGACTGGTGCCTCGATTTTAGGATTGTAAGAAAACAGCGACGAAATGACCTGCGTCGGAGGACGGTTTGGTCGAGAAGAAGTGGGCGGGGGTTTGGGCTTTTGCGGAGACGCCTCTATCCGTGGTCGCTTAGTGGGGCGAGATTCAGAGTCGTCGGATGGCTTGTGAGAGCTCTTTTCAGTTGGTCTCGCCTTGCGTTTCTCTACTCGTTTAGCTTTGAGTCTATCGACAGAAATTAGAGAAAGTAGACCCCAGAAGAGCCCAAAGCAAAGAACCTGTCAGTCCATCTACCCCCCTTATTGCTAGAATGCTTTGAAGGGACGTGGTCGTCTGTAGCGAGGTTCAGCACAAGGTCGTCCATAGTCTAGAGCCAAAAAAATATGATATCACGAGACGACAGATCCGATCGCGTAATTGCCACGTTAGACTCTAAACTCTCCTTCTTCCCAACTCTTTCATTATGTTCGCCCGGGTATCTATTGCCTTCGTGCTCGTTTCCGTCGCAGCTTTCTTCTGCGCTCTGCCCGCAGAGGCTGCCAAGGGCCCCAAAATCACTCACAAGGTCTACTTCGACATCAAGCATGGTGACACAGATATGGGTCGCAGTCAGTGGTACTTATTGAACGTCGACAACCTTGCTGATATGCTCTAGTCACCATGGGTCTTTACGGAGGAGTGAGAAGCGTCTTGCTCTATATTTATGGCAGCTCACTCCTGTCCAGACTGTTCCCAAAACCGTCGAGAACTTCCGCGCCTTGACGACTGGCGTCAAGAAGGATGGCACTGAGCTCGGGTACGGCTACAAGGGCTCGAAATTCCACCGTATTATCAAGGACTTCATGTCTGTCGACCGCCTATCGCTTCCTACATTGACTGACATAATGGAACAGGATCCAGGGCGGCGATTTCAGTAAGTTTTGAGGTGCTGAGACCGGGTTTATCGTTAACTGTTTAAAAGCTCGGGGAGATGGCACTGGCGGAAAGGTATGTCTCTTACTCTGGGTTGTCTGCCGTCATCTTATTTCATTTAGTCGATTTATGGGGACAAATTTGCGGACGAGAACTTGTGCGTTAAGTCGTGGATTGGGGGCGTTTTCCATTCTAATGAATCAATTCAGCAAACTTCGCCACACTGGCGCCGGAACCTTGTCTATGGCTAACGCTGGAAAGGACACCAACGGTACTTGTTTTCCGTTGCGCACTCAGCATTTATTGACCTAACTATTCCCAGGCTCTCAATTCGTACGTTGCAAGAACTTGCCCTTTTCCTCTTATACTGAATTTTCCATTCCAGTTCATCTGCACTGTCGTTACAAGCTGGTTAGATGGAAAACACGTAAGACCACTGTATTTTTCGGCGGCTCACTTCTGACACTTGGGTCAGGTCGTGTTCGGCAGAGTTCTCGAAGGCATGGATGTCGTTCGTGCTATTGGTACGTTATTCACCTCCACCTCGATCATTTTCTCATCTAGGACGAACAGAGGCCGTCGCCAAAGGCCCAGGAGACAAGCCCAAGGAGGACGTCATTATTGCGGACTCTGGAGAGGTAGTCCAACTTGTATGTCTCCCGAAGATGTTTCTAATCTCCCTTTCCTAGCTCGCCCTCGATATTGAGACCGATGCTGAGGAAAAGGAGGTGCCTGTCCACGCTGAGCTATAATCAGCTTTACCTGTGCATAAAATTCCCATACAAATAAAATTGTGGTAGGATGGCGTACACTACCCCCCGAGAAACCCGAAGGATCGACAACTACAGCCCCAGTGGATACCGTGACCACCACGGATGCCGCTTCCCCTGTCGTTACTTCTGCTACGAGCGTTATATTAGAAGACGAGAAGGAAGAGGAGGAGGAGGTCCCGGAGCCCTCCGTCTACCGGTTCATCTTCATCGTTCTGCTCTTCGTCGCTGCAAGCGGAGGCATCTTTGCGTGGCTTGGGGGTATGCGCTGGCTTCGCAGGGTCCTTGGTTCATCGCCGGCCGGGTACAGGAAGGTTGACGATGAAGACTTGGAGAAGTAAGGCATGCCTGAGCTGTTAGCTTCCGGTCATTTGATCTCCTTATAGGCGCCTAGCATGACCTATGAGAGATGTAGTATTTTACTATCGTTCATTCCTTCACACACATGGATCGCATGGATCGCAACGGCAAGACAGTCGATAAATTACAATGTAATGTAATTCAGTTTCATCAACGCTATGGAGGAGAGCCGAGGAATTCTCTAACCTCAAACAATTGTGCGGGTGCCCAGCTACTTCAAGTAGCTTAGTCTCGTGGATGTGGATTATTATCAATTATTATATTATGCATGGCAAGTTCGAAAGTTTTTTTTTTTTTTTTTTTTGCGGAGCGTTGTGTAGTGGGTTTAGATACACTATAGTGTCCCTTCGGTGCTGTCTAGCGCTTTCGTGCTTCCATACACCTCAGGCCGACATAGTCGGACGCCCACCCGCTATGGTTTGAGGCCAAGGAATTAAAACCCAGCCAGAGGAAATTTAGAACAACCGCCCGAGGAGATGCGCTAACGCACTTGTGCCCGACCATGTCGCGGCACATGTGTGGGGCTTCGCATAAACAGCTCAGGAGGATCCGATAGCATAGGCCATCTCCCCCATCATTGCTGCTCACCCGATACCCACTAAAACCTCGGTCTCCCTTATCCAGTCTTGAGGGAGTAATTCCTCATTTTTGAGAACCCCTTTCCTATGCTGTTCCAAACGTCACATTATTCCTTTTGGGAATTTTTTTTTTGGAGGTCAGAATTTTTTTTTGGTCAAATCTCAGAATGGCTTGATATTGTATACCTACATACTAGGGTGGTACAGTGTCCTCAATTCTTTTGGGATTGAGCACCAGCTTCGTGGATAGGGCTCAGAAACCATCGTCGGCGCAACCGGCCGACAGCACAGCCACTGATGTTCAGTTGACGATGCGAAGGGATTTCAGTACGATGGTATATACTGTACATAGGGTAGCTAATTGCAAATGTAGGGCTGCCTGGCGAGAACCCGGGCTAAGCGGCAGAGCCGTACACCGGCGTTTGGTAGGAATGTTTTTAAAATGTTCGTTGCCAGACGCCTGACAGATGCCGTCACGAACGTTCCTGAAATAAAAAAATGTCAAATCCTCAAGCCTTCCACAACATCATATTTGACCAACATCATCAGCAACGTTTCTCAAATGTTTCGTCGACATTCAATCAAGGACAAAAAATAACAGTTTTTCGCAAAATCCATATCCATTTGCACTATCTACAACATTGCATGCAGTACATAAAAAGCCGCGGCTACAGGCCACGGGCGACGGCGAGTTCGAGCCGAATGCTAGCACGGGTACGAGGGCAGGCGGGAACTGGCCCAAAGTCATGGGACAAGAGTACTCAGAAGTCGTGTGGCAGAAGCGGTTGTCGCTGTTGGTGATTTCCGAGAGCCAGACGACCCCAGACAGCTTGTTCTTGAGAGATTACTGATCCCAATCAGTTCTTGTTGTGAAAATTCTTGAGGTAGGTGATTGTGAGGTTGAGGGAGTTGCGCCCAGTAAATGGATTGAATGGTTTTGAGGCCCGGAGATTTGTGGCAGGGTTGAGGTGACTTGAGGACTGCAATTCGAGGACAGAAGAAGTTGGCAGAGGGGTGGAACTCCAAGAAATGTGCTTGGGATGGCCTTCGACAATGGGTTCTTGACTGGGCGACCGGTTTTGCGGAGGGCGAATACCCTATGCTTGAAGATAGTCATCTGTGCTTTGAGTCAATGAAAGTCGAGTCGGTGAAGCCTGCAGGGCGATAGTCCGAAGGGAGGTAAAGAAACCAAAGGCTTCATTGGCGGTGGACAATGGCGGGGAAATGAAGGAAAGATTGTGGTTTGTGGGCGCACCAACATTGACCTTGTTTGTTGTGATGTGCACGGACCATCTGGCTAATTGCTGGCTAATTCACTTCCAAACCTCGCCCGCGTCTGCTGCCCATCGTGCAAAGGTAGCATGGGAAATGAATCTCTTGATAAATACAATTGCTCAAGTTACTTTTATATGTATAGCAGGTACATTAGGAAATATTATACTATGGGTGCAACTAATGTTTTTACAATGCATTCAGAATATTATGAAAGTGTTGCGTACATGTTTTGCCCCAAACGTTCGCAAAACATTGAGGAGATGTCGTTTAAATGTTGCGCAAACTATTTTGAGATTGTGTGCCGGCAATGTTGATGGAACAAAATGTTCGATTGGCGGTGTAGGCGAGGGTGGGGGTGCCGGACCCTCAAAAAAGAAAAAAAAAAAAAAAGTACAAGCTCGGCGCAGTGTAATGCATATGGTTTTGACTCACTTTCCTAATTGGGACGCAGACATTGAGTCATCAGAATTACCGGCATGTCCCGTGGCAGCAGGACAGGGGCGGGATCCTGCCCGCTCATCGCATCACTCCTGTCGTGTCACGCCTGTCCGCCCATCACCCCCGCACCACTGTCACTGCCACAACCCATGACTGCCCGCATCACCACACGCCTCTCACACGACCGCCACACGCTCGCTCCCAGCACCGCATCACCTCGATCCTCAATTGATGCAGCCACGGTGTACTCTCGCACCGTCACGTACGCGCTATCCGGATTCCGAATGCAGTTGACACCAAAAGAGCGGAGATAGTGGCTGTGCTGTCGGCCGATTGCGCCGACGATGGTTTCTGAGCCCTATCCACGAAGCTGGTGCTCAATTCCTTCGGGATTGAGGATACTGTACCACCCTAGTATATAGGTATACAATATCAAGCCATTCTGAGATTTGACCAAAAAAAAATTCTGGCCTCCAAAAAAAAATTCCCAAAAAGAATAATGTGACGTTTGGAACAGCATACTTTCCATGTCTTAGCACCATCTTCTTCTTAATTGCTCTCTTGCCGTATTTAATTTCGTTCGTTGCCGCGCAATCTACCTTGAGTCGGTTGTTCATAGCATGTCGCCACCTGTTTTGAACTTCGGGGAGGGAGGCTTCGGCCTTTCCCTGGATTACTCTTTCGTTTCTTACTTTCCAGATGAGGTGGGCAGATTCCGATACCAGTATTCTGAAGAGACGCGTTGTGCCGGCATCCCCGCGTTTGATCGCCGCGCAGCCCATGATTTGACCGATCGTGGGTGGAGGTAGGTCGGCCCCTGTCTTCATACGCCACAGCTCGCTTGCAAGTTCCCATATTTCCTTCTGGCCGGTCGCTTCGCATTTCGTCAGTATGTGGTCCATTGATTCTAGGATTCCGTGGCCGCACTTCTTGCATTCCGCCTTGTCCTCGTGACCCGGAATGTTCGTCCAGTGGGGTCCTACTTTGTAACCGCCGTGCAGCATCATCCACAGGAAGAAGCGAGCACTTCGTGACACATCCTTGTGTGCCGTTGATTTCCATATGTCTTTTTGGGGGGGTAGGTCGTCTGAGGGGTCCGCAACAGCTGTCTGGGTGAGTTCCATATTCCTTTTCGTTGCTCGGCGGTCTAACAGTTTTTTGTACCTCGGCGTATTCCTCTTATTCCTTTGTATTATTTTATAGGCCTTAGATTGTGTCATTGCCCCTAGTTTCACTCCGGGCAGCACAAATCTCGTGTCGGGTTTGACTTTCAAATCATCTTCCGTTGTTTTCGCGCTGCCTGCCCTAGCGAGTGTATTTGCTTCTCTAGTGCTTGCATTTTCCGTTGGGTTCTTCACCCAGGTTAGTGTAGTCCTTGCCCTACGTCGTCTCATTTTTGACACTATGGCTTGTATGAGCCTCCCATTTTCTAGGTTCATGAATCCCTCGTCTTCGTTCTTCCTCAAGAACTTTGTCATCGCGTCGATGGATGTTCGCGAGCTGCTATGTATGGCCAGGGGTGCGTTTACAAGACATTCCTCTACAGCCTTTAGGATTGCCACTAACTCGGCTGTGTTCTTCGTGGGTCCCAGGGTCCTGGGAATGCGGATAGACTTGTTACGCGGGTCGTCCGTTTGGAAGTATATCCCCGCACCTGCTCGTGCATTCGGTCCGCCGCTCTTCTTCGCGGAGCCCTCTGTGTGGACAGTTATCTCCTCGTCATCGCCTTCCGCATCATGTCTCGTATCGGGCGCGGTATCATGGAAGTTATTTGGGGATCGTTTCGTGAATATTCTGAAGGTATCGGCCAATGTGCCTTCCGTCGTGATTCTGGGGTCAAATGTTCGTGTCTCTGGCTCCTCGTCCTCTTCAGGTCCCGGTTCTTCCTCGTAGTCTTCGGGTTGGGGTGATCTCGGGTCCCATTTCTCCTCGAGTTCATCCAGTAAGTTTCGGGCCTGCCTGTAGCAGTTGTGGGGGTTCTGACAGCCCGTAATAGTTTTTGTCATTGTGCACGTCGCGCACCGGCACCTACGTGTTGGTCTGTGTCTCGGTGCGTCCATTTTGGCGCCCAGTCGGACGGCGTTTCCGACCGTCCTAATTTTGTGTTTGTTTTTCAGACATTCCGTCATCACTATGTCCCGGTGGAATACTGACCTGTTCGCATACGACTTTTGATGGTACCAGAACGGCATCGATTCCTGTATCTCCCTAGATACGGCCATTGCATCCATTACGATGCCATTCGCTCGTCCAACTTTCACCATTCCGGCTAGGTCTGTACCAATCGCTTTGGCGGATAGTTTCGGGGACCATGATTGTAGGTAGGCATTCATGCGTAGTTCCTCGTCTATGTTTTGGTCTTTTCCTGGGACCTTCTTGGCTAGCAGCTCGTCTGCTACGAAACACCACAGCGGCCTTTCATGGCCGAAGCTCAGGTATGTCTTGAGCCAGGTTACGGCTATGGCCTCGTTTCTTGCCACTATATCTAGCAGGTTCTTACCGCCTACATCTGCGGGTGCATATACAGTTTCCTTGTTCACGGTTACGTTGGTTTTTTCTGCCCAAAGGAACGACCTGATTCTTTTCTCGAGTCTAGCTTCGATTGCCTTTGGCATACCTTGAACAGTCGCCAGATATTGGGTCATTCCTCCAACCACCATTAGTATTATGAGCCGGCGACCCTCCATTGTTGGGTGTCCGAGTTCCCATCTCTCTAGGGACTCATCTATCTAAGTTCGAAAGTTTGTTTGGCAGGCTCAAACACGCCTTTCCTTCTGCCTCGATCGACGATGACGATATATTCTCTTCCAGACGAGCTCTTGGTAGCTATTGTTGCGGCTGGCAAGAAGGTCGCGCAAGGGACGGCCTTCAAGTTTTCACGAAACTTTCAAGGTACAATGGACTCTGTCTCATGTTTCCCGTCGCCTCCGCGCCGTTGTCGGCACGTCCACTCTCTGGACACTCATCGTAACCATTTTGGATGCCGAGGGATCGGTAGAAATCCTCAAACTCTACCTCCAGCGTTCCCAAGAATGTAACATATCCGCCACCTGGCACAACCCGTCTCCCCATAAACGTAGTGCTCTCCTAACCGAGCGCCTCGGCCGCCACATTGTTCCCTATGTCAAGCGCTTATGGATCATACTCAATGTCGATGGTGCAGCAGAGGTACTGGCCCCATTCCGCGATGTTGAAGCTCCTTAGTTTCAGCATCTCGAGGTCGGAAACGACTGTTACTACAATGGCGTCGTTCAACTATTCTCAGCCGGAGCCCCGAGGCTGAGCTTTCTCAAGATGGAGCGTTTGAGACTTGAGCTGCCATTGCCTCCATGGACAGCGTCTCTCACACACCTTGACTTGTCAGGTCACGCCTCAGAAGAGCACCTTCTCATGGCGAGCACGATCGCGGCGCAATGCCCGCCGTTGTTTCATTTGCACCTCGAAATCCCCCAGTTGCTCTCCGAGGTCAACCCTTTTTCGTATCCCATCTCTGAAATCCCTCTACATCTCGGTTCCAAGCAGCAGAGATCCGTTGCAATTTTTCGCCATTGTCGATCTCTTCGACTCTCCCGCGTTGACTGAGTTCGTCATCGACGGCGCCCATGGCGACCAGATATTCGCGCTTTGGGGTCTCGCAAGCCTTCCGCACGCGTCGTTCCCCGCGTTAACCTCTTTGACCCTCATCGGCAATAGCGCTTGTGATTGCGACTCGGAAACCGTTCTTCCGGTTACCAACGCAAACTTTCCCCCGGTCGCCCACTTTCCCCCCATATTCCCCGCCCTATCTTCCCGAGCTCTGTTTGACCAGTGCTCCACACCAGTATTCGTCAAGGATATCTTGCGTCGCGGCGATGGCTGCAGCTGACGACACTGGCGCTATGTCCGAGGAAAATCAACCTAAACGAAACGTGCGAGGCCCTCAAGAACGCAGTGCAGCCGAACGACCGCGGACAACCCTTTCCTGTATTTATGCTTTTCCCTGAGCTTGCATCGCTCATCGGAGCTATCGGGACAACTGACCAGTGAACGTGCTTGCATTTCCCACTTGGGATGCGTTGTACGAGGTGTTGCCAAGTTGTTTTCCATTTTTCCAGACAGAAAGAAAGTCAAGAAAGAGCAGCACACACAGTGACACTGTTTAGCAAATATGTCTTCACGCGCCTTTGCCTCTTCAAGTTCGTCCACCCACGCTCTCCCTTTTTCCCACCGCCAATTTCCCTACTATCCTAGACCATCAGGGTCCATCGCGTCATGCTATAGCCGTGTGTCGGGCTTGCCCCGCCGTGCGCGCGTGTCCCTCGCAGATGATTGATGAGCCTCAAGCAGTCCAGACCAATCCACCCAGATTGAAATATTATAGCAACAGCGTTGGCATGAAACCAACTGCTGCATTATTAATCGCCCCCGAATGGTCGTTCCCGAACCCAGTCAAGCAGTAAGCATTACGCAGGGACCAAATATCCGGTCTCACATTGGAAATTTCTTCGTCATTTTTGCTCATTGTGCGCCATCAGACCTTAAACAGGGGACATCACTAACGCTCTTTTTATAGATCCATCTAAAAAAGCACTCTTTCATGCCAAGCACAGTCAGAATTTTCTAGTTTCTCGCACGCTCTACTGTTTAAAGCGTGGGGATTGCCACTTATCTCCCTTCCTGGTTAACTGGATTACTACACTACTCACGATCGTCCGTTTCATCCCACTCAGGACCACGGCCCAACAGTGAGTGTTGTATACCGCATAAAATGTCAGGTATTCCTCACTTCTCCCGCTCCTTTCAAGAATTCATTGACCCTAATTCGTTGTAGGGCACTTTCACCTGTCCATTTATTGAGAGCCTACAGCCCATTTTCGATTCCTATCTCGCATGTTATAGTCCAACTCACCGACGAGAGCCTGGTGCCAAAAAGATTCACATCGCGTGGCGCGCTCAAATGGTTCCAATATTACAAGATCCGAGTCTTACCATTGGTTCTTTAATTCTATCGGTCCCGGAAAATACCGGCACTCGGCCCCAACGGTCCCAATGGTCGTAGGCGGAATACTACATGCACATGGGTTCTATGAAGCATGCCAAAATCCTCAAATAGCGCTAGGCACCCCCAACCTGAGTCTCGAGTTCTTCTCATAGTTCCTCTCATGTCGCTCGAATACACCCAAATTCCGGTGTTAGACTGGACGCTTGCCCAGAGGGACAAGCCGTTGTTCCTGGTGGAGCTCCGGAATGCCATGATCAACGTTGGCTTTCTGTATCTCTCTAACCACCCCGTCCCCATGGACCTAGTTGACAAGGTAATCGATTATACACCGAAATTCTTTGCCCTCCCCAAGGAGGTGAAGGACTCAGTCGACATGGCCAACTCTCCGCACTTTCACGGCTATCTGCGTGTTGGGGGCGAAACGAAGGACGGCAATCCGGATACACGAGAGCAATTCAACTTTGGTGGTGACCGAGGTAAGACGAAAATTTCAACAGCTATCATTCCTGTTCTTGTCTGAAAGACCGCATCCACGAGAATGCCGCTACGCAGATGGCCAGCCAGAATATCTCAAACTCCAAGGAGACGCTCTAGTAAGCATTTTGCATTTTTCGTGAAAAAATAGATATCGAATGAGTAACATTATTTCCTGCAGTGGCCGGACGACGCCGTCCTCCCAGGCTACCGGAACACGATGCTGGACTATTACCAACGTCTCGAGGTTATGGCCTGGCAGTTCATGAGCTACGTTTCGGAGGCTCTAGGGCTGCAACCCGACGAACTTTGGTCCCTTTTTGGCGACGATCGTTCCATATTGCAACCCCGGTGCAAGCTTTTACGATACCCCGCGTCTCCTCCTGGGTTCACAGGGCGTGGCTCAGGCATCGCACCCCACCACGACAATAGTCTCCTCACATATGTGGGTTTCTCGTGAAATTCAGAGTACTTGTCACTAAGCTTGTACCGACTTCATTAGCTGCTTCAGTGCACCGAGGAACATGATGTGCTCCAGGTCAGGAACCACTCGGGAGACTGGGTGCATGTGCCGCCTATCAGAGGAACGTTCGTGATCAACCTTGGGAAAGGCGAGCTCCACAATATGGGATCCTTCTCGAGTAATAACGACGTCGATTTAGCCCTAGAAAAAGCAACTCGAGGGGTCTTACATGCGACAATCCACCAAGTGCTCTCCCCTCCCGTGGGCGCGCGGTACTCCATTGGCTTCTTTTCCAGTTTGGCGATGCACGTTCGAATTGCAGACCTCAACTTTCAATGTGAATTCGCCATACCAATATCCAAAATTCGTTCTAACCGCAACATGCTTAGTTCCAGAACACATTTGGGATATGAAAAGGGCGCGTGACAGGCGCACTGGCAAGGACTCAAACGAAGAATGTACGAAATTTTACTTGAGAACGTTCACTTCATTTGCCCAGTATTCAACCTGTAACAGACGTCTTTGCGGAGAAGGATCACGACATGGCCGCAGAAGTTGTCTTGGATGACAAAATCAAGACGCATCCCATGGCTACATTGAAATTCTATCCCAATCTTTTCGACAAGTATTATCCGAATGGGTTGCCGGCTCATTTGGTTGCGCATTGAGTTGCTGTATTACATGTACATATGCCATTCTCTCAAAATAAAGCCTTGAGAGTTGAATCAAGTTCCGGAACCCATGCCATGAGACTATTTTTTATTCGACCTCTGACTGTCGATATGATTCTTCGAAGGAGATCGAAACCCGAAACTGCTGCATATTGTGAGGACCAGTCTTGTAATTTGGCCCCAAAGCTATGGTATGCGTCTTGCTCTTCCCATCCGCCAGGCTGGTCCCCCTCTGTCGAGGTAGGCTTTCTCATAGCGGAAGACAAAGCAGACGATGATAAGAATGATCTGGACTGCTGGCACCGTCCTTTTACATCTTCACTCACCTCCACCTCCAGGTCAAGCTCAACTTACTTAAAACCCAAATACCAAGCGGTATTTGGCGCCGGGTGCTGAGCACATTTGTAAATGCGGTTGGCCTGTGTCGTAGGTACCTTTTCTGCAGCGGTGTGCTGATTGTGTCTTGCGATGAAGTCGTTGGGGATCCCCACGAATTCGTCTCCAAATCCCTCTTCTACAAAGTCTGAGCCTTTCTGAGGTATTCATAAGAGTTTCCATGTAACCTTGTTTAGAGCAAACATCGTGTGAATTCAACGATGGCTATGGAATCATGAGCTTTTTGATTCGGCAAGGCGGCAAGAGAGCCTCATGGCAAAGCAGAACAAACTGACGTGCGATTCTTCGCTCCACCACAAGGCGTCGACCTCTCTCAACGATGCGGTTTTCAGCGCTCTTCCTCGCCCTCGCTGTCCCCTTTACCTTCACTGCCGCTCAGACAATCACGGCGACAGACCCGTGCGCTTTCTGCTCGCTGTCTTCCGCGCCGTGTCCAATTCTCATCCAATAGAAACTCCGGCGACATTATTGAAGAGAATATCACTGTCGACCTGAATGATATTCCTACAACGGTCACGTCCGCTACCCCCACTATTAGCTCTCTTCAGCTTCTTACCCGTTAACATTTAAGCATCGCGACACTCGCGGAGACGATAACTACGACCGACGCGTGCGTGGGCTTCTTTTCGTCTCTGCATTCACTCCATGCCCTTTCTTTTCAGTGCGGGGGACACTCTCATCGAGTATATCACCGGAGACGGTCTCGGAGATACCGTCACAACGACACTGTGCGTCGTGCCTCCTCTTTATCCTCCAGTCAACCTGACATGATATATGAAACAGCCAAACGATTCTCGCCGCAGCGGCTGGGGGTGGGGGTGCGGGTGGTCAGGGCCCGGTCGGGGCGCCTGGTGCGACGGGTGGTGCAGGCTTGCCGACCCTTTCACATATACAACGACTGACGCTAACGGCGACACGCGCGCTGTCGTTGCAACATTTACGCCGTCTTTTGCCGGCACCGTCATACCGTCAGAAACGTTCCAAGCCACTGTCCTCGACTACACTGCTTACACCGCCAGCTACGCCACGCCCAACAGGCCGCAGCCAATAGCAATGGCGCCTTACGGAACGGCGGGTGGTGGGGACTGGGTCTCAGCGGACTGATCAGTGCTGCTGCGGGCGGTGCTTTCCTGCTACTGGGAGCATGAGGACTCGGACACTATGTACACGGACATATACCTTCCTCACGCAAGTTTTTGACACGCCATAATGTACTTTTGCTCTGCAAATCCCTTAATCACATTAGAGATTATATATCATACACGACGCTGAGCTCAGGTCAGGATCCCTCTCCGCGCCGCAGTCTGTTGAACTTCGGCAGCATCTCGCGGAGATACTCCGCGTGCTTTCTCCTCAGGTCCGCCTCCTGCACTTTGCCCCGGCCGCTCCATGTCCGCCGTTCGGCGGCGGGGCCGTATATCACGGTGTAATCGTCCAAGAATTCATCGTCTGTGGGGACGACGAGACAGCCCGCGCCGATGACGCAGTATGAGCCGATGCGGACGGTGTGGTGGACGCGCGCGCGTGTTGATACTGTGTTGAAGTCGCCGACGGTTGGGGACTCGATGCCTGTCACACGCAAATATTCCGTCAGTCTCTGCGCCCGCTGTGGCACAAGCACACGTACGGCACCCAATTTCGAAAAGATTGTCGTCCCCAATTCGCATTACTTCTTTCCGTCTGACCGGCATTGTCAAAGGGCCGCCAGTAAGCATTCACAAAGACGTTCGTTTACCTATTCACAATAATCGCGCCCTCCTCGATGATGCACCCCGAGCCGATGACGATGGGCCCCGCAATGGCAAAAATGGTCGCCTTGGGGTGGACTATCGAGCCTAGAGCGCCTGGTCAGCGTGCGGTTTTGAGGAAGCGAAGAGCAGTGGAGACCTGAGCCGATTGTTATGTCGCCTTTGAGCTCTACGTCCTGGCACACGACGGCCTTGGAGTGGATGGTGTATTTGTCGCGTCTAGAGCAAAGTTATGGTTCAGCGCGGGATAAATGAGGTGGAGAAAGGCGAGTGACATTGGTGCCATGAGAGTTGAGGTGAAGCGGGTGGTATTTAAGCGAGTCGCGATAGCGTGATTTGGTGATGGGCGCGTCGCGTCGCGTGTCTTCGATTCAATTTACCGCGAGTGCGATAGTGGTCCTTCCCATGGCTTATTATTATTGAAAATTAACGACCAGAAACCGCTCGCCGTCGCCCTCCCAAATTCAACTTTCGTTAAAATACACCATAACGTCCGTGCTTATATTTCTGGTGGGAAGGCGCTTGAGGATTGAATTTAAATTCGAGCGTTCGTCGACTCGAGTAGAAAACCCGAAAGCTCAACCTTCTACCAAGGATTGAAGTGCGCATGCAAAATATCGTAGGCGACGTGACAGATGAACTTCAGGGTTGGGTGCCGTTCCAAAATGAAGGAATATGATGACAATGGACAGGATAAGATGCACAAAAGCCGTATGACGCGCAACGTCTTTCTGTGCGGCTTTTTCTCTGCTCTGCTGCGGCAGTCTAGGCGCTGATGTGAACATTTCTGGGGGCGCTGGATGTAAAAGAGAGTAACTCCGCACGGGGCATTGTGCAGCCGCATGCGGCTTTTCGCATCCCTTCGAATTCCGGATCCGGCCCCTCAACCTACTAGTCGGTAAGTCCACCGGGACATAAGACTTGTCAATGGGTTTTCAACCGGTTTCTTTTCCAACAGTCAATACCGTGGCAAAAAGCAGCGTACTTAAAGGCAGCCTGAGGGGAAAGTACCGGAATCCTCAAGTTTTGGGGATTTTTCTGGGGAGCCGGAATTTCATCGATACTGGGAGAAGTATCGACAGAAATCTCTGTAAAATGAGTCCGAAGAGGCGAGAGATAACCCGATATGGAAGTTGGAAGGACGGTGTGTGACTTTGCTTGTTCCTGTCCGGCGCCGGCGACCAATCATAACAGACGCGTCTTCCTTTCAACGCGACTCGGAATGGGATTCTACAACCCTACGCACGGCTCGGTTCAGCTCTCGGGGAAGACCCTCATAGTTGTCCGTCTATAAATTGCTTTCTATACCCCCGATTTAACTCGGTCATTAGCCAGTCGTCTCTACCGCCAATGTTTCGCAATTAGCAGCGGACTTGCTCATAGCGTCTCTATCTCTGGGCCGAATCGGAATATTTGATTCCGCATTTCTCGTGCCTGTAGTGGGCAGCTGTGAGGATGGTGTCGGTGTGAGCACGCCACTTGAGCGTGAGTGCGGCCAAGTTCTCTTGAATTCCGTCGATTATTGTGCACGCGCGTAGTATATGGCAAGGCCGGGTTAGATGTGGTCGTGGTGCAGCAGAGGTCTCCTGTTCTCAAGGTTTTTTCCCTCGCATGCAACTACCTGTCCCCACCAATCATTATTGCAGTCTCAAAAGCAGGAGTTCATCAAGACGCTCCTTGAATTTATTCAGTCGTCTGGCGTGGCGTCCGCACTCTTTCTCTCTGGAGTGGATCTATCCAACCGCACCGACTCACAAATGTTGTACGTTTCCCCCGAGAATTTCTTGGACGCGGTAGTGAATCCAGTTAACATAGAACACCGACATATCAAATTCGCCCGACTGCTGCAGCACCTCTGGCATCCACGCCACTGGCCCGTCTCGCTGAACTCCCCATTCCCGAGTACTCGTCGCCCGTCCCGCAGTATCCCCTCGAAACTCCCGCCGAACCGGAACCAGACGTGCCATTTATCCCAGGCGGGAGCCTCACCCGCCGGATTCTGCAGACGCTCTCGAAATCTCCGTCCCCGGTACCTACAGCGGCTGTCCTTCAGTTCGTGCTCGAAGGAGACAATAGGGCAGATGCGGCCATATTAGCCAGTGCCGTCGTAGCGATATTTGGGCTTAGTATCAGCGGATTCAAGGAGCCCCGCAGCTGGAAGCAGGGTCTCTTTGGGGCACCCCCAGACCAAACGCTGTACGGTTAAATGAAGAATCGATTCAACGAGGATATTACTGCGAATCTCCGTTCATGTTTGCTCGACTCGTCTGTACTTGTATACTTTTGTTGGAAGGAAAAAATAAACGAGGTGCCAAAGTGATTGAATTATTCTATGGCTGAAGCCCGAGGTACAAAAAGAGGTGCGAGCTGCTATTACATTGCGAGTGATTCCTGTTTAATTGCGTGTCGAAAGTGCGTGGATGGATGGATGGACGATGATGTGCTGGAACAAAGTTGCGAGAGAAAACGGACAGCGACCAGCAATGCTTCCAAAACGGAGATTCATAGCCAAGCCTCCGCCGCTTGACTTGCTGCCAACCACGGAGACACGTTATCCTCGACAACGTGCCCAAAGTGCCCGAGCTTCGTCTTCTTGCTCCGGACCTTTCTCCTCCCTTTCCCGTTCTCCTTCTCCCACGCATTCTCGCTGCTGTTCCCGTCCTTGGAAGATCCCTCTCCGCGACTATCCGCCATATCTGAATTGGTCGTCTTCAGAGGAAGCTTGACGGTTGCCATCGCTCCGCTACTACGCGGCATTCTCCACTTCGCCTCATCAGACTCGAGCTCGGGCGCCATTCTCGTCTGAGGCGCAAACCCGCCGCGACCCGGGCTCGTTGGCCTCGTATGCCACTGGCTGGGAGGACCGGGGTGCGATCGAGATTGGAAAGAATCGGCAAGCGAATGAGAAGGCGGGCGAGGCGGACGGCTCGTAGCAGCAGCTGTTTTGGGCGGCGACGGCGGGGGAGAATGAGGCTCCATGTACTGCCCCGACTCTTCTTCGGGAACGGAGGACAAACGGCGCTGAAGCATGCGTGCAAAAGGGACAGAGCGTGGCTGCCGAGTGAGATTGCGGCTCTGGACACGAGTATCCGGGGAAGTAGGGGACGGCGGCGCTGCAAGGAAGTTGCGCACGCGGTTGGTATGAGCTGAAGGTATCGGGGGCAGAGGGCTGTTCGGGGGCGGTCCAGGATGAGACGGCGACATATCAATCGTTGGGTTGCGATATTGAGAAGGGGAGGAAAGGACGTGCGGAGTCAGAGGTGGGGTCTGGTGCATTATACCCGAGTCGATGCTCGTGTACTCACGGTCCCGGTTGCGCATTTGGTCATACACAAATTTGCGCAGTTCCTGAGAAGGATCAAGAGGGCATTCCTGCAATTCCCGTAGGACGGGTTGTGAGGGAAAGTTCGGCTGTTGGTTAACGGGAAGCAAATTGTGGATATCGAGGGGTGGGAAAGGATCTGTATAGTGGGGCATAAAGGGAGTCCACTGCGGCGATAAAGATCCTGGCGGGGTGGGCAAAGAACTCTGTGGACCACGTTGGGCGCGATATTGTTGAGCAATCTCGATTGCTGTCAAACGTTGAGGGGGGTTGATAGTATGTGGCATTCGGGGTTCGACAAAAATACGAGGATATTGCTGTGTTACTTGTTGGCGTGCAGGCACGAAAACGGGTGCCGAAGGCTTGAGAGAATTCGCGGTTTTCGTTCTGATGTCTTCGTTGGCTTCGCGTTGGTGTCTCAAAGTTTCCTGCCAATCGAGTCCCAATCCTCGTTTTCCTTCATATGCGCCCAGCTGATCCACAAAGTCGTCGTGCGCTGCGTAGACATCGGTCCACGAATCTGAATTCTGGGGCATGTACAGACGTTTCTGTATTGACGAATGGCGAGGGCTAAGAGACTCCAATGCACGCTGATGCAGAAAGATTTGGTTTCTGGCTTCGTTAACTGCTGCGATACCGTCCACGTGTGGCGGGTGGTGACGATCCTGCAAGGTCTGGAGTTGGTTGCGAGGCGACGCATTGTGATGCGGGTGCGACGCAGGAATATACTGAGAATTACGTTGGACTTGGGCTTGGAGACGGGGTGGAAAGCTGGACTGAGGTGTTGACTTGTGGGAAACATGGGCAGAGTTGGCTCGCGAGTGTGCTGGCTGGTTGCCAGTCTCTTCTATTCCAAGACCCCAAATCATGCGAGACAGGTCCTCGCCTTCGACGATAGTTCCCTCGGCACCACTGAGAAGATATGCTGAGTACGAAACTGAGTATGGCGTTGCTCACTTACGATGGGCAGCGAGCGTAGGGAAGCGACAAAGGGCCGTGAAGAGCAGGAATTGGCTTGGGTGGAGAACTAGCCCAAGAGATCCAGCCTAGAGAAAACAGTATCTCAGTTGGTTATTGATTCAAAGGCTCAAGACGTACCACCATCGTCGTAGACTCGGCTGGATTTTACTTTCTGACGAAGGAATGATACAGGAACCTAGAAGGAACATTGGAATGGATCAAGTGTGTGTGGAGTAACTAACCTGCATATCGTTGCCGATGATCATTACAGATTCCGGGGAAGAAGGAGGCGATGGAGTGTGGGGCATATCAGAGGAGGGCAAAGAGCGGCGCGTTCGGGGCGATCCAGATCTATGATCCGACGAGAGAAACGAGGTTTCAGCTGAGGCGGAGGATTCTGCTGTATTATCTGAGAAAGAAAGCGAGACTCTTGGCCGCTCAGACAGAGAAGCTCCGCGAGTCTCGCGAGGAACCTGCGTTACGAAGGGAGGACAAGTCTCGGGCAAAGACAGAATGCGCTGGATGGTGACATGGGAGGGTCGGCTATAAGGTAGTTGTGCATGTTTGCGGGAAGTAAATGAAGAACGAGTAGGACCTGCTGCATGAGCAGGCATAGGATGGTCGCCAGACGCTGGGGAGTGGTTGTGTGCGATATCACGAGGAGAATACGAAGAACAGCGGGAGATAGTTGGGGGAGTACTCGGAGCAGGAAAAACGCGATTTACGGGTTTTGAGGTGGAAGATTCAGTTGGACGCGATAATCGTCGGGGTAAATCTGTTTGAACGCCACGGTCGACATAGTCCTTCTGTTCCATCGCGCGAATCATATTTCAGAACGCCTGGAGACTGTGAGGGAGCGCTGCCGTGTGCCGACGCGTCCTAATGGTGGAGGGAGAACGAAAGAGACGAGTTGGCAGTTGTTTGAATTTAAGGTCGTTGTTCGGATCAATCCGGGCCGGATTCCGAAGTTTGCTCAGATCGAAAATATGTTAATCCCTGACGCCGATGCTGACTCAACCACGGTTCCGCCTTGTTGATACGACCCACGTTTGACGTGCTGACGCGACCTCACATTACCCTTCTGGATCTTGATCCAGGTTTTGTCTGATGTTGACCAAACTCAGTCTTCATCTTGATTCAACAGTGGCCAACTTGTTGATCCAACTCGACTTTCGACCCATGAAGAGAGCCCCAGATTCTTTTGTTGATCTCACTCAGACGACAGTTGATCCAACTCCAAACCACTTATTGAGGAAACCAACCATTTCGGCGGCTCAACTTGTTAATCTAACCTCACTTTTTACTTCTTGAATTTGGACAATGTTTACCATGTTGAACCTCACTATCAATGTACATGCTGAATAAACTCGACTTTGGATCTGCCGCAATGTTGATCCAGCACCAGTTCAGCATGCTGATTCAACCGCACTTCTGTCGCGGAGCCTGTTGATTCAACTCCAGTTTTCTATAATAGGAAATTTCTAATCAAGGCACAATTTGCATCGCTCTCCTATCCTATCTGTCATGGCTAGTGCAGGCGGCCTCGTCAAGCACAACACAGTCATCCTAACTGCTGACGGTGCTTTTGTCTGTGACTGCGAAGACTATCGCGCATCGGCCAAGACTTGTTCACATGCTGTAGCTTCGCGTTACACGCATATTTTTGGGCCACCGGGCCCATATTTAGGTTGGTCTTCAGATATTATTGTGTGAATAATTGTCTGATCGACAATGTTCATTCGTAGCTGCTGAACGAGGACCAGAGGAACACGGGCCCAAAGCAAAAGGCAAAAAACAGGCTGCTCCTGCACCGAAATCACATCTCAAAAAAGGCCAAAAATCCAATCTCCCAGACGATAGGGAGGTAGACAACATTCATGATCTCTTTCTGAATCAACTAGATGAAGACCATGATTGGAATCCGTTTCCAGCGCCAGAGACCGAGGCTCATGCGGAGAAGGTCATTCCGACGGGAAAGACCGGTATGGATTTGTGCGGTGTAATTATTCCCCTCACTGAACTAGTACACTAGGCACGAGAGGGCGACCGGGTTCCAGCAAGCCTCTTCAACCTGGCCGAAATCGTCCATCCCAATCACCTACTAAATTCAGTGCAAAGCCCGGTCCCAAAGGCCATGGCTACAACTCTCTCTTACCAGCCCTTACCGGAAAGTCCCCAACTAAAATACATCCTGCCATGTCCATGGAAACACCTATGGATGAGGTGAAGAAACCATACATTAGCATTCCTGCTGTGCGAACATACTTATTTTTTGTTTTTGTTTTTGACGTCTTTTATCTTTTATTTTAGATCTCCCATCGCACTCGCGAAGACTTGGAGGACTTGGATATGGCTGATATCACTTATAACCGCTGGCTTGACTCCTCTTACACACTTCGCCACGACGAGGTTCTCGCTGTCATTGATATTCTGAATTCTTTATGCTTGACTCGCAAGAACGGAATTCTTGTCTACGGTCCTATGTATATCCAGGATGCAGAGATTCTCAGGAAAACCGTCTGGACCTCCTCCGATGACCCGCCTATCTTGTCTGATGGAGCAGTGAGTCTGCCGGCTAATCTTTCATTTCTGTTGTCTAACACCTTCGTAGCCTGCTTTCGCGGTTGAGAGCAGTCTCCACAAAGCATGGCATCACAGCCAAAGTATGAATCTCTCTCACATTTTCATATTCCACCACGATGCTCGTTGCCACCACTGGCTATTGTTCAAGTTCGGCCTTCTCGACGAAACCATTGAATGTTTCGATCCACGGAAAAAACATGCACCTTTGCCAGACATTCAGGACATGCGTCTTCTTGCTCAGTTTTTCTCGCCGGTTCGTCCAACGCAGCGTGTAAGCCTTGATCCTGTCGAAGGCCTTGTCATTATTCATTTTTTTGGCAGCCCCCGCCCAAGCGGTTTCGCAAATATGACTGGTATGAGCTTGATATCCAGCACGATGATGCCTCTTGCGGATTCTGGATGATCAGCCTTGCTTTTATATTCATCTGCGGAATCGAGCTCTCGGATCCTGAACTTGCAGGGGACCACATAGATATCCTCGAAAGCCTTGGGATTGATCGTGTGAAAGCTTATTGGCAAGCTATCATGATCTCGTGGCGTGTTGAAGATGACGGGCTTGGGATCTTGCCTGTCAACAGTTTCTTGGAGCCATGGAAGATTACATTTGTAGATGAGCCTGGAACAACCTGCGTAAGATGTTTTCAGCGATCTGTTTGTTCTGGACTCACGTCATCCAGCTTGCACCACGACCCAGCTGGGTTTCTCGATTTGATCCTGAGGTCGCTGCCCAAGCTCAAGCAGATATTATTCTTACCATGGAGCAACCTGGCGCGCCTTCCGCCCAGAACTCCAGGACAACTGTATGTGTTTATCTCCTTCCGCCAGTGGTTTTGGTTGAAGATTTACCTGCAGCTGAAGACTGATCTACCTGTACTGGGCTATTCGGGAGCATCGGCCAATCTGGCCAATGCTGCAAAGGCTTTTGAAGCCTTCTGTGGCGTCACACTTGAAACTGTATTGTCCAAGGTATTGTCTGTCCAAACTTTCTTCATTGTCTGCTCATCCGTCCATTTCAGATCAAGGCATCCATTCGCCCCGACACTTCCATGTCATTTGGCAAGGACACAATTTCCAGCCCGGACTTTGCCCGCTTTCTCGAAGGTCGTGCTAATGACCATTGCATAAACATTTATGTCACAGCTCTTAATTTCCTTGGTGACCAAGTCGACGACTTTTTTGGATATGACCTTCATCTTCCTCGCCCTACCCCTAATTTTCACATTGTCTCGTCATTCTTCTACCCCAAACTCAAAGAGTATGGTGACGCTTGGGATGCCATTGATCCCACACGCCCAGAGACGACTGCCGCCGTTCAAAAATTATCGAACCTCCTTCTCCGATGGTTCAAAAAAGTTGGTTTCTTGTTTGATTTAATCGAGACGACAGAACCTAAAGCTCTGATTTAGCTCGATGTCACGAAGTTGATGCGGGTCTTCATCCCTGTCCATCAGCAGGACCACAGTCATTGGTTCCTTGTTCTGATTCAATTCGAGCAACAAAGAGTTGTTTTTATTGACAGCTGGGGTCCAAACCAGACGTCATATACACTCACTGAGTTTTCAGCCTTGCCATTTCATGATCAAGTTTATCGGGTACATTTTTTGCCATCTCCCTCTATTTCTTTAATTCTTATGCACAGAATTGCCGACTTTTGGTTTCGCTATTGCTCAAAGGGAGGGACATAGCCAACCCTCTCGTGGATGCGGATCAGTGGAGACACTCTCTTGTTTGTCGGCGTCCACAACAAAAGAACCCATAATCACTGACTTGCTGTCCAGGCCGGATTTTCACCGCAGCAAAATAGCCATGACTGCGGCTTTTACTTGCTGATCAGTCTCATCCAGCTTTTACATTTTGATGCCCTCAATCCGGCCAAATGCCACCCAGCACTCCTCATTCACGGAACAACAATGCAGTATACCCGAGTTTTACTGGCCATCGCATTGGTGCCCTGGTGCGAAGGTCATAAGGCTTCACAAACGTCAAAGTAAGTGTCGGGTGATCCAGCACAGCGGTGTCTAATTAGTGATCTAGGACGATCCAACAAACTTCTACTCTGGCACTTATCAAAGCGGTTGGACCAAAGTTGGAATCCGGTAACAATTCCAAAACACCAAATGTTTTACCTTTGGCACCGGCGAAAACAGAGTAATTCTCTTGTCAGCTAGTTTGAGGAGAGGTGTCTAACTAATAATCAGGACCGACTCAGTTGAACCAGACTCAGAATCCAGCAAGAATCTTAAGACGCCCAACGTATTGCCTTTGGCACCGGCGTTTGAACTTCAGGCGCGGCAATCACGGTACATAACTTATTCTCCCTCTTTTCCAACTTGTTTTTATTTATATCTGAGCAAGGTCTTGCAGTCCAATACCTTCTAGTGTTGACGGGGAAGACTTTCTGGCGCCCAACAAACCACTGCCTTTTGAAATTCCTTCTCCACTCGCCCATTTCTCGCCTCTGAACCCACTTCAGATTGAGATGAGCCGTCTCCTCAAAGATACCAGCCCTATATCGTCCCACTCAGAGGACGGCATACCCGACGCACTCATCAAGAAAAAAGATTTCCCATTTTCTTGTCGCTGCGGGGCTCATGGTGATGGAAACCTGCTAGCAGGCGGGCTTCCTGTTGTGCAATGTGATCTGTGCAATGCCTGGTCACATATATCCTGCGCGCGCTTCGGCAGAGCAGCTGATCTTCGAAAGAACACCGTTTTTTTTTGCGATATCTGTATTCGGGAAACACCGCCGGTCCCCAGCCCACCCAAAAGCAAGGCGAGGTAAGCACCCGTGCACCTGGTGCCGAAATCCAATGGCTTATCACAACTATTTTCAGGAAACCGCGTCCAAGTTTCAAGTACTGCTTGATATATCATGATCCATTTCCATACTCACTACCTTACAGACCAGGCATGGGTGCCCTCGCAAAACACGGCAAGTATTATTATCCTGTACGCTTGCTTCATCGGAATGCGACGAAAAAATCTTGGCGGGTGAGTTTCTGGCGTGGATGTGAGTTCCCCGCAGAGGATCCTGGACCCGACAGCAATAAACTGGTCTTGGAATCTGACATGGTGGATTCATTATATGGAAACCAGGCAGGACGAAGAGGAATCCGCGCAAGTTTTCTGCCATGTTCCTTTGCCTCTGTCTGACTTGGGACCACTACTAGTTAGGAAAATTCAAACACGCCCATGAAATATCAGTTGAAGAAGATATATTGGACGACTTTCGAAACCACACTTTCTCTCCCGAACTTGACAATATTTACAGCCTCACCGCGAAATTCTCCTGTCAATCTTTTCCAAACCTTGGAAGGACAACAAGGCCATTCCCGCTGTCGAATACATCCTGAACTCGGTCAAGGGCAAGACTATCCCTTATGCCGGGGATCTGTCCCTTCTTGAGCAGGCGCAGATCATGAACTGGTTTTACAACAAAATTCCACTCGCTCGAGGCCATCTCACCGAGTGGGTTGGACTTCCTCCACACGCTCACGCCATCACAATTGTAATCGCTAGCCGCAATGAGCGCGAACTACGTGACAATCCCAATTTTCCGACAGATGCACCCGAGGCAAAGCAGCTCCAAACACTGTGGGACTGGGCTTGGTGTTTACAGCGGACCCAGTGTCGTGTTCCCGTAGCTGACGTCGACCGTGAATGCCTTGGATTACTGGAACAGTGGATGTTCGAGTCATCAGATGCTGCAGGGTTGGCAGGTGACGAGCAGTGGGGGCTAGACGCCGGACATCACCAAGACAGGTGGCAGCCATACATAGGTCTTCCTGCAGAGTGGTCTTCATATCGCTCGGGAAAAGAAGATGACGAGAAATATCGAGTGAGTCTTTCTTGAAACTTACACCATGCATTGTCTAAACTTTTATTTCAATATTAGCGTGGACTCAACTTCAGTGTGGATGGCTTGAGTGGCGACGAGGCTTCAGCACACAAACCGCTGAGATCTGCTCATATCCAACCAAAACCGCGTAAGCGCACAGTACTAGTAGCAGTAAAAGCCTAGATGTGCAAAGCTGTAATACATTTAAACACACAGTGCAGACTCAAAGGCAGATACCAAAAATTCCCAGTTTTGCTTCATAGAAAGTCCCGACAAGAATTATATATTGTATTTATGTTGGTCTAGAATTTATTGGCGACTTTTCCTACCATTCATGTCACGCATGGATTACAGTCACGTGAAATAAGTGTAACGCGTCTTGTCACGGTCGCGTTTGTCTGGTCACATTCGCGTTTTGTTTGACCACTCGCGTGAGAACCTCACTTTTGTTTAAAACCCAGGATCAATTGTTTCGCACCTTGTCTTCGGACCAAGTGTTCACTGAACCCGCCCTCTCAGAGGCTCTGGGAGGATGTACTGGAGTGTACCTACACTCCTTACAACTGCTGTGGGTTGCGGAACGGCCTTCTGCAGCTGGAGATCCTGCCTCCTACACAAGGCAGTTGTGAATGTATTGTCATGCTTCTTGCTTGTATGCTTAAAGTACACACTGACTCTCTTTGTAGATTGCAGGACAACATCGACATCTTCAAGAATTAACAACAACAAAGCCATTCCGGACTCTCTCTTCACCACACTGAGACCGGTAGTCACCTCAAGATTCAATTGACTGATGGAAATGTTTGGATGCACAAGGAATTCCACCAGAGGGTCGGTTGCTGATGTATTGACTTGGAAAGATGTGAGTGAAACTACCCTCAAAGTCCGATTTTTTGGCTTCTGCTGACCAGAACTCTGTCAGTTTTGCCTCAATCCTTCCAAACTCTTCTCCATACTGTTCCCTGGCATCGTCCCTCCATGTCTGTGAACGCCATTTGGTCACGGTCCTCGCAGTTGTCCCGGAAAAAGGTGATCTTCAGGTGAGTACCCCAAAAGTGCGGTTTTTCGGCTTCTGCTGACAAGAACTCTCCCAGTTTTGCCTCAATCCTTCCAAACTCTTTTCCATATCATTCCCTAGCATCGTCCCTTCGTGTCCGTGGGCGCCGTTTGGTCGCGGTCCTCACAGTTGTCCCGGAAAAAGGTGATCTTCAGGTGAGTTCCCCAAAAGTGCGGTTTTTTGGCTTCTGCTGACAAGAACTCTGTCAGGTTTGCCTCAATCCTTCCAAACTCTTTTCCATATCATTCCCTAGCATCGTCCCTTCGTGTCCGTGGGCGCCGTTTGGTCGCGGTCCTCGCAGTTGTCCCAGAAAAAGGTGATCTTCAAGTGAGTACCCCAAAAGTCCGATTTTTTGGCTTCTGCTGACAAGAACTCTGTCAGGTTTGCCTCAATCCTTCCAAACTCTTCTCCATATTGTTCCCTGACATCGTCCCTTCGTGTCTGTGGACGCCGTTTGGTCACGGGCATCGCCGTTGTCCCGGAAAAAGGTGATCTTCAAGTGAGTACCCCAAAAGTCCGATTTTTTGGCTTCTGCTGACAAGAACTCTGTCAGGTTTGCCTCAATCCTTCCAAACTCTTCTCCATATTGTTCCCTGACATCGTCCCTTCGTGTCTGTGGACGCCGTTTGGTCACGGGCATCACCGTTGTCCCGGAAAAAGGTGATCTTCAAGTGAGTACCCCAAAAGTCCGATTTTTTGGCTTCTGCTGACCAGAACTCTCCCATTTTTGCCTCCATCTTTCTAATCTCTTCCGCATATTGTTCCCTGGCATCGTCCCTTCATGTGCATTTACCCCATGATGTTCCTGTCAGCTTGGACCTCTGTGATTTTGTCACCGTCAACTACCGTACTGATTGTGATTGAATCCCTTATACCTGCCATTACCTATTGACTCTGTATATAATTTATTCATATCTCTTAGTTTATCCAGATCATTGTGTACTGAACCTGCAACCACAGCAGCACGCATCACATCTTCCCAAAAAGGAAGGAGGTAATTGATGGACTTACTTCCGCGGACGCTTTTCATCATTGCACTCATCACCATGTCCTACACCATGCTCCCAGAGCCGCGGGTTCATCCTGAGGATGCTTCAAATGCTATGAAAGAGCCTTTCCAAACTTGGTTTGCCGAGGTAGCTCAAATTAATGCTCGACAGCAGAATAAGTGGCTGGAAGAGAAGGCAAGCCTGTTATTGGTGCCACCCCACGACGAATGGGTGAATAATTGGAATTTGACTATGGCCTCATTCTAATGCAAGGCAAAACCTGAGTCAGGCTGCAATTATAAACAACTGGGTACACTTCTGTCTTGCGGTTGGATCTTTGCGGCAAAGCGAGGCCGCTTCCTTGTTCACCAAAGTTCTGTGGTGCCAGAGCAATATCAACAACAACCAGGTAGATGAACCACTGGAACTCCTACGCAAAGCTCAGGTGGATAGCCTGAAAAAGCCCATTGTAAGCAAAATATTGATAGCGGAGTCAAGAATTCATTCTTGCAGAGGCTGGAACGGTGCATCCCTCGAAAAATCAATGCCCTGGATGCGCTGGTTGAGGATGATGTTTCTTACTCAGAGGCAGAGGACTCTGATAGTGACGACAACAGCGATCTGTTTGTGGATGATGGATACACCATGCAGCAAGATGACACTCCAATGCTCAAGAGAGGTCGAAAATCAAATCAGCCACGCAGGTCTGTGCGCATATCTTCAGGTCTATTGAAATTGCTGAGAGTAGTGGTAGCCTCGTACCAATAGAAGCTGATGGTCCACTTCGGTCGCCAAAATTGGTCCTGACTAGCAGAAACAAGACTGCGTGGTGTAATGAGCTTGAACAGGACCCAGCTGTCTTGCGCTATGTAGTCTCATCGTGGGTCAGAGCATTTGACCTACACTTTGGTTGGCGTAGTCCAGAAAACAGCGAGGTGCAGTATTTATATTTGCATACACAAATCTCTGTTGACTATATTGCCAGAGATATCCGGACATGGGTTCTGTGATCCAGCAAATGAAAGCAGTTCGTCGGAGCATATACAATCGCGACGACTTCCGCGATCTTGTCAGTGTAAGTCATAAAATATGTTCAACTTGCATTTTCATGACTTTTCGAACAGTCTTTGGGGTTGCAACTCATCTTCGAGACACTCTGTGATGAAACGTGTGCCTCGGAGGTTGACCCTCATCTGGCTGAGTCATACCGCCTGTACAATTGGCGTAATCAGCTCAACTTGGTCTGGAATGACTGGTCACCGCAGGAGATTTACACAGGAAAGGAGTGGCAAAAGGTTCGCCCTTTTTTCAAAAAAAGAAGGGTGCAGTCAACAGCTAACGGTTATCAGATGCCTGGAGAAATTCTTAATACAGGCGGAAAGGGCCTGACGATCAACTTTCTCAAAGCGTTAGCAGATAACGTGTGGATGATTCCACGTGGGACGTCACCAGCACTTGCTGTTTTCTTCTTGGCAAGCCTGCCCAACTTCCTTCAGGCATGGGAGTTGTGGCTCCGCGGTTCATTACTCCGGGCAGCGATCAAGGTGTGATATTGTTTCAAAGCCTGTAGAGTCTGCTGGTGCAGCCACTGACCACAAACTAAGATTGATGATTGGAGCCCCGAAAAGCTTTATAGGGGGCTGGCAGCAACAAAGGCTGTGAAATGGTCGGAGATGCTGCGAGCTAGAAACATTACCTGCCCTCCTGAACTTCAGCTGTTGCTCGACTTGAATGAAGAACTACGCAACCATATCAAAACAGTACGCGACAAAGCAAGAAATCCTTCGGTGGTTCCGGGAGAGAAGGGGATAGACCAGAAGAAACAATTCAATGCACGCCGCAAGGCAGAAGCGGGGGAAAGTGTGTCCAGCCCAGCGCCGGAGAGGCTGGATCCTACCCAGTTTGTACGCTTTGAAGATAACCGAGCAGCCTGGGGTCGCCTCCATAAAGATTGTCCAACCTGCAAGAACTTTGTGAATCCTGACGACCGGTGTGTCCGCATCTGGCACGTTGACCGTCGGCCCGAGGTCCGAAAGTGGAAGGGATGTGTTATTTCCAGCGCACCGGAAAAATGACCGCCTTGAACCGAAGGTGTGTGTACATATGTGTCATTGATCAATGCTGCTGAGCTGACAACACAGGATTGGAGTGTCCATGGAGCCAACGAGGCTGACTCTACTACATGGTTCAAGCCCGAGGACCTCAGTCTACGTGTATTGTCAGCTCGCGATGCCCCTCACATTTTAAGCGGATGCAAGCGGGACATTACACTTCTTGTGGATAATGCATCGCAAAAACAGGTTTGCTGTGGCTGATTGATTATTGGTGGCTTTCAGACTCTGATTCAAAATTCTGGCAGGTGGGGTCGGTTTTCTTTGGCGCTATTCAGGATCCTCTCCTCGAATCGCTGAAGAAGTCAAACTACTCAGTTTTGCACGAGACAAGTTTGACTCGCAGTGCTGACCAGCAGAAGTGGGCGTACGGTAGTATGGTTGCGATTGGGTCCCGGATTCCCAAGGGTGGCATTCGTGGAGACTCTTACCGCGCATATGATCACGTCAAAGCAGAGGATCCAAGTGATAAAAAATTGCTGTTTGAGCATGCCAAGGTGTGGTGCGATTCCAAGTTTTGAAACTGTTCTTAATTTGTTTTTCTTTCAGGCCGCAGAGACTATTGCCGCCGTTATCGAAGTCATGGATCCAGATGCCGCCAAAGCCCTGCGCCCGGATATAGGACTTCACCCTCTTGGGTCCACATGTTGCAATCTTTATCGCTGCCATGACTATATGTCTTGTGGGCATTGGGATCGGGATGGGGTGAAACCACTGAAACAAGAGCCTGCCGCGCGAAAACTTAAGAAAGGTGATCAACCCTCAAAAATGCTATCTGACTGTGTTGGAGGCTGCGCACAGTACCACAACAACTGTCTCCCTGACGAATTCAACTTTGTCTACACGGAATGGGGTGTTCTGGTCAAAACTGTCCCTGGATGCGTCTGGTGAGTTGAATGCAAGGTTTTGCTCTGAGTTGTCAATTATCTGAATTACTATTGTAGGGTTTTCAACAGCGACGATATGCACCAGGTTACACTTCCTCGCCGCTCTTCAGTGAACAAAGCTGGCGGCGAACCAATGTGCTCCGGTGACCACCCGACAGTTACTTCTGCAAATGCAGCAAAGGCCCAGGCATTTGAGCGCGCACGCCGTCTTCGTGCAGTCACAGCAGATTATTGGAAACACCGAGGGAATAAATAGTTGGTAGTTTGAGTGCAAACGGTTCAATACGTGCAGAAATATGAAGAATTCCTAATGCGGCGAGGTGTTGTGTCTAAAAAACACTACCAAAAGCGGAAGTCGCTTTCTAGTTCGATGCACCGCAAAAATCATGGAACCACAAAACAAGACATTCTAGTTAGTACTTGCTACACGTATAATGCATTCTAGTTAGTACTCGCTACACGCCATGCAGTACGTCCATCGTCCATCACAAATTGCTGAACCGCTCCTTCGCAAGACCAAAGACGGTGGCCCTCCGCATTAATTTTGAAAACCTTCTGGTCGAATTGTTTTCGCGGCTTCCAGGCTTGATAATACTGGAACCACTCATTGGCAAGAATGAGGACCAGGCGATATATCCTGAGTAAAATAATCAGATCACGTAAAAATATAAGATCATTCAAGACGAACGATTTGTTGTTACGATTGCCTAGGAAGACTTGGTTGAAGGTCTTGAAAGCTCGCTCAGTCCAGTTATTGGTGGACAGCATGTTGTCCCTGTTTCGCCCGGCTGGCAACCCCATGTCTGTCCAAAGTTCTGATACTGCAGTTAGAGGTTGCTAATGAGGCGTCACAAAAAGCTTGCCTCTCCATTCATCACAGAACCAGTTCGCTGAAAAATACTCCCAGAGAGTTTCGCTGCTAGTTCGGGATCCCTCTGTGATATAATCCAAACGTTGGCGGAACTGGTCCAAATAGGTCTGCCATTGGGCAGGATCGCGGCATCTCTGAATTTCTCGCACTGCCCAGAGTAGCTGGTGTTTGCGACGAAGGTCTAGAGCTGGCCGGCTTTGCTGCTCCCCGGGAGTGCCGCTATCACGCTCCCAACGCAGAATGGCCTGTAATGTATATATGAACTGGGAGAATGGCGACCGTGGAAGGATTCAAACCTGCATGACATGGAATTGGCAGATACGAATGGCAACACCAGGAAAAACTGGCGATACCTGAGACGAAAAATCTGAAAGCCGATATAAGACTCACCTTGTCGGATTGCATTCTTGGCTGGTCGGTACTTGTCTATCATAAAAAAGGCTGGTTTCCACCCATGCCGGCAGATAAGATGGGCCTGTTTCATGACTGTGTTCGCGTGGTCCTTGAGTCCTTCTACAACTTCGACTTTGCCTTGGAGCAGAATAAAATGACGGTCCAGTTGAATAGTTTGTTTTGCTCACCTTCAACCAAGTCGCGAGCCATCTGCTCGACAAGTCTTTTGACTTCTTGAAGAAATGTGACTTGGGTTGGAGTTGTGGTGTCGCTGGATAGATAAGCAAAGCCTGTCAAAGAATGAGGAAGCTAAAATAAGAAAGGGGGTGAGTGTTACCGGGAACCATGCGGGCTGCATCATCAAGGGTGTCCACAATAGTCAGAGGGGCTCGGTTCTCGTTCATATGTCGATAAGTTGAGTCGTGACCCACACCGTTGACCGAGCTCCAGAGAAGCATTGACTGCGTGCCGTATGGATGGTGGATTCCGGTAGAAAACCCGCTGGGAGGGTTCTGGGCAGTATTTGGCTCGGTGTAACTGGGTCTTTTTAGAATCGGAAGCAAGACAAGCAGGAGTACATACCGAAATACTTTATCGGGATTGAGCTCGGCAAAGACACCAATACTGAGTAAAGGGTCCGAAAGCAGGCGATCTTTTCTCCGGGAATTGTTGACAACATTATTGACTTGAGTCGCATCAGGGCGGCGGTAAAATGGGGTTGGGTGCTGCTTGTCTTCTTCGAAAAGATGTAACAGCCCTAAAATGGATTTGATAACAGGCTCGCAAAATTACATCTCACTCACTGCGCTTGATACTGGCAGACGTTAAACCTAGCGTGCGTGCCATTTCCAACATGCACTGGCGTATATAGTGTGAGGGGTCCAAATATTTCTCGAGGGTTTCAGGATGTGTGTTCTTCTGGAAGAAGTGGAGCTTTGAAAGGTCGTCCGAAAAAACTTCGGCCTGAAGTTTTAATAAGCTTGATGTTTGTCGCAAGAAAAATCAAATGCTGGGTACTTGCATGAAGGACAACATTGCACCTTTCTGCTGCAGGCCGCTTGCTCTTCCGAGTAGAGCCTGCGTTGAGCTTGTTGTTGAGTTCCTTGACATTCAGCTCAGAAATAGATTTTTTGGACGGAGCATTGGATTTGGAGAAAGAATCAGAGTTCTCGGTGTCTGTGGTGTTGGTGTCAGAGTCGTCCTCTGTATTACTCTTGCCCTCATCAGAATCATTGGACGTGTCGCCATGCTTGCAGTGCCCACTGCATGTAAATACAACACGGTACAATGATACCGTTTTACCAGCTAATTCTGGAGGGGGATTGCGATCCTGTGTATCCCAGGCCAAAATCCATGGGCGGGCACGAATATCTTGGGGACGATCACAAGGGTTACCAAGATGGATAACCCGGGCTGATTTGGCGAGATAATAATTCTGGGGTTTGTAGTCGTTTTTCTACCAAAGAAAAATGAATGATGGGAGCGATTGATTGGTTATCGGTTATAACGCACCCAGGTCTCGAACTTTTTGTAAGCTTCTACAGTAAGGCAAGCTCCGGCAGAGACCCAGCCGCTTTCAGGAGAATGGGTAAAGTGCTTGTTAGCTAGTCGTTCGCCCTGCTTCTTCTGGCCGCCACTAGTGCCTAGAGATAGTTTAGGAGGAGATGCAAGGGCAAAGTGGATCGGCTGCTGTGTGGTGAAAGCGGCGATCCGACTGGTTTGAGGCGTCAAAAAGTTTGCGGGACTGTTGTCGGCTTTCAATTTTTTATCGCGTTTTCGTTTTTTCTTAGGTGGCGTCTGAGGTGCGGGAAGGAGGTTGGTGAGCTGGGCTGGAGGCACTTGATCCGTGCGAGTACCCCGTTTGTTGTGGGCTGGCCGACCTGCTTCTGGGCGTGTTGGCTGAATAGATAGCACTTGAAAAAGGAACCCGAATATTATGTTATGCACTGAACTTACAGCAGGAGGTCCTGCACGCTTTTCCGGCCTCTTGTCGGTCTCTGGTTCTGAGGGAGCAGTCTGAAAGTGGTCATGGATATAAACAAACCCAACGATGGCAGTACTCACCTTTCGCTTGAGAATGCGGCCCACATGCTAATGAGAGTGAGCAAGGGTGGAGCACAGACCAGATGGTCAACGAACATCGGTAGGTGAAGGACTTGCGTTGGGCTGTGGAAAGGCTCCTGCAGTCTGTTTGATCAATTTTCTTGCCGGAGGGACGATAGCCTGAGAGCCCTGGAAGAGCATCAAGAAGTGAATAATAAGTGGAGAAGAAGCCACCGGCCTCGGGACTGGTCGAGCGGGATCGTTTGCTAGCCATTGAAGAACAAAATCAAAGTGCTACAGGGGCATTTGAAATAATCAAGGAATGTCGCCATTATTGGAAATGCCCAACAGTCGAATCAACAACTAGAATGTAGAGTCGAATCAACACCGAAAGGTGGGGTTGAGTCAACATAGCAGGTCAACCGAATCCTGAGTTGGATCAACAACAGAGGTCCACCGAAAAAGAGGGTTGGGTCAACACAGAGTGTACTTGAAAATCTTGAGTTGTATCAACAAGTAAGTGAATATGAATTCATCGTTGTATCAGCACAAAAACTGGGGTTAGTTCAACATCCTCAATCGGACTCGAGATACCTCAACATGCTCGTAAGCTGAATCAAGACATGAAATGGTGAGTAGAATCAACAGCAAGAAACTGGGGTTGAATCAACATTGGTGGAAAGCTCAGTCAACATAGGCCACAAGTTGAGTCAAAACGGAAATTTGGAGTTGCGTCAACAAGTCGCGTAAAGTTAGGTCAACAACCCAAACTGGGGTTTGATCACATCAACTTTCAGGCGAAAACATACTTTGCTGCTCAGATAGTGACCTCCAGCTCGCGCAACGACTTGTATTTTGCATCCATTTTCAGGGCGGCTGTAGACACAACATACATACGTATGCACAAGCCCTTTCGAATCTTTTGTAACTTGAGCCCTTTGCATGAATGCACACCTCGAAATAAATTTCGCTCGACCAACCACATTCCTAAGTTGACCCACCACTATTCAAGTTTCGGAAGATTGAGGAGGTCTCTGTGCTCGCTGCCCAGGTGTCCAGCAGGTTCGCGGGCATAACCCGGTCGGTGTCTAATCCATCAGACGTTCTAGGAAATTCCACTCGTGCGCAGGAGTTCCATACCACTTGACGTTTATTACTTGGGTCTAAGCTTTCAAGTACAGGAGCGCCATGCATGGACCAGTTCACAGGCAGGGCAGACCGAGCCAAACTACGAGTAACGAGAGCAAGCAGTGCTGGAGATGTCAGATCTAGGGGCTTGTTCCATGTTTCTCGACGCTGAACGGAAGCCGAGACGAGACTAGAGCCATGGGAAATTGGGAATACACCCGACATAAGTGGTTGGAACGAGCAGGCCGAGCAATAGACCAGAGATGTTGGGCTTGTTCAATGCTAGAACCATTTCTCGGCGCTGAACGGAAGCCGAGACGAGACCAGAGCAACCAGACTCCAGAGCCACAGGAATATACGCCGGACAGGCCGGAGACGGGAACATACGTGGTTTGGAACGAGTCTCGGCCCACGTGGCCCGAGCTTGACAATCTCCACGTCAACTCTTTTTAGCGATGTATTCCCGCTTACATTTCGATCCTACATATAATTCCGTCTCTTTCTGCTCCAACAACCTTGTTTGACTTTGGATTCAATGCGCCCTTCTCCGCTGTGCAGGGCGGCCTTAATTCTTCAGCTCTGCTGGTCCCCGGCAGCGCTTGCAGACTCCCTATTCCTCACTGACAATCCCCTCCGAAGCAAGAACCCTGTCCAGAATGTTCTTGACCATCAACCAGCCCGGAACGTCGATTGTAAAAACTCTATCGTGCGTCCCGTCGTGCTATGCAAGTCGACATCCAATTAATGTTGAACAAAGCCAACGGGCCCAATTGACACAACGCTCTGTGACTTTGAGACGGTCGAGAGCGTCAATGACAGGCTCTTCGCCAACCTGCACGACCTCGTGCAGATGCCATTCTTCAAGTACTTCCAGGTAGGCTTGTTGGTGTGGTGCCGCACTTGGATGCCGACGTTTCCAGGTCGACCTCTACCGGGAATGTCCCTTTTGGTCTGACGACGGGTCGTGCAGTGACCCGGGGTGCGCGATAACAAGCGTGGACGAGGTCTGTAGCCTTCCTTTTCTTGGCGTTTCTTTCCCTGACCCTAGCCGGCAACCAACCCAGAGTGAGATACCCGAGAAATGGCGTGCGTCAGCCCTCAGTCGGCTTGCGGGTTCCAACCTAGACGACGTGCGTCCTTTTTTGTCTCTTAATTGCGAATGCTCACGGGCGGCGTAGAGACACGAATTGCCCGGGTGCTACTACCGCGATTCGGATTTTTGTTTCCTCGATGACAACACCGGCAAGTCCTCGAATATTATTGTTTGAGGCGCGTTCTCACGCGTCCCACAGAGGGAGATTACTACGATCTGTCGCTCATCCCGGAGCGTTACACAGGGTACTCGGGCCCCGACACTGCGCGGATATGGCGCTCGATATACGAGGAGAATTGCTTCGGTGTCTCCGAAGTCAACCTCCTGAGTGGGCCCAATCCCGCGCTGGTGAGCCTGCCCGACAGTATGTCTGAGGCCTTTCGCCTCGAGGGCGGCGATGGCGGGCAGTGCCTCGAAAAACGCGTCTACTACAAAGTCATTTCCGGCCTGCACGCGTCCATCTCGACGCACATCTGTGCCGACTACCTCAACCAAAGCACGGGCGAGTGGGGGCTGAACTTGCAGTGCTTTATTAACCGCGTCGCGTCCCACCCCGAGCGGCTACAGTACATCTACTTTAATACCGTGCTGCTGCTGAGGGCGGTGGCGAGGATTGGGCCGTACTTGCAGTCGTTTGACTACTGCTCGACGGGGAATCATGAGGACGACGCGGAGACACTCGTGAAGCTCTCAAACGTTATTTCTATAGCGCAGAATGCGGGCAGGTTCGACGAGACGGTTTTGTTCCGCGGGGAAAACGCCAATGTAGGTCGCTCTGGCTTTTGTCAATCCTCATCGTCTAAAGGACTGCGCAGATCCTCAAAGAAGAGTTCAAGGTCCACTTCCGCAACGTCTCGCGGATCATGGACTGCGTCGGGTGCGACAAGTGCCGCCTGTGGGGCAAGATCCAGACCACGGGCGTCGCAACCGCGTTGAAAATTCTTTTCGAGCTGGACGAAAAGGCGCTTGACCCGGCAAACCACAACCTGCTGCAGCGCTCCGAGGTCGTTGCTTTAGTTAATACGCTGCACCGATTCAGCGAGAGCCTCGAGGCGGTGGAGGATTTCCGGGAGATGTGGAAGGCCACAAGCGAAGCCGACGGCGAGAGGGAGAAGCTGATTGTAGAGGCAGAAAGAGTGGCCGCAGCCACGAGCCGGGTAAGGGGCCAATCTCGTCTTTGGACGGCGTACTGATTGGTTTTAGCCACGACCATCGCCTGCCGCAGGAAGGGATTTCGATGAGAAGCGGTTGGACGTGGTGTTGGCGCGGTGGCTGCGGGTGTGCAAGGAGAGCACGATCGGGTGTATGGGGCTGGTGGTTGCTATGTGGCAGCGGGCCTTGAAAGCGTTGGCGGCGCTGTTCACGCCGTCTGGGAAGGAGCGCGGGCCAGCTGGGTTCGATTTATAATTATTTTGTGTTAACCTGGAAATAAATAATTTGCTAATGTACTTGTGTCTGTCTATCTGAAACTTTCTCACGCGCACTTCATCCCTTCACCATGATCCTCCCGCTGGTCGATGCCTGAGCATGATTATCCTTGACGAAAACGAGCAAGGGTCGTCGAAGCTAGCTGCAGATCCAGCAGCAACCCTTCGTCTGCCCGACCCAGTGGCAGGCCGCTCCTCCGTCCTGCTTCCCGACTATGAAACATCCCAGGCTCAGGTAGAGCTACAACACCACAGTAACACTTCAAGAACAAGTCTCCTCTCTTTCCGCAAACCCTCACTTCCAAACCGTTTCGATTCTCGCTTTTGGAGAATCACCTTCTTTGCGCTCGCTGTCTATGTCTTTCTTTCGGTTGTCATCGGGATCCCTTTAATCGTACTCGTTGGTGTTTTGTTGTTTAATGGTTTTTTTGCATGCCTGACCTCGGACGGGCGGCTGTAGCGAATAAAATTCCGACAAGCCCACCCCCCATCCCAACCCCCTAACCTCGCCAGTTTATTACTGGCCGGAAGCCAGGCCGCCGCTCCACTCCCTGTGGTCGCTGGTAGTATGGTCATGACGGCCTCCGACACGGTATGCGACATGTGGGACTCGACCTCCACCCTATCCGGTGACCAGTATACCGCCATGTCTGTTCCCTTCTTTTTCTTTTTGATCCTATCCTAAAGTTACTCCGATTTGCTATGCAGCGCACAGTACACGCTCCCATTGGACAGCGGCTTGTATGCGGTCCGCTCGAACGCGACAGATGAGGTCGTCCCGCGGCCAGGGGGGATGCATAACCTCACGGTCGCCTTGAACCCCGACCCCTCTCAACAGAGCGTCGTGATCATCGTGACTCTCACGACGTCATCCACGCAACTCCGCGACCAGGCCCATTTCTGCTTCGCGTCCGACGGCAATGGGCGAGGGCTCTCTGTCTACGTGCGTCCGCCTTGCACCCTTGGCCCCATCCTCTGATCTATATATTCTCGTAGATGCCCCAAGATCTGGCCCCGACGGATGTCCAGGCGTTCAACGTCCAGCTCCTCTTCCCATCTCGACCAACCGCCCACCCCACCTCTCTCGTCACCTACCTCCCCATGTTTCAGCAATCCTTTGCAGACCTTGGTAAACTGAATATAGACACCATCAATATTGCTGGTGCCGGTCTGGACATCGTCTGTGACGTGCGTGTATACACTTGCTTGTTGTATTCCTGAAGTTCTGAATATTTTATTTAAAGAATCTGCAAGGGAACCAAATCGCGGTCAAAACGTCCTTCGCTAATATCGCCGGGACGTTTAGCGCAACACAGTCGCTTGAGCTAGATAATATTCAAGGGTGAGTGCATTGCTCAGCTCAGCTCATTTCTATTCATTTTTGTCCGTGCAGAACTATAACGGCTAACGCTACGCTGTACAATGATCCAACCAGCCAATTACCAACTTATTTGGTAGTGGATACCGGCAACGGGTGTGTTTCTCGTCTTCCACGGAAACTTGTACTCACAAGGTCTAGTGATGTTCTCGCTGACGTCACTATGGTCTCTACCGTTCCCGCACAGTCGCCGAAATTCAATCTCAACGTGCAGACGTTCAATGGCTCGCTGTACATGAACGTCGGGCACGACGCGGCAACACGGCCCGCAGTGCTGATGCTCATGGCTCAGAATAACCAAGGCAAAGCGAACGTCACAGTGGACAAAAAGTTCACCGGTCTCTACGACTTGCAGACGAAGCTCGCACCAGTCACGTTGGACTTCTCACAGGTTGTCTCCACAACCAACAGCAGCAGCATCAGCGAGTGGCATTACCAAGGGGATTCGAATTCGACATCATGGGCACTGGGATGGGTCGGGACGGGGGCGCGGCCTGTTTGGAATCCGATGACGAACGGGCAGGTGACGGTGTTATCGTCGCTGAGCCCTGTCCAGCTGCAGATAGTACCATGACACCCATTTATTTATTTTTTACGGTCGCACACTAATTGGTAGAGCCTGTATATCTGTATTTTTTCACCCAATGGAGGGCTGTTCAGGACATTCCCCGCACTCGGCTGCGATAAAACTGTTTGTAGCGTCTGTCTACGAGAGACTAGCATAGCAATTCATTCATTCATGATTCCATTATAGTGCTGCGGGCCCCTTGGGCCCATGTCGCACTTTACGTAGGGGTACGGTGTATATACTGACTAGCGCGGAGAATAGGTAATCGTGGTGGGGAGTGCAAGAGAGTGGAGGATGTCTAGGAGGGCGTCACGGGTATTCGTAGTATGATTCTTGTATGAGTTCGTGTGAGTAATATGAAGAAGGTAGGAAAAGGGATTAGCAAATCACAGATCAACATCCGATACAAAGCCGATACGCACATCTTGCGTGATTGTGGGCCATCGTCGTTACGAATGTCGTTATAAGGACAGCGCAGAAATGGGTTGCATCCAACCGGCTCCCTCACGCAACGAGACTAGACTTGACCCAAAGAGGGAGAAAAGATGAGCGCAAGTGAAGCAACTACGTCATCAAAGAACCCCTATCCGCAGACGGCGCTAGAGGCAAGTTCGCAGTCGCGCCCCTTCGGCGTCTCGCTCATCCTCGACCGCCACCAGCTCCGGCGCTACGCAGGTAATCCCCCGCATGGTGGTGTCCTCAAGGTACGTTTTCGTTGACGCGATGAGTCTGCGCGATGTCTGATATTGTGTGTAGGACCTGCTTGCACGCGATGAATTCATCGGGGACGCGCTACGGGAGGAGGCAGAGACGCTTCCCGATATTGTATTGACAGAGGTATGTAGGAATGGGGCTTGAGGAGTTCGCACCGCTGACCGGGCATCAGCGTCAACTATGCGACCTCGAACTGCTAACCAATGGTGGCTTCAGTCCGTTGGAGGGGTTCATGAACGAAGCAGATTACAACAGGCGCGTCTGATGCGGGTCATACAAATTTTGAAGGCATACTAAACCCCGGCGTTTAGCGTCGTCAACGACCTACGGCTAGCGAACGGCGTGCTATTCCCCATGCCCATCACGCTTGATGTATCGCAGGAGAACATCGACGCTCTAAAGATCGTTCCCGGCGCCCGTTTAGCGCTGCGCGATCCACGCGACGACGAGCCGCTCGCCATCATCACTGGTGCCTGCCGTTTCCGGTTCTTGTCGCGCTGAACTGAAGTGATTACTAGTCGAGGACATCTACAAACCCGACCAGGTTAAGGAAGCGGTCCAGGTATTCGGTGCAGACGACCCTGCCCACCCCGCCGTCGCGTACCTCCACAACAAGATCCACGCGTTCTACATCGGCGGGAAACTGCAGGCGATTCAAGCGCCGACGCATTTTGACTATGTCGCGCTTCGATGTAAGCACCCTTTTAATTTTGAAATAAGAAGGGAGCCCACCCTCGTTGGCAGACACTCCCTCAGAGCTGCGCTCGCACTTCAAGAAGCTCGCGTGGCGCAAGGTCGTCGCGTTCCAAACGCGCAACCCAATGCACCGCGCGCACCGAGAGCTCACCGTGCGCGCCGCCCGCCAACGCCACGCCGTGCGTATCGTCTTTGCAACGATGTCTACTCCTGACAGAGTCAAATTAGAACGTGCTCATCCACCCGGTGGTCGGACTCACCAAGCCCGGCGACGTCGACGCCTTCACGCGCGTGCGCGTGTACCAGAGCATCATGGAAAAATATCCCAACGGCATGGGCTGCCTTGCCCTCCTCCCGCTGGTGAGTACACCCGCATCCTGCCTCCGACTGCGAATTAATTCTGAATCTCTAGGCGATGCGTATGGCGGGCCCGCGGGAGGCTGTCTGGCACGCGATCATCCGCAAGAACTTCGGCGCGACACACTTTATCGTTGGGCGCGACCATGCGGGGCCCGGAAAGAATTCGCAGGGGAAAGACTTTTACGGGCCGTACGACGCGCAGGAGCTCGTCACCAAGTACCATGACGAGCTGCAGATCGAGATGGTGCCGTTCCAGCAGATGAGCTACATCCCGGCGACGGACGAATACCAGCCCGCGGACGAAATCCCCAAGGGTGTAGAAACGCTCGATATCTCAGGCACTGAGCTGCGCCGCCGGCTCAAGACGGGTGCGCCGATTCCCGACTGGTTCAGTTATGAGTGAGTCCTGGGAAGATAACAATAAGAAAAATCTGATGTTTGTTTCAGCGCTGTGGTCAAGACGTTGCGCGAGAGCTACCCTGCGCGCAATAAGCAAGGATTTGTACTGTTCCTGACAGGCCTGTACAACTCTGGCAAAGATATTATCGGCAAGGCACTCCAAACCGCTCTCAACGAGCAGGGAGGCCGCAGCGTCACCCTGCTGCTCGGGGAAACCGTCCGACAAGAGCTTTCTGCAGGTTAATATCTCGCGGTTGATTCTATTTCATGCTTGCTTACTTCGCTATAGAGCTTGGGTTTTCGAAGGAAGATCGGCACAAGAACACGCAGCGAATCGCTTTCGTTGCCGCCGAACTGACGCGTGCTGGAGCAGGTGTTATCGCAGCACCAATCGCGCCGTACGAGGACTCACGCCAGGCTGCCCGCGAGACGGTAGTATCGTCGGGCGGGGCAGGAGGCAATTTCTTCCTCATCCACGTCGCAACGCCGCTGGAGCATTGCGAGAAGAAGGACCGCAAGGGCGTCTATGCCAAAGCGCGTCGCGGGGAGATTAAGGGGTTCACGGGCGTTGACGATCCGTATGAGGTGCCCAAGAAGGCGGACTTGACGGTGGACACGTCCGCGCAAAGCATCCCGGAGATTGTACACAGTGAGCCAGGCCCCAATGCCTGAGGGCGACCGACTAACCATTTGCGCAGGCATCGTACTTCTTCTGGAGACTAACGGGCTTTTATAGACAGTAATGTGCTAGAGTACGTGCGTGAACGTTGGATGTTACGGATGTCGTGCATCGAGGATTCCGCCTTGCATGTATTGATCCCAATTTGTCCAACTGCAAAACGGGGATGAATTCGCTGGTTCAAAAAAGGTGGACATAGCGCACCTCTCTTCTGTAGCAGGAGCATAGGCCCACTGAGGATTTTCACCCTCGGCGGCACCCAACTGAGTGTTGTCCAGCACAGACGAGAAAAAATCAGACGGCAGCACTTTCTCAGGCAGGAGATCATGATCTAGCTGTGGTTGGAACCATCCGTCCATCCCCTCTAACGCTGAATGGTCCGGGGGAAAATGCGAGTTGAGCGCAAAGGGGTTGGTGATTTCGAAATGTTGCGTTGGGAGGCGACCCAGTTCGGCGGAATGAACAGGTAAAAAATGGTGGGTTTCACCCGGAGGCGGCACCGACTCTGGCGGGGAGCAGCGCCGCGAGCCCGCTATGCTGCGGGGCTGCCCAGAGGACAAGTCAGACCCGCTGGAAGATGCGGCGCCTGGACTCGAATGTGTGTCGTGCGAACCTGGGAAATCGCGCTGGTCGGGGCTAAAATCTGATCTACTCGCATCCCTATCTCGTTTCAATGATGGCGGAGCCGATATGTTCGACTCGAGCATATCTCCGGCGCTGATCATGGCGTATATGGTATCCCTACACGATCATGAAATCAGGATAGACGGTTGAAGGCATAGTCACAGCATTCTTACCATAACCTTCCAGCAATTTGCCACCTAGTATTGCTCAGTACGTCGCCATGAATACATAACAGCAATTTTCACCGTCGCTCCAAAGTCTGTAGAATGTCGAGGTTCGAGTGCACGTCGCGTATTTCCGAGCTTGTATCAAGCGTGAGCCCGTTCTGCTTCCCAGACCAAACGATTAAGAGCAAGATGACAGAGGAATCGAAGAGAGCCATCTGCCAAATTCAGCTATTCAATCGTTTCAACAGTTCATCGGGCTTCACCATAATGTGTGCAAGAGGCAATATACCTCTAGCCGCTTGCACGGCCATAATATGACTACAGGCTCTTGCAGAATTGGCACACTGATGAAGAAACATAAAACGGTTCTATTTGAGTTCGAAGTTCCTACCACAGCGAGAGAGGGATATGATCTGATAATGGTTTCAGTGTTGATCACAACATGTCCCGAGGTACTTACAAGGGCGAGGGAGAAGGCGGATTTATGAACGGGCGATGGACCTGGATTTGAACGTGATAATATGAGGCGTAGAGCGATGCAGACTGTTGAGAGAAGACGGATTGGGTATGTGCGTCCCATTTCAAATGTTGAGGTAAAGCATCAATCCAGTTATTCTGTCGGGTTCATTAGCACGATGTATAACGAAAATTTCACAGAGTCGACCATTGCGGAGCTGATGAACGCGTCAGTCTACCTGCATGTATGATGAGGAATCAACTTGCTCTAATTCGGCCACCACTTGGCGGTTCCACTGTTCAGCTTCTGCGCCGCGTTTCTTTGACCGTTTGAGAGTGTACTATATGGTCTTCAGCTATCGTTTCCTCATGCGAGCCTATTACACACCAGAGTTCTGTGCGCAAATCCAAGGATGTCGAGCAGTTTGATGTAGCAGCTCATGTACGCCATTTGAGAAGGTATTCCCTGCGGTTGTTTGAACGGTTCAGGACCCTCCCAATAAATGTCATCGCATTCGATTGGTAAGTCTAGATCGAAGTCGTCCGCAGTAGTCGCCCGCGGACGACCGAAGGATGCACTAAGGAGAATGTCAATGCAAACCAATATCCCTTGTTGAGAATGAGTTTGGGTTTGCAATGAAGTGCGGATGTGGACCTACAGAAAGCCCTGGTCCACAGCTGGTCCTCGGCTGGCCTGTCTCCGGTGTACCTCCTTCTCCGATGGGCTCCTACATCCTGCGCGAGTCGAATACCGATCGACGTTAATACCTTGCAAGAAATCAGCTCCGCAGGTTGTGGTATACGAGTGAGGCGATACCCAGCAGAGTTCAGGACAGCCGGTTCCTTGTAGAAACACAACTGCAAGCTATCAGAGCGTCAGAGAGAAAAAAACACGCCAATGAACGACGCTCACACAACATATCTGTACATCGTACAAAGACGGTGTCGTGGTGAAAGATTGCTTTACGAGTCTGATCTGTCCGACCCATTTCCAACCACAGCTGTGTTCCGAATTGTTGGTTCCCTCGAGATATACTCGCGGGTCATTCGAGTACTACTTTGCTGTTAGTTCATTTGCAACAAGGATCGTTGTAAACCAACATCGTACCCGAGCAGCCAGGCCCGCGACGAGCAAAACTGTTGCCCCGAATCGACTATTTCGTAGGTGTAAGCCCTCGTCGATCGACCTTTCGAAGGTTTGACGATGAAGAAGTGGAATGAAGGGATGGACGTGGAGGAAATACACTTGAACAATGAAAGTTGAAACAGGGAACACAGACGAAAAGAACGACCCACAGCTCATAAGACTCTCGAGAAGATCCATCTCTGGAAATATGTATATATCTTGGGGCTCTGCGGGCGGTTGGTGCCACTGATTGAATTGAGTTGAAAGGAAAACCAGTTGATGAACCATACAGACAGGGTGAGAATTCCAATATTCAGGCCGTTTAATCGCAACGAGGTGCTCAGCCAATTTCTTATCTTCGCCACTTTGGCGCTTTATATCCATGGCGGTCTTCACTGAGAACATAGAGACGTAGATTCAATTTCGCAAGTTCCAAATGCAAGAACAAGACAACAAACCTAGCATAATGTCAGAAGACTGGCCATAGAAGCGATTATGGCTCGAATCGACCATCAACCCTTTCATGCGTTCGTTAAGGTCTAAATATTCGTCAGAGACCGTCCATAGTTGTTGCAGAGTAATTACCCGTCAAAACACATCCGTCTGTGGCGGTAATGGAGAGGTCGGTCGGCGTCGGAGGTCTAGTGTAGGCGGTGCCGGGGTCGATGGGGAAGTCAGAAAGAGTGCCCTTGAGGATTGCCAGTTCTTCCTCCAGGGTTCTCGCATATGTGGCTAGGTCCACCAGAGTGCACATGAGGGAGGAGGGATCTTTAGGCAGAGAATATGGAGTTGTTTGCGAGAGAATGGCGGCAATCTGGTTTTGAATTGGAGTGAGGATTGGGACGTGGGGGACTTCCTTGGGCGACTGGATTTGTTCTGCCTTGGTTGTGGCGCGTCTCTGAAGCAAGAGGCTGAACAAAAGAACGCAGGAGATAATACTACCGCCTACATTCGCTGCCGATGCCAAATGCGTACATTTGGAGTCGAACGCTATGCAATTTGAGCATATGCTATTGGGCATTTTCGCGCTGTCGCCTGAATTTTTGTGAATTTGTGAATTCCACCAAGGCATCTACAAATATTATGTACGTACATCTTACTGCGATAATAATAGGATAATCAGAGGACTGGAAGCGAGTCTATGGGGAGACGCTTACTCTTCTTGCTCCTTGATTCGCCGCATGCGTGTTTGCAAGAATAGTTCGCCCCAATTTGCAACACTTACCTGCAAATATCGCACGCACCCTTTGTTGCGTGAGTTTAAACGTGCGGAAAATACCGGGTGATTCACCTGGAGACGCCGCTTTTTGGACCCTGGCACAGGAATCGAGTGGTCGGACATGGTGGTCAACAGGCAAAGTCCCAATCAATGGGCGCGCAGTACTGTACGTGATGCTGGCTGACAGTTGATTGATCGCTGATCAATCTCATCATTGTCCTTTAAACATCGCGACTTCGCGAGTCACCATCAAGAAAAATGGACGACTCTCTGGAACAGCCAGACGCGAAGCCGCCAACGGTTACATCTGGAGATAACTCTCCTGAAGACGGTGACCAGGCCTCCGACGATGAAGGAGATGTCGTTCTTGATTGGACGAAACTGCTGTATGTTTGCAAGTCTAAAAATTTGGTTTCGTTTTTGTTAAAGTTACTAGGCCAAGCGTTGCGCGTCCTGTCATTCCACGACGTGGCGAAAAGGAGTTTGAGCCGCAGCCTGGAGGCGGGTCCGGTTTACAACTGCATGTCCTCGATAGAGCAAGAAACGCCATGTTCGATGCTTTAAAGGCGACGCGTACCATATCTAGGTGCTGATAACTCGTCTCGGGCTGTTTTCTGTGTCTGAGCCGCGGCATTTTAATTTTCAACAGCAAGGCGGTTAGTTATGCCATTTGGCATCCTGAGATCGCAAGAGCTCATGCCACTGTCGCTCGAGGAGTCCTGTTCACATCTATTGGCCACTCGGTTCCCCGGCCTGTGGTTGCGGCTGATGGTACCGAAAAGCGGCATAAGAGACTCGAACTCCTTCCAGAGGAAGCTCTGTATCTTATTGAAAGAGGTTCTGTATTTTGCTGGAAAGCCACGACTTTGGATCTAGCCGATGCCGATGGCTTAGAAGAAGTTCTCGGTCCGCCCATGAGTGTGCAGCAGGCATTCAGCGAAATGATAGGCACTGAGGATTTAACTTTGGAGCGGTACCAGGTTTGTAGTCTTGTCTCTCGTTGTTTCGTTGACTTGATCTTCGACTCAAGGTTTATGCGTATCTAAAGCGCTTGGGATACGTGGTCACTCGTGCAACTGCACCCAACTCTCTGTATCCAATGGCCCCGCCCTTCGACCTTTCACCACTCAATCAGAGAACTGTATCCATATTTAGCAGAATTCGTTCCATCTTCGTCCCTTCGTGGGTTTCGAGAGTCTTGCGTATTTTCACTGGCGGGTTCAACTGGTGGAAACCATTCCAGCCCAGTCGGTGGTTGCTTCGTGATAAAAACTACGGTCAGTCGACCGACTTTGTTCCACTCGCGCTCAACCAACCCTTCAAAGGCGCTGTATTTCGTGCTCTACGATTTATACCCGCGGGGCACGGTGTTCCCCTTCTTCCCATTAAAGTGGAACCTCCGGCCAAGCCGTCACCGTATCACATCTTTTACAATGTGTACAAGCCGGTAACGCCTTTCCGCAAATCTGAGCCAGGCCTTCCAGACTATCAAATTGTTGTCATAAAGTGAGTGATCCCCAATCTTTCTGGCACTGTTAATAATTCCCGAATAGTGCTCGAACGACCCCAATGCCCACACTTCGCGAGTTGACGGATTTGTTCGACATATCGCCTGAGATGCCTCCACCATTACCGCGACAGCGCCGGCCACTCCCAGGCGCTCCTGCCCCGCCCCCTCCCAAAATACCTACCAATGCTCCTCCGCTTCCGCCTGTCTCACTATCGCGCCGGATTCTAAACTGGTTCCGTCCTCCTCCTCCCGTGAGCACGGCACCGCCGCCGCGACGCGCGCATCCGTTCATGGCCATCAAGGCTGGCAAGAAAACTGTCATCGTTGCAGTTGTTGACGCCGGTAGTACCAGTTTCTTCAGATTTGGGCAGGGTGCCTTTGAAGAATGGGCAATCTTTTGATATTCAGTTTTGCAATGTATTATTTCTTGGTTACTATTTTCTTGTATCAAGTTGTCGTTGCTGGCACGCTGTGCTAATGTACCATTTCTTGGTTGATTTCGTGCATCAAGTCGAAGGTGCATTGTGCTATTCCCGCACTGGTAGATCCCAAATATATCCCGTCGGGCGATAGATAACTAGGCGATACAGTAAATTGTGGAAAGATCGAGTCCAAATGAATGTCTAGATAAGTCCATCTTCGTCGTCGCTCCAGATTAAATCATCTTCATCGTCGCTGGGGAGCCCAAGGTTCCTCGAATGCGACGTGCTCTGCGGAAGGATGTGATGGCTGTCGATATGATCTCAGTAAGGAGGGTCTCGACGTATAAGTGAGACGTACTGGTCGAGAAGTTCTTCTATGCCTGCTTTGCCTGCTTCCCAATCCACCCGGACCCAGTTGTGGACGAGTTCCCCGTCTCGATAGACAAGCATGGTGGGAAGCACGTCTAGGTCCACATCGTCGTCGTCGTAAATTTCTTCCTCACCCTCTTCCTCGTCGAAATCCTTTTCGTCGTAAGGATCATCTGTGTCGTCATCATATGCACGAGTTGCATGCTTTAGTTGGGGTGCGCCGCCAGACGAGGATGATGAAGGGGTGGAGGCAAATCCCAATGCAGACGCTCTAGCCCGGAGGAATTTCGTGTCGGTGTGGATACGAGCAAGGCGGGCTAGTGTATCGTCTAGGAGATAACAGCGATCCAGAGACTGAATACAATGTCAGCCTTGAAATATGAGAGTTCGATGATACTGACCGGTTCGTACAAGTGAACGACAACCCACGTTCCTTTCATCTCGCCTTCTACAGCATGCAGGAACCCCTTGACCCCGACCTCCCGCAAATGACCGAATCGACCTTTGCGCGTCTCGCCAAACACATTTCTTCGACCCTCTGTTCTCTCCCGTTCTGCCAAAACCAATTCATCGGCATCCTCTCCTTTCTCTCGTTCTTCCTCCAAATACGTTTTGCCTCCGAGATGAGTCTTCTCCATCTTCTCCATGGCAGCTGCCAAATCCCTGGCCCGCTTTTCTCGTTGCAGTCCCTCTGCTTCATCGCGATCCCGGATGACACCCTTGACGCCGGTCCGCCCGGGGCCCATCCCAATGGAATCTTTCTGCTTCTCTTGCTCCTTCAAGTGTTTATCAAAAGCAGCACGACGAGCCGTGTCCGAGTCGTAATCTTTTCCGTCGTCTGATAGGTTCAATTCATCGTCGTGCCATCCGGCGTCAGGGGAAGGGGACCTGGTTGGAGAAGAGGTGCCAGAGGACCTGAAGAGCTCTCCAGAGAGAACGAGTCGTTCGAGTTCAGCCATGAATCGTTAATTGTGACGGTTGAGGAGAGATAGTAAATGAGATCTTGCCGAAGCCGTCTGGTTCAAGCACACGTTCACAGATGCACACAACGCGTAACTATCGCGCTCTCTCCCATGGCCACTCATGTCGCTATTCTGCCCTCTGGTGCGTTTCCTTTCTGTCACTGCAACCAATCGGTTATAACGTGTTATAGACGCGTTGGACGTCCCAATAGACATTGCATCGGACTCGAGGCGTTTTCTACGACTTCCGCATCCAAGAACGGGTAGGCCGCACCGAGCAGGTGGATTCAAATCCTGAATGTCTCATATCCTAGGACTCGCTTCTTTATTCTTACCCTATCAGCCTGAGGGCAATGGTGGATCACGGGGAGATGCAATTCTCGAGGTCCAGGCAATAGCTCCGACAAATGCTCGGTCTTGGTTCATCGGCCAAGAGGTGGTAGCCGGTAATGTTCTCTCTGTTGAAATTCATCCCCAGAAGCACTGAGTTTTGAGAACAGATGGAAAACTCTTGGTCATGACCGTAATCGACCCCGCTTTCCTTCTCATCCCAATCCTCCAATCCGTTTACCCCGTGAGCCCACAAAACCGGCGAAAGATATAGGTGGCTAAGTTCGCTATAGGAGGGCGGTTCGCAGGGGAAGTTTCGTCCGGCCGACGAGATATTCGATGATGCTGCTGCCAACTTGGAGCAGGCCTCTACTTCTGCCGCGGACAAGGATTCCTCGTTGATCATTTCCAAAGACGATGTACTCCAGTTCACGTCGATGGATTGCTGTAAAGCTGCGCTCAGAAGGGTGTGCGATGTAAAGGGTGCGTCTCTTTATTGATTCAGCGGAGTTGAATTGTGAATGAATGTCTAGATATCACTGAGGACATTACGGTATACCGATTTTCTCCTGCAAGGGTTGTAGAATACCTCCGACTCAAGGTCGAACGATTATCTACTCCAGAGACTGTCGAGGTTTCTCGGACGATGGTTCGTAATCTTGCGAGAGACGGGCTTATGGACGACGGAAAAGAAGAGTTGCTCAAACGTGAGTTGATCTCAGTGCGATTCACATTTCAGCGTTGAGATGCCTACTACAGTCGGACGTGTCCGAGCAGCATGCGATCTAATTGCCCAGTATACTCCCCCGGGCATGCGCAGTTTATTGACTGCATCATATGAGCGAGTGAATTCGTTCCATCTTGGGCGAAACCATTAATATTCTGTCCAGTTTCACGTCTTTGGAAGCGCACTTCAAATCTCTTGAAGACGAAAATGCGGCTCTCGCTGTGGAAAAGGTCGTCAAAACGAAGGCTGCGCCGGTAGTAGCGGACAAGAAGCGAAAACCAGGAACCTCTCAAGGGGTCGAGAAATTGAAGAAAGCCAATACTGGTGGGATGGCTAAATTATCTACGTTCTTTTCCAAAAAGACGCCAGCGTAATTCGTTGGAGTAATATGTATAACAGCGCATTTAATAATGAGGCATACCACGCTGCGCGGCAGCGGATGACTTTAGCAGTTTTTTCTTCAATGTGTGGATTTGCCCGAAACGGATTGCTTCACAGAGTACTTATCTTCTTTTATCTTCCAAGTATATGGCTGCTTCTCATGTTAACAAGAATCGGGGTGACGAGGAACTGAAAGATATTAACGAGCTAGAGACGGGTGGACTGCGAGACTTGACACAGAAAAATTACACAAGGTTGGTCGGGGGTCTGATCCGATCAGCCATCTTTCGTCTTCTACCTCAGCCTGGATGTCAAGGGGGTGCCAGCCCGTGAATGCCGGACCGTACCCTGGTTGGTTGGTTGGCCGGCGGAGCCCAATTTTTTTTTCTCGGTAGAGAAAATTTTGACGCTCACCGGTGTTCAGAATTGTTTTCTGAGCAATTTCTAACTTGATTACAATGTCTACCGTCCACCCACAACAATCTTTGAGTGTAATCTTGCCCTGTTTCCGCATTTGGTCGGTCATTCAGAGTCCGGACTCAGTGCAACCAACTAAGTAATTACAAGAATTGAAGGGAATAACTGGTATTTGAGGATGAATGGGGTGGCTAGCTACATGGGATGCACAGAGAATTTTTTGCCAGAAGGCTGCTGCCTAACGGAATATAAGAACCGAGACTTTGATTGAGCCCAGATAGACAAAACTGCCGATCAAATCAACGGCAGTGCCCGTCTCATCAATAATGTGCTCGCAAAATTGCCTTATATGGAAGTCACATGGTATGACGTGGTTGGTTGGTCACCAGAAAATCTCAAAAATTTTTTTTTTTTTTTGCGGAGCGTTGTATGGTGGGATTAGATACACTAAAAGTGTCCCTTTGGTGCTGTCTAGCGCTTTCGCGCTTCCATACACCTAAGGCCGACATAGTCGGACGCCCACCCGCTATAGTTTGAGGCCAAGGACTTAAAACCCAGCCAGAGGAATTTTAGAACAACCGCCCGAGGAGATGCGCTAGCGCACTTGTGCCCGACTATGTCGCGGCATATGTGTGGGGCTTCGCATAAACAGCTCAGGAGGATCTGATAGCCTAGGCCATCTCCCCCATCATCGCTGCTCACCTGATACCCACTAAAACCTCGGTCTCCCTTATCCAGTCTTGAGGGAGTAATTCCTCATTTTTGAGGACCCCTTTCCATGTCCTTAGCACCAACTTCTTCTTAATTGCTCTCTTGCCGTACTTAATTTCGTTCGTCACCGCGCAATCTACCTTGAGTCTGTTGTTTATCGCATGTCGCCACCTGTTTTGAACCTCGGGGAGGGAGGCCTCGGCCTTTCCCTGGATTACTCTTTCATTTCTTACTTTCCAGATAAGGTGGGCGGATTCCGATACCATTATTCTGAAGAGACACGTCGTGCCGGCATCCCCGCGTTTGATCGCTGCGCATCCCATGATCTGACCGATCGTGGGTAGAGGTAGGTCGGCCCCTGTCTTCATTCGCCACAGCTCGCTTGCAAGTTCCCAGACTTCCTTCTGGCCAGTTGCTTCGCATTTCATCAATATGTGGTCCATCGATTCTAGGATCCCGTGGCCGCATTTTTTGCATTCCGCCTTGTCTTCGTGACCCGGAATGTTCGTCCAGTGGGGTCCCACTTTATAGCCGCCGTGCAGCATCATCCACAGGAAGAAGCGAGCACTTCGTGACACGTCCTTGTGTGCCGTCGATTTCCATATGTCTTTTTGGGGGGGTAGGTCGTCCGAGGGGTCTGCTACGGCTGCCTGGGTGAGTCCCATATTCCTTTTTGTTGTTCGCCTGTCTAGCAGTTTTTTGTACCTCGGCATACTCCTCTTATTCCTTTGGATTATCTTGTAGGCTTTAGATTGTGTCATTGCCCCTAGTTTCACTCCGGGCAGTACAAATCTTGTGTCGGGCTTGACTGTCACTTTGTCTTCCGTGTTTTTCGCGCTGCCCGCTCGAGCGAGTGCACTGGCGTTTCTAGTACTCGCATTTTCCGATGGACTCTTCACCCAGGTTAGTCTAGTCCTGGCTCTGCGTCGTCTCATTTTTGACACTATGGCTTGTATGAGCCTCCCATTTTCCAGGTTCATGAAGCCCTCATCTTCGTTCTTCCTCAGGAACTTGGTTACTGCATCGATGGATGCTCGCGAGCTGCTATGTATCGACAGGGGTGTGTTTACGGGACATTCCTCTACAGCCTTCAGGATTGCCACTAATTCGGCTGTGTTCTTCGTAGGCCCCAGGGTCTTGGGAATGCGGATAGACATGTTGCGAGGGTCGTCCGTTTGGAAGTATATCCCCGCGCCCGCTCGCGCACTCGGTCCGTTGCTATTCTTCGCGGAGCCCTCTGCATGGACGGTTATCTCCTCGTTGTCACCGTCCACGTCATGTCTCGTATCGGGCGCGGTGTCATGGAAATTATTCGGGGATCGTTTCGTAAATATTCGGAAGGTGTCGGCCAGTGTGCCTCCCGTCGTGATTCTGGGGTCAAATGTTCGGGTTTCTGACTCCTCGTTCTCTTCAGGCCCTGGTTCTTCCTCGTAATCTTCAGGTTGGGGTGACCTCGGGTCCCATTTCTCTTCGAAAATCTCAAAATTTCAAAAACCAGTGTATGTTCCGCCATTCACAAAAAAGTACCCCTTGCTGGATGTACTCCGAAAACTTGAGAAAAGAGCTCGCGGCCCGTGAAATATCCATCACCTCGCAGCGGCTTATTCTAGCAGAGTTAGAAGAGCGCCAGGCTACAATTCAAGCCGAAATTGATCGTTACTTCTTCCCAGTTTTCACCATCCACACGAAATTACGACGGAGATTTTCCTCTAGCACGCTTTCGAAGTTCATGAGGACCATTCCACCATCTATGACGTTCCAAACGTCACATTATTCATTTTGGAAAAAAATTCGGGTTTTGAAAAAAAAAAAAATGGAGCAAACCTCAGAATACCTCCATACTGTATACCTACATACTAGGTGAGTGTATGAAGGCCATCCTCAGAGGAATAGGGCTGTTTCCAAGTGGAACAGCTGTGTAACACAACTTCGGACCAAAGCATCGGCATCATTGATTGGCGATCAATGACTCATTCTGCAGAGACAATTTTCTTCTCGCTCTCTTGCCTCTGCCCGCCGCAAAGCCTTACCACTGCTGATAAACTGGGGTCCAGCACAAGTATTCTATGACTGTTATTGTCATTCTTTATTTGAGTTTTGTGCCTTCAGAATCAGCTTCAAAGTTTTGACCCAAATCAAGTGCCAAGGCAGAGGTATCCAGGCTGTTCCAGCTCCCAAGACTAAGGTTATTGCTGGATTCTTACCAAAGTTGTACACGCAAATCAAGTCAAGTTGGAACAATTAGAATTCAACTTTTTGACATCTGTCATCACTACATCACACGCTCCTACACGATCAATCTGTCAATTGGCCCATCAACTCTCGTGACGGCCGCTCGCTGCCCCGCAAACGGCCGGACACAGAGCGGCCGAACCATTCCTAGCAACCCAAATGAATCTCCTTGGTCCTCATAAATATTTAGGCACAGAAGGATGGATTTTTAGTAGTTCAAATATATTGTTTTCAGATATAGTCGGCAAAGGCGCAGGATCAACACAGTATATTGCACTGATTGTTGTATACTTATGGTAATCTCAATGAGTCATTGATCGCCGGTCAATGATGCCGATGCTCTGGTCCGAAGTTGTGTTACACGGCTGTTCCACTCGGAAACAGTCCTATTCCTCTGAGGATGGCCTTCCTACACTCACCAAGTATGCAGGTATACAGTATGGAGGTATTCTGAGGTTTGCCCCCAATTTTTATTTTTCAAAACCCGATTTTTTTTTCAAAATGAATAATGTGACGTTTGGAACGTCATAACCATCCACAGTCCCTGCAAAGAAATCTTCTTCCTTCTCGAAATTTGTTGGACATGGAAAAATACGGCGCTCTTCATTCCTGGACCACCCTCGACGTAGGGAGCCTTCCTTCCCGTTGGAAGGCCCCTGGTGAAATGGAAGAAATCGTCGCTGCATGGTTCAGTCGTGCTGGCGCTCTTCCACTATCCTTGTCTTATTCTGGGGCACTTGAGCGACGGTCAGAACAGATTAATACCATTATTTCCCGGCACGCCTCCCGTCTTCAATCGTTGGATCTTGTCATACATTCAGGTTCTATCTCCCATCTCGTCGATGGGTTTTCATTTCCTCATATCGTAGCGCTGGAAATTAGGGATTATGCTTCGCCTTCAATTCCTACTTAGACGCCGGTGTCAGCCTTCAGGAACACGCCGAAACTGCGGCGTTTGGAGCTGGAAGGCGTGTCACCACCGTCTTTGGCTCTTCATTTAGAGCTGCTGGAAACCTTCAGCGCCCTTTCCATCTCTCCGCAGGAATGTTTGTATGTTGTCCGAGCCGCTCCATCGCTCCACAAATTGGACTTTTACGGTTCAGAGGACGACAATTCATTCTATGACGACGACGAAATCATCACGCATTCGCGATTGACATCTTTCCACCTCTGTAACAACAGTCACGAAATCGCGCGCTACCTCGCGCTTCCCGCCCTCGAAGACTTATGTTTTGTAAACCTGCCTTCGTTGGACGACGGCATTTTCTTACCATTTTTATTTTCTACCTTGGTCTACCGGGTTAGAAATTTCGCCCAGTAGGTAGGTATAAAAGGGACTCGGATAACACCATATGAACGGTTGCTTACCGCTCCAAAATGGTGTCCAGCACGAAGCCCATCTTCGTCCTCGTTCCCGGCGTCGCCCACGTTGCTGCCCACTTTCAGATTCTTGCCGAGGCTCTCCATGCAAAAGGCCACCCCACCGAAGTCGTCTCAAATCCTACCGTTGGTCCGCTTGCGGCCACTGCATCGCCCAACGCCGACGCGGCGAACCTCCGTCGAGTTCTCGAAGAACTGATTAACAACCAGCAGAAAGATGTCGTTCTCTTTTGCCACTCATATGGCGGTATGGTCGGGAGCCAGAGTTTGAACAGTCTCGAAAGAAATGTGAGAGCGAAAGGAGGTTAAAGCGGAGGTGTTGTGAAAGTGATCTACCTATCTGCAATCCTTCCCTTGGAGGGTGAAGGAATGTTGCAGGTTTTGGGGGCAGTTGAATTTGTGCCAACACAGTGGATGGATGCAAGTGGTCCCTTGCATATTTCGGTCCATGCTGATTAGGCGATACAGGCCGCCGGTAACGTCGCCTCGCCGAACTCCTTGGCATCGGAAGTGTTTTACCACAATGTGCTGGACAGCCAGGGTGAACACTGGGCTTCAAAACTTGAGCCTATGTCTCTGCACGTCGGGACTGCACCTGTCACCAATAATAGGGGAAGTCAAAGCAAATTTTGAGGTGGGTTCTGAAGTGGATTCTGACTGGATTCTGATGTGGATTCTGAGACTCAAATCCGTCAAGATCAGTGCCAGTGGATCTTGATGTGGATTCTGAAGTGGATTCTGAGTGGATTCTGACACTGTTGCAACTCTGGAGTTGAAACAGAGACTCAGATTCTGGGTGGATTAGAATCAACATCAGAATCCACTTCAGAATCCAATCAGAATCCACTCTAGAATCCACCTCGGAATTTGCTTTGACTTCCCCTAAATGTGTGTTGGACGGCAAACATTCCGAAGGTGTACATTTTCTGCAAAGCGGATCGAACAATTCTGGAAGCGCAACAGAAGATGCTGGAGAGGGTGCAGGGCGAGCAGAAGGACGGCTGGAAGACATATGGGATGGACTGTGGACATTGTCCATTTTTGAGCCACGTTGAGCAGTTGACAGAAATTTTGGTGGAGGCCTCAGGCGCTCAAGCTCCAGAGTGTGATGAAGTATGCCAAGAACGCAGGGGTTTATATGGTTCTCGCGCCGAAGTCCGAGTACCACAAGTGACAAATTGCGAGTGTAGGTCGAAAGAGACTGCTTATAAGCTGCCAAGTACCGGTGCTATGTATGTCTCCCGCGGTTCATGCCCTAAGGCGATAGAAAGCGGACTAGACAGAGACTGATCGACACGTCACAAATAAGACCAGCATCAAACAGCTCTCTCTTCCGCCCATATTCTCGCAGGTCGATTCGTCGCAATCGTATAGGTCCCGTCCGTCTTTAGGCACGTCGCTTCTGCTCTTAGGCTCGTTTCCATTCCAAATGCGCTGGAAGTGATCTCCGTATGTAAGCACCTACGACAGTAAAACAGAAAGGAATGAGACCGTATCTCTATGACTGTAAGCAACTACGACAGTAAAACAGAAAGGAAAGAGACCGTATCTCTATGACTGTAAGCAACTACGACAGTAAAACAGAAAGGAAAGAGACCGTATCTCTATGACTGTAAGCAAATACGACAGTAAAACAGAAAGGAAAGAGACCGTATCTCTAGGACTAGAAAACACAAGTTAGTTTTGCAATGCAACCTCGGAGAGGAGATAATCTGTTTGTCCTTCCAAATTAGTTATGCAACAACCAAATCAACATGTAGCTGGCTCTGTCGGTGGCGACTCTGGATTCTCCCGTGCACGAATCCTTTCCACCATAACCTCGTTTTTGCGGGCGGTTTTAATACCAAGCCTTGAGCACAGCGCGCGTAGCTGGAGCCTGTTGAGTCGTGCGAGGGCGCCACTATCAGACACATCGAAGCCGTTCACGTCAAAATCCCGCGGCGCTTGCGATTTTCGTTTTCGTGGTCTTGCTGTCTCGATGAGGTCCGGTGCCCGCTTCTTGACATCCTCCTTCTCGTCCTCCTCGTCCTCCTCCTTCTCGTCCTCCTCGTCCTCCTTCTCCTCGTCCTCTTTCTCCCCGTCCTCGTCCTCCTCGTACTCGTCCTCCTCCTCGTCCTCGTCCTCTCCCTCCTCGTCCTCCTCGTCCTCCTCGTCCTCCTCGTCCTCGTTCCTCTCTTCGTCCTCGTTCCCGTCCTCGTCCTCGTCCCCCTGAGGCCCCCCCAACCGCAAGCCGGTGATTTTACACCTGTGGTGGGTAAGAGAGGCCGCAGTGGGCCAGATGGCGAAGATGAACCACGACAATGGATTCACCCAGCACGCGACGAGGCAGTCGTGGTAGGCGTTCACACCCAAGGCCTGCAGCTCGGGGCTGGCCACCCTCGCGTGCCGCGACATCACCGATAATCGCTTGGTCATGTCGGGGACGTCCAAGAACACCCGCACCACGTTAGTGTCAGGCAATTCCATCGTATTCGCGCAAATCCCGCACCGCGCCTCATCAGCCGTGGGTCGCTCATGGACACATGCATGTAGAAGCTGCCAAACGGTCAGCTTATGGGTGAACGGGATATACAATCATTCATACGGCTCGCATGGACAAGTTTTCCTCCATCCAGATGCGCTTCCATCGTCGTTTCCTTTGGATGTTGTCCGTAGGCGGTGACAGCTTTTCGAGTGTGGCACCGCGCTGATTCGCCAGACTCAATAAAGCACCTGCCATGCTCATCCGGATCGGACGAGCCAACTGGATGCCGATGTCACCAAGCGGCTGAGTTATCTGGTCGATCACAGGAAACAGCAGCGTGCCCACTTCGTGCAGGCATACGATAGCATGGAGGATGCAGAATTGCTTCAGCATCGAGGATAACGCGTCTCGCTGTTCTTCCGTCGCCCTCTCCTCCTTGCGAGCCGCCTGCACCAGTTCGGCGAGCATGCCCGTGCGCGACTTGTAGACTTTCCAGTTGAAGCCTGTCCAATCCCCGTATAAGGGCGGCCCGTCGAATTCTGTCATTCTCTTGTACAGCGAGGAGGCGTCTTCCTCCACCTGGGCAACAACATCCGCCTGTAACACGTTCCACCACAAATCGTCCATCACCTCAATAAACTGAGTCGCGTATGCCGACAGAGGACCAAGAGGCCGCTGTAGGGTAGGGATGTGCCAGGGGGGGGAGAGCTCGTTTGTCCACCTACGCGAACCGCGAGTTCGTCGAGGGCGCCGCGCCTGGCGCGCTGGATAGTGTCCAGAAATTGCTCATCCTGGTCGGGTAGTGGGGTCGCGGGCATTTGGACGCCAGCTACGTGGGCGAGACGCCTCCCTTGAGCCAAAACATGCCGAATTTGTATGAGATCCTGTTCCCGTTGCCCTATAATCGCAACAGCATAGCTCTTTTCCTTGGTGAACGTCGTAAACTGCAGGTAAGCGGCGTTGTGTGATACTACAGTCATGTGTTTTCCATCGAAGGATGGCGGTACGATGCGACCAGTAGCTACCTCAAGATTAGCGTACACGCAAAAGGAGGTCATCTGCGCCTACTTCTGAGAGACTCTGCTTTCTTCCTTGCGGGTTTTGCTTTTCGCCTCCTGATCCCTTGTCGCTCTGTCGGCGGGCGACCGCCGTGCTCCTGCTCTCGCGCGTGCATTATGCGAATTTTCTCTTTCAAAAGGTCCGCCTTGTCCCATTCCGGGTGTGCTTTCTGCGCCCTCTTGGTCGCCTTCACCATAACTGTTGCCAAAGGTCAGAAACGGTCTTCAGCCCCAGAGGAAGCACGAACAAATGCCACACGCGTTGCATATACGTTTCAACTTGTCGTCCGGACCCGACGACTTGACATGTTGTTTGCGTCTTTTACAGCACGGGCAGCGCGGGAGGAGGGCGTTGTTTTCGGTGTCCAAGAGTGCTTGCTGCTTCAGTCTAAAACTCGCTTGTCGCTCCTCCAATACACGGATTCTTTCGTTCTCGATGTCGGTCTCTTCCCACTCTGGGTGTTCTTGATGCATTCGCTCGACTTCTTTGGACATGTCTGTTTGCGGAAGGTCAGCATATATCTCCAATACAGGGAGGAAGCACGCACGGTTCCAACATGGAGTACATATACGTCCAAACGTCTGCCCAGGACCCGTCGACGAAACACGCTCCTTCTGTACTTCACAGCACGGGCAGCGCGGGAGGGCTTTGTCGTGGGCGTGGACGTGACCGTGGTCTTGCCCCTGCTCGTGCTACAGTCGTGGATGGTCAGATAGGGCTTTACTCCATGCTAGTTGAATCCTACAGGGTCTGGCCCAGAAGAGATGGCCTCCACAGTCTCCTTAACGCACGCGTTAGTCAGTTGTGGTTGAACAGGTTAGCATGGGACGAACCTCTTCATCCACTTCCATTTGTGTCGCATCTTCTTGATGATGCGGTGAAGGGGCCACCCCACGCCGAGTGGCAGCGGCCACTTTCACATCATGGGCGCTATACGCCTGCTCGTCGCCCGACACCATCTGGTGCCACGACCAGATGGAGGTTAGTATGCGTCCTGTTTGTCGTCAGTATCGTATACCTCGGATTGCATTTCAATCTCTTGATTATACGCCTGCTCGCCGCCCGACGCCATCTGGTGCCACGACCAGATGGAGGTCAGTATGCGTCCTGTTTGTCGTCAGTATCGTATACCTCCAATTCCTAGGAGCACAGGGTGAGCCAAAATTCGGTCCGCGTAGACCATCCGTACCGCAAGTAATTCGGGGTCAAGTTGCTTTAGGGCCATAACCTCGTCAATGGTCATGGTGTCGGGGTCAGTCAAGTAACAGATGTCGTTGAAAGGACCAAAGATGAACTCGTCTTCGTGCATGGTGGGAGAGGAAAAGGGGACGATGAGGAGGGCGTGCCGGATTGATGCCGCCAGGGCCTTGAAGACCTGGATATATGCGCTTTCGCATTTGCATTTGATTCTTGAGCAGTGTCTCTTGAAAGTTAGTGTGGGAATGATGGGAATTACGTTTTAGTGTGGGAATGTTGGTCCTGACGTCACCGCCTTTCTTGGATACCATCTGCACCAACATTTCCTGAAATTTTTTCTTGGGCTTGCGCTTTTTCTTGGACTTGGATTTCTTCATGCCGGAACGCAGAACGCCTGTGCAACTTGTCGCACACAAACTACGCCCCAAGGATCCCATGCGCAACCTCATTCGCGAGCGCGCAAACGCGTCTTTGTCGGATTCTACTCCGAGCGAGTTACTCCGCCAGTTCGACGACGACGCTACATCTTGGCCGCCGCTCCAGCTCCCTATCCCCTCGTTTCCCCCGCAATACCCACGCGACCCGGGCCCTTTTACGGACGTGCAACTCCTGCGTCGCGTGTTCATCAGTGGCCAAAACAAGGAGTTGGAGTGGGTTGGAGACGGCCTCGTCGGCTTAGCCGCGGCCGACTCCCTGCATCGTCATGTTCCCGACCGCAACAGACGTCTCACAGACGACGTTCTGCACTTGCTCTGCGGCAAAAACCTTTTGGGTCACCTCGCCTTACTGTTCGGTCTTCAGATGCATTCGCCCTTGCGTGCGTCTGAACGGACTCGTGCCCCTGCAGCGGTACGGATGTCCGATGTATTTGAGGCCTACGTCGGAGCCGTGGCCATCGAGTTCGGTGCGACGCGTCTGTATTTTCGCTGCAATTCGGTTGACCATTTTTAGGCTGTGACTGGGCGCTCGATTGGCTTGCTGGTTTGTTTGACCCATGGGTCACCAATCTTTGTGGAAGCGGACGCGGGGTGGGCAACGGCGATGTCAAACCCGTTTCCCAAGCTGAGTTTGACAAATACATGGAAAGCGCGGACGGTAGTCCACCCGCAATTTCCCCCCCTTATTGGCCGGGCCCAAACCTGGTCGCGATTGCCGCCTTTGGACCCGCGAGGGTGGGCTTATTGGCCGCCAAACAGAATAACGCGCGAGGTTTACTTGAATCTGTCCCCGCTGATTGGCCCCCGTTTGACTTCAGCGGAGTCGTTCTCCCAACGGACTATCCACCATTGCCTCCGGTCTTTTTGGACGCAGACGCATCAATTCTTACCGCAGCTTTGACCGATGTAAGCTGTCGGATCCAGTTCGGCTCCGCCGTCCAATTCGATCAGCGATACAAGTGGCTCGGGTATCAGTTGTGTAGAGCTGCACTCGCAGTCCTCGCGACCCAGACACTGCCGTCGACTGCATCTGCCGACTTGGACGTGCGTTTTGCAGTGAAGGGTTATACACCTAGACTAACATTCTCTCAGGCAATCCGCACTGAATGCCAGGCCCAATCTGTGTTCGCTCGCCTCGGACTGCTTTTTGGTCTCGACAAATATGTTTACCGCATACGACGGGCCGACGATTCCTCAGCCGTCGGTCTTGCGCTGGTGGCGGGGAGTTTCCGCTCTCTTGTTGCAGCAGTATACGTGCAATTCGGTATGTTCTGCTCCTATCATCACCACAGCCTGCTGATCCCTCCAGGATGGAAGAGGCTGTTGAGCTGGCTCGAGCCGTTGTTTAACCCGTGGATCCGGGCGGCCGCGGACGGAAGGTTGCAGGAAAGCATTGGCGCCAAATCACAGAGGCGAGCTCGACGACTAGATCAACAAGAGTCTCAGGAGGCAACGAAACGCAAGAAGCAGAAAGCTTTGCAACAATTGAGACTGCCAGACGCGGGGACAACTGGAGTCCAGAGGGGAGCAGTGACAGCAGCGAGAGATACATACCGCGCTAATCCTCCGGTGCCGCGACATGGACTAATTCGCCACCATCCGAAACCGCCGCGTGTACACACGTAGCGACGGTCGATTAAGCGGAGGCAACTTGTTGGTCTCTTTGCACAATTGATAATACCTTATTTTTTGATTATTCGTGTTGTAACCGTGTGGATCTGGAATGGATTTCTCACCATACATGCGTGTTCTCGTTGTTCTCGAATATTACAGATCGCTAGATTCGTGCCCCGGAGTTTGTGCTATGCGCAATCGAAACCAAACTGAGAGAAAGCATCCGGATAGACCATGACGGACACTCCACCTCCACGCGGACAGATCCTCGGGGGCAGATCGAATGTGCGCATTCAGGCTCAGTGAAGGCCAACGAATCTAATTTGCTTATCTGGTTACACATATTATCTGGTATGCGACGCTATGCTTTCGTTCTCTATCAAGTGGTGGCAGCCACAATACATTTGACAGTTTCAAGATCAACCGTTCACAGAATAAAGGCCCTAAGAAAATATTTGACTCAATCCTAATCTGCTCCCCACGTCGAAATCAGTAAGGTCCTCCAAATTGGCTAAATAATGCGCGACTAGGCCCAGCTACGTCTTCAATGTTTCGATGTGCTCGACGAGTTCTTCGCGGGGGGGCGGGGAAGCGGAATTCCTTGTGGGTGCGGTTCCTGCGCGCAGCAAAGACTCGGAGAAAGTCTTTGAGTATTTGACACTCTGGTCGAATCGATGTGCGATCTTGGCGGTGTCGATCGCCTGGCTAGCGAGCCACTGAGCGTGGGAGGCGGCGGCATAATCGACACGGCGCTTCACTAGCAGCGGTTTGGGTGACAGATTGCATTGCGATGTAATGCAGCAGAGCTCAATAAATGACAAGACAAAGAGAAAGTCGATGTACAAAGGAACTTGGGCGCCCAAACAAGAGGCATTGCGGACGGGTCTGGTAGCAGTCAATTCAAACAACGAAGCAATGGAGGCGTCACTACAAGGTACAAGAAAGGACTACATACGCTCATCGTTTACTGGGAGTCTGGTTGAGTCTCGTAACCACCCTCCACGTCGACCTCAGCTTGGTCCTCGCATACCGCAAGATAGGTCTCAATCATGTCCAACTCGCTCCGGAGCTTTTGGATGTCATCTAGTAGTTGGGCGCGGGGCGCGGGGAAAACGAACTCCTTGCGCGTGCGGTCGGTACGGGCGGCCAACAGGAAGGCTTGTACTGTCTTCGTGCTCAGCGCGAGCCTGCGTGCAAGATCTGCGGCTTTCAAGGCCTGGCCGCTAACCCATTGCGCGTGGCGCGCTGCGTGGTGGGTCACGAACCGTCTGACGATCGTCGGCTTGGGTGTGGTCGGGTCGGGGAAAGTGTCGCCAAATGCGTGTAAAAGACTCGTCAATGTCTCATCGGTAACAGAGCCATAGTCGATGGTTTTCGCGGTGTTCCAATCGACGCTGGACCAATTTGCAAAAAGTCTGCAGCAGAAAAAAATACGACCTACCGTCGTTCTTCAATTTCCGACCCATTGCGGTACATGAGGTCCTCGAGGACCGAGTGGGCCTTAAACTCGTCGTTTAGGAGTTCGGTATGAATCTCTTCGACTTTCATCTGCCAAAAATCTATTAGTTACGGTGCGCTATCCTGGGTGGCCCAGACCGAAACCCACGGTTAAAGGGCGTTTTCAAAAAGAATGGGACGACCTCGATGAGTTCTTCGTGTGAACTGTACACAAATGTCTGATCACGACTATGCGGTCCAGCTCCTTGGCTTTTTGTGCGTGACCGACACAACTGGTTTTGGATCCCAGTGATATCAACATCGAAAAATTTCCCTCTCACCAGCGACCCGCCTAACACTGGCTGTACTGTCTGGGCTCTGTGTGGTATCTCATCTCCTGGCTCAAGGCCAAGACCTCGACCCTGCGTCAAGCCTCCAAGCCTCAAGACTTTAAACACAGTAATTTCCGAGTCGCACAATAATTTCCAGTCCAGAAAAAAGCTCCGAAAGACCCCTCAGCCGCGTTGGAAAACCTTCCGGAAGCTTTCAACCTTCAAGGCCTTAGGTCTCCGGTCTCAGGACAGCCTTCAAGACGTCTGGGGCTTTGCATCGTCAGTTTTTTTGTCCCGTCTTTTTTCTTCATCAGCAACTCGCGAATTCAGACCGGTTTTTTGAGACAGCACGAGCAAATGGCCGTATATCAGCTTCTCAGCATACAACTCCGTGGGAACAGGCCCCATCTTTGCCTCCTCAAGCACCTGATACCCGCTCTCTCAGTTTGCAAGCTACATATTGGGACTTACGTCCTCCCCACAAGCTACTAGTAACGCACACGAGTCATTCCAGATAGTGAAAATATGAGGAAGGAATGATTTGGAAGGATCTGCAGGCGATCGAGATCAGTCAACGACGCTTGTTGGGTGCGTATTCCCTCCCCTTTCCCTTGCCCATTCTATTGCCTCCTCCCCTCGCCTCTTGTACTTGATCCACTGATGCTTCTGTGAGCTGTGTTTTCCTCGGCGGAGACAACATCGCTTTCCTCAAGAACATGCACCACACGCGTTCCGTCGTCCTTCCTACGGGTCGTCCCATAGGTAAGTATCCACACCGTATTCTAGCCTTCATCTCCCTGACCTGATCGATGCCAACTGGTGCCTCGCCTTGAAAGCAACCCGCTCACCTTGTACCAGAAGATTGTTTGTAGCATTTTTCTTGAACACCACTGGACACATTCACGCACATCCATTTTTCATGCCAATCCACATGCTCCGGTTGAACATGCTATACCCTCTGAATAAACATAATGTTCCGACTGCGCTTCGCATCTGTACGCCTTGGGCCGTCTTGACATTTGCGAAGATCATCGTGTGGAACTGTATCTCTTCATTCAGTAACGTTGAATATTCTACTTGGGTGAACATGGACGACCACATGTGGCTGTTTGCCACAGAACTGGTGGAATCGTCTCCCATCCTGTACTGAAACAGCGCCAAATGCACTAGCTATGTTTTCACGCCGTCCTCGTCCGATCACCTGAACTACATAAAATCTCTAGAATTCAACAATCCATAAGAGGTAGCGGGCTTTGCCGTTCGTCGGCCCTAACATCTTTATTTTCACGGTGACAAGCCTGGGCTTTTCGGATCGCGATAAAATTGGCCAACGAAAAACTTGGACGTGTTGTGGTGTACCTCATCTTTGATCGCTCTGACTTTCCCGCGGCCCTGGTTTCTTTTCTGGCTCGAGTTGTCGCTTCTCCTCTTACTAGTCTTAGGCTCGTTTGGTTAGTTTATTGCTAGTCTCGTTTCCGGACACCCGCAATCCAATGGCTCTCAATGCCGCAGACCTCCAACGGAGGCACAATTTAGAGGGTGCCCCCGACCCTTTCCCCAGTCTCACCGAGTCTCCAGCCCGGCCTCGCCATGCTCCCCAGGCCGCCCCGGAACTCGACACGGACTCTCAGTCGGCCTTTCCCAGTCTTGCCCCTTCGGCTCCTCCCGCTGCCCCGCCCAAGACAGCATGGGCCCCAGCTCGCAAGCCAGCCGTCAAACAGGCCCCGGTTTTCGCCGATTCCTTCACCATTAGTTCCATGGACCTCTCCAACACCGGTAGGGATGGCAAGCCGGCTACCCTCGGCGAGGTCATGAAGCAGGTTATGGCAAAGTACAAGGTCAAGATCGAGGCCTCCGCCAACCAGAAGACTCGTCAGACCACCTTCCACATCAAGGGCGAAACCCAGAAGGAACTTGACAAGGCCAAGCGCAGTCTTCTCGCTCTACTCAGTCCGGTGGTCCGTGGCTTTTCGCTCAAATTTCCATGTTGTCTGATTCCTCCGTCCTAGATCACTCTCATCCTCAATGCTCCGGCCTCCACCATTGCGTCCATTATTGGACCCAAAGGTTCGACAGCTGTTCACTTGTTTTCGTTACTCTCACTCATAGCCAATGCAGGTGCCACGCTCAAGCAGATCCGTGACCAGACTGGCGTCCAAGTCGATATTCCCCCCCGGACCTCGCTCGCCCCCAACGGCAACGGTCACGTCAATGGCAAGGTCACTCCCGCCCAGGGCGATGACGAGGAGGACGAGATCACCGTCCCTGTCACCCTCCGGGGCCCGCACCCCTTGGCTCACGAAGCTCAAGCCATGCTCCAACAGATCATCTCGGCGAAGACCTCCAAGACCACCCAGCGTGTGCGCGACATCCCTGCGCACATTCTGCCGTACGTCCTTGCCCGCAAGGCTATCTTCCAGGCCGCCGCTGAGCCCGAGACCGTTGCGCTCGCGCTCAATGCGGCGGAGCGCGAGGTCACCGTCAACGGCGATCGCGAGGCCGTCGGCCGCGTGATCGACTCGATTAAGAGCACCATTGAGCACTACACAAACAACCTCACATCGCTCAAGATCCAGCTCCCGAAGCGCCAGCACCGCTTACTCGTCGGCAAGACCGTCGACGAGATCGTCGCGAAGGCGCGTTGCGTCGTCGTAGTCGCCAAGGCAGATGAGCCGAGCGATGAAGTTACCGTGTGGGGCGCCAGCAACGACCTGCCCGCCGGTCTCGCGGCGGTGATGGAGAAGGCCAACTCGCAGTACATCCACGAGTTCCCGCTCCCCGGCCCCATCACACTCTCGAAGCAGCTGCTCACGTACATGACGCGCATCCACTACCCGAAGACGCTTAGCGCCGCGCATCCCGGCGTCGCTGTCTACGCACCCGAGCCCAGCGTTGTGGAGAAGGCGTCGATCTTGAACATTGACATTATTGGCAACAAGGCAGACGTCGACGGCGTCGTCCGCCAGGTCTCAGAACTCATCGGCAAGCTCATCGGCGCCACTCAGGAGATCACAGTGGACTGGCTCGTTCACCGCTTCATCACGGGCAGCAAGAACGCTAAGAAGTACATCGTGTCTTGAAACAAGAATCTGCACACTAATTCATATTTTGCAGGCTTAAGCAGTTCCACGAGGTGCACAACGTCCAAGCGTTCTTCCCGCCCGAGTCGGCTGAACAGTCTACGGTTTTACTCGTCTACGATCCCCTGTCTGGCAACGCATCGCCGTCGCCCGATGATAAGAAGCGGCACCTCGAAGAGGTGGCGAAGGAGATCTTGAAACTCGCAAAGGACGCCGCAGACGTCAAGAGCCAGACCATCGCGGTCGAGAAGCGCTGGCACGACGCCGTTGTTGGTCAGAACAACACCACCCTCAACGCGATCATCGGCGAGGACAAGACGCTCTCGATCAAGCTCGGCGGAGACGCAGCCGCGCCGGAAGGGGAGGACATCATCATGGTGCGCGGTGCCAGCGAGGACGTCGATCGGGCCGTCAAAGAGATTCTTTCCATCGTTGAGAACGCCAAGAACGACGAGATTGTCAACAGCTATGTACGTTAGTCTCCCCGACATCTGAGCACACTTGCTGATTCCGCCTGTAGGTCACGGAGTTTGACGTTGACCGCGAGTATGTGGGCCGGATCGTCGGTGCGCAGGGAGCGGGTGTGAACAAGCTTCGGGACCAGCTTGGTGTCAAGGTCGACGTCTCGGACGAGGTGGACGAAAAGGAGAAGGAAGTGGTTGGGAAGAAGAAGAAGACTGCGGCTCACCAGAAATCCAAGGTCAAAGTAAGTATCCTCTTCTGTGATCCGCGTTGCAGTGTTCATTTTTCTGTAGATTACCGGCAGGAAAGAAAACGTCGAGGAAGCGAAAAGGCGGATTCTGGCGCAAATCGAGAGGCTCGCGGACGAGACCTCCGAGGTGCTCAAGATCCCCGCACAGTACCACTCCTCGCTCATCGGACAGAGCGGCAAGTATGCTATCCGTCTGGAGGACAAGTACTCGGTCAAAATTACGTTCCCGCGCCAGTCGGCGGAGAATGGCGAGGGCAAGACCCGCGAGGCACTCAAGAGCGACGAGGTACTTATCAAGGGTGGCAAGAAGGGCGTCGCCGGCGCCAAGTCTGAGCTGCTCGAGGCTGTCGAGTTTGAGAAGGAGTCCAACAACATTCTCAAGTTCACGGTGCCCAACCGCGCTGTTGCACGCATTCTTGGACGGGGTGGCGCGTCCATCAACGAGATCAAGAACGACACTGGCGCGCAGATCGACGTCGACAAGGCCGCGGACGACGCACTGACCAACATCAGCGTGCGCGGGACGAAGAAGGCTATTGCTGAGGCTAAGGCTGCTATCATGGCCATCGCGGACCAGGTAACAGAGGAGACCACTGCAACGGTCGCCGTTGAGAGCAAGTTTCATCGCACCTTGATTGGTGCTGGTGGTGCGGGCCTCAAGGAACTCGTCCAGAAGTGCGGGGGGCCTGCCGACCCTAAGGCGCAAGCGGGTTTGATCAGATTGTATGTGTATTACCCCACGTTTTCATTCGATATATTTACTATTTTTCTTGTAGCCCCCGCCAAGGTGACGCTGCCATGGACGAGGTTCGCCTGCGCGGCGAGCCCAAGCTCGTTGCCAAGCTCAAGGCCGAGCTGGAGAAGGCCGTCGCCACCCTGCGCGACCGCGTCGTTCTGGCCGTCGAGATCCCCGCCGGGCAGCACCGTGCGCTCATCGGGCGTGGTGGGCAGCACCTAAACGAACTACAGGACCGCACCGGTGCGCAGGTGCAGTTCCCCGGCTCGCGGTCGTACAATCAGGTTGGCGATGCGGAGAACGCGGCGGACTTGAAGGACGTGGATGCCGCCAACGTCGTCAAGGTCTCTGGCCCGCGCGCCGCATGCGAGAAGGCGGTGGAGGAGCTCAAGGTAGAGCCGCCCCCGCCGAAATTTCATGCGAAATATGCTAACGTTCCCCCAGAAGCAGGTCAAACCTGCCGTCGTCGATGGCCCCTCGAGCACTATCGTGGTGCCTCTGAAGTTCCACCACGTCATTTCCCAGCAAGGCGGTAAATACTTTTCTCTGTGTGTCGAGCCCCACTGAGGATTTGTATAGGCTTCTTCCGTATCCTCAGGACGTACGGCGTGCACGTCGATCAGTCGGCCCAGCCCACGAAGTCTGCTGTGCCTCCCCAGCCCCCGGCCAACGGCTCCGCTGCCCGCATCGACGAGGCGGACGACGAGGCTCCCGCCATCAAGTGGGAAATCACGGCCAACTATCAGGATGCGGAAGAGGGCGAATCGACTTGGACCTTGAAGGCGAAGGACCAAGCTGGTTTGGACCGCGCGGAGAAGCAGATCAAGGAGGCCATCGAGCACGCTGAACGCATGTCCCACGTCGGGTTCTTGACTCTACCCGACCGCACCATGTTCCCCCGCATCGTCGGCTCAAAAGGCGCGAATGTTGCTCGTCTCCGCAACGAGACTGGAGCGGACATTACCGTCAGTCGCGAGAATAGCACTATTGTTATTATTGGTATGTCGTTTCTGCTGTGCAACAGAGGTCACGGTGTTGACGCGGTCCACAGGGACTGAGAAAGACATTTTGGCCGCTAAAGAGGCCATTACACGGATGACCTCGTCTCCCGGAGGCCGTCCTCAGCGCCGTAACGGTGCTCAGGACTGAAAAATTAACCCGCTACTAATGGCAATCACGGAGGATTATTATCGTGCTTTGTATTGTACATAAACTCGCTATCACATCGTTTGAACGGAGGCAAAAGGTTCTAACAAAGGGATGAGTGCAAAATCATTCGACTTCCATCGGTGCCCCGTCCAAGTCTTCGTCCAATGGTTCCCCGTCCATGTCTTCTAATATCGGAGCACCATCGACATCATCTTCCAATGGAACTCCGTCAACATCGTCCATTGGCTCTCCGTCGACATCTACAGGTTCGCCATCAATATCCTCCAGCGGCAATCCATCGACGTCGTCCACAGGCTGACTATGGACATCGTCTATTATCTCCCCATCCAAATCCGCATCGGATGGAGCAGGTTCAACGGGGGCCGTGGCCAGCTGGAATGTACTGGTCTTGAAACGAGATGGGGCCGCTGCGATCTCGTCTTTGGCGGGATCTTCTTTCTCCTGCGACTTTTGTTCATCCTCTGCGGTCGTCCCATCCAATCTCATACGAAGTTCAGAGGTGAAGTCGGGAGGGAAAACGATCCAATCTTCCCAAATGTCGACTACGCCTGTAATTTGTTTCTTGAACGTCTCGGCCGTAATTCTACCAGGGAAAGAGTGATAGATGTTGGCTAAGTGGTCGAAGACCACTCCGAGCCGGGCTTGGAATTCCTGACGGAACTTCCAAGCACTAGGAACTGAAGCGGCAGAATTGTGCAGGATGTCGCAGATGAGATGGAGTCGAGCGACTTTGCGAGGAACCGGTGTGGCATCTACGAGCAGGGATGCAACGATTATCTCGGCCACCTGGGTAAGAAATTTGTTAGCAATAAGTGAACGGTGGAAGCGTATGCCTCACTTCGTGAGCTGCCTCTGCATGTTCGAGACTGAATGCCATGCATCGAGCCATCTCTCCTCTTTTGCCAGACAACGCCCGAAGCATGGCCTCGAATCGTTTTCGCGCCAGCTTCCCGAGGGCGTTTTTGCGACCTCTCTCTCGCTCCGAATCTTCTGCAGAATCACTAGAATAGACAGAATTGTAACCCTGAGAGTGTTGTTAGTTGCTGTTGAAACAATTCGAGCGCGAAATCATACATACATTGTCGTCAAACTCTGGCCCAAGGGTTCGGTCGGATTCAATCAAGCCGCGGTAGAAAGCATGGCGCCGGTGCTACCGAGGGTGAGCATTGAAAAAATGACAGCAAACTGTGGGCTTACATCCTTCTTCAGCAAGAACGCAAACTTGGGATTACTGCGTTCTCGTTCCCGCAAATTCTGCTCGTACTTGGAGCCATGTCCTTTGATTTCGGCCGCTACAGCTCGAATGAAAGTATCTGTAACAAATTCCTCTTCCTCATCGCGAATATGGCTCCGGCGAGGCGATGGGCTCCGAGAATCGTCAGGACGTCGAGAATGACTATGAGATCGTCGAGGTGACGCGGAGCGGCTTCGTCCCCATGGACTGGGCGAACGGCGGGAGGACCGACCGTGAAGTCTTTCGCGAGCAGGGGACCGAGAACCACTGCGGCTTTGTCGGTGTCCAGAATCAGAGTTTTTCGCCAATCCAGATGCTGCAAATATTTATTAAATGAGGTGAAAGCAGCAGATGGAATTCCTTACTGTACATAGGCTTCTGAGCGACGGGGACAGCCTTGCTCCATCCTACGCGGAGGACTGATCCTCCCCAGTCAAAACCGTCTAGTTCACGAAGTGCTTGTTCAGCATCTTTTCGTTTCATGAATGATACGAAGCCGCTTAGGCCAGTGCTCTTTGTCCTTCTGGAATTCGTCATATCCGCACCAGGACCAACAGAAGCATCCGTACGGGGCCACATTATTTTGACCTGAACGAGTACATGAGGCAAATCACCACATGAGGGAACAAACTTACAGATCCAACAGGACCGCACCGGGCGAAGAAAATACCCAAACTCTGTTCTGTTACATGGGGAGGTAGATTGGCGACAAACACATTCGATGTCTGAAATTTTCGTTGGTCGCTGGCGAAAAGGGTGGGGTTTACACGCACTTGGGGATCCCCTCGATCCTTACTTCCACTCTGGCCTTCATACGCTTTTATTTTGTTTAAGAGGCCGTCTATTTAAGGCCCAAAAAGACGAACCTGCCAATGCCGTCACAGATCGGCCGTGGCCTGAAGCTATGACAGGGATTAAAACAAGTCAAAGGACTGAAGATGGGTACAGACCATGTCGGGAATACTTTGCTTCTCGTTCGGCTTGGTCCCTGCGAGAAATCATGTCAATAAAGACAACGGAAAAATCTTGGGGACCCAAAATGAAACCTTTTGATTTCTTCGAGGAAGGCATCCATCGCACGCTTTCCTTTTGGTTTCGGTGGACCCACAGGAGAAGGCGACTGGGCAGGCAGTAAATCCAGAGCCAGATCTCACAAAAGGAGTGTGAGTACTCACCCTGGCCTTTCCACCAGTCAGACGTGAGGACCCTTCTGAAAAATCTTTCGAGGCGGGAACATAAGCGGATTTCGAGTCCGCCTTCACAAAATTGGAAGCCGACTTTCTGGCACTGTGATCCGTGTCGAATGTATCGAGGAATTCGGCATAAGCCTTTGCGGCATCAGCTTCTTCCTCCCGTTTCTTTGCTTCAGCAGCTTCCTGTTCCTTCTCCCTACGGGACTTCCGAACGGTCCCAGCTGTTAGATATTGGGACAGCTTAGCATCATCCACCGTCCTTTGCTATTTATCCATCGGTAAGTATGAAGGGAGAGAAGTGGCTCTATCCATCGCACTGGAAACGAAGACTCGTCGTCGTCATTGGTTTCGAAGAAAGCAGCCAGTTTTGTGGATGCGAGCTTAGTCTTGGTTCTGTCCATTGTTTTCTCCCAGAGAGTTGGATCCTAGTCCAACCTGTTGATGAATGGATGGCTGAACAGTACACGATGTGGCGTAAACTTGGATTCGGCGTTTTGTTGCGAATGGAAGTCACAATTTTTCGTGACGCGTGACATAAACGCTCAACTTGAACTGCAACGAGTTCTCAGACTTGTGCGATCTTTGGCCACCGAACACTCTTTGACAACCCAATCTCAACCAAACGAATTTTACGCTCTTTGCGACCATGCAGTCGAAGCTGGTCGCGCTCCCTTCGCCTCTGGACTGTAGGACTGGTTTCGAATCTAATTCTGAGGAAAAACTAGTTGATTCAGACTACCATTCACTTGCGATGGTCCTACTAGCGATCGAGATGCAACACCTCTATGGCCAAGTTCCTCTTCAACCTCAGCAATTCCTCGCTGCTCATAATCTGCGATATGTTCTCCAACCAGGAGGTGCCAAGTTCCATGGCCACGAAAGGATAATCGATCTGGTCTCAAGTCAGCAAAATACGCAAGGCAGAACTGAGGCACTTGCCGAATACAATATGCGGTCTAAGCCAATTTGAGTGGCATGAAAATCAAACAGTTGTGTCGCGAAGTTTCCGGATGTAGTTTCAAACAAGTTCGTTTCCCAGTAGGACGACAAGTTCCTGAGCATAGGCATGCCTTTTGGAACCTGTGCAGCTAATTCTGAAAAAGGTCGATTGAATACATTCGGGGTAAACCTTTCAAAACTCACGATCGTTGATGCGCCAGAAGTCCGATGGAATGCGTTCACCTAGGCTTTCATTTAGATCATGGTAAAGGGCCGAACGCATCGAACGAACCAAGATGACCGACTATAACGGTGAGGTTGGGGAACCGGCTAGAAGCGCACGTTTAGTCGCCTATAGCTGCAGCTTATATGCAACCCACTCGAAAACCCCGTTCGTGCAGAGGCCCATCACATGAGTCGAGACTGTGGCTGAAAATTCCTGGACCAGCTTTAGGCATTTAAACCCGCGTCGCCTCAATCTTTACTTACCTGCCCCGCTGATAACAGCCATGGAGCATGGTTATAGAGGAGAGCTTGAATCTGCGCAATATTTGACCGCGGATGAAAGTAGACAGGTACATCGAGTTCTGTGACCATTTCCCAGAAAACGTCATACTCGGGTTGATCATAATATAGCAGGGTCGCTGGATGCAAGAGGTGAGTTCGAAAGTGTGCAAATAATGAACGGTACGACCGTTATCGGGCCCTGACTGCTCTGTGGTAAAATCAGTCCCGGTTTATAAGGTTGAGGTGACAATACTAACGATAATCGTTGAGCAACGCGCCGAGAAATCCAAGTTCTACAACGGCTCGTTTGAGCTCTTGCGCCGCCGCAGTTGCATTATGCATGGACAGAGATGCGAATCCTCCAAAACGAATGGTGTTATTGGCAATGTCTGCTGCAAGCTGATTGTTGACCTGTCGGGCCATCTCCTCGGCTTCGACTGGGTCCGAGATACCCTGATAGTTTAGTGTGAGTTACATCCAAATATTCGTCTCTCTTGTAGGCCGAAAACTCCACCTGTATACAAGGTTGTGCGCAGGAGATGACCATCTCCAGAGAGATCAGCCATATAGAACTATCAAATACTTGCGTGGTCTCACATAATCGACCCCATTGGCATCCATATCTGCAAGACGTTCGTTATGGATATCGAACAAGAGTGCTGTTATCTCGGCACTCGTTTCGCCTGAGTTTGATAATCAGCGATCCTGCCTGAATAAAAGCAAGGTTATGGAATACGTACCAACACCATTCCTCCTGTTGCAAATTATCATTCTCTGAATTTTGAAATGTCAAGGTATGGAAGGCACCTACATGGCGAGGTCAACAAGTGCAGGGGTGCTCCAAGCCTCCTCAAAAATTATGGTCCCGCTTCCTGTATCGTTCCACAATCGTGCGGACACCCCTTGGAGAATCATCGACCCTAACCAATATAGTCGCACGGAAATCATGACTGAATTATACGAGCGCCATTCCAGCCCTGGGGGTATTTAACCAGAGGTTGTGGGATATTGATAATTGAAGTCTGATGTTCTCCAAGAATGATGGAGACTCACGAGCGCGCTGTTCTGACCGATGTAGAATGGACATAGCCTCTTTTTGGTATTCTCCGGGCTAGTCGCGCCGCCGACGGAAAGACCCGAAAACGGCGTTCTGAAAGAATTGAAAACCATGACACTCGTCTACCACGGCGCGAACCGCCGATACCAAATGCCAAATGCGAAGCACTTCATAGACTGCAGATAATATCACCGTCTCCGCGTCACAGCAGCGGGTGTGAAGGTCATCCATGGCAGATGGCAAGCACGAGAGATTTGCACTCTACACGAGAATCAAAGGCGCTAACGAGATGAGAAACGTTTGAACGTCAGAAGGCCCCAGCGTCAGAAAAATCTAGTTTACGTTCTTGGCGGCCGGGAGGGCTTAAATTTCGGAAAAGGTATGGGGCTTGTTGTGAGGCGAGCCCCATGCTGACTTCTCTCCCATATGAAGACGACTGAAGTCGACGTATGAGAAGGACTGTTCACGTGAGGAGACTGGGAGATGTTTTGGGGTGTCCTGAGCCGAAGCGTCCAAAAGAGCAAAGCCCAAGCAAATGCCGCGGCAAAAGGTTTGGACCTGACAACATCGAAATCAACCAAATCGGGAATCCCACGAGTTTACTCAGCCGGTTGAACAGAGTCTATACTGGCCAGCCACCTGCAAATTGCTGAAATGGAGTAAAACCACCATTGCAGTGTCGTGGAGGTTGTACGAGCACGGCCTGAGCGCTGGGCATTCAACTGACCCAAGGCATAGCGTCTCCGCTTTCTAAACGCGGCGTCCGGCGACAATTGTTCACGGGAACCAAGGACGAGCCGTGCACCTATGGTCTATTCAGAATTAATGCACAACAAGTATGTACCTCGCATTACACAGCGCCGTCCGTTACATCATCATACTGTTTAGCCCGCCCTGCAGATAAGCCATAGGCTTCATTGGAGGATGCGGTTGCGCAACAAACTGAGTGTATTTTTGGGTCCCCTCCGAGTCGATTCGAATCTTTATCGCGAAAATGGATTTAGCTAGTGAAACCGCGCGAGACCGAGACTAAAATGTTGACTCACAAATGCGCCCTTGTTGCGGCCTTGGTCTACATAGTTCGGCGCCGAAAATACCTACATTGGATAGATCCAGATGATGAGAAATGCAGGTCGGAAAAAGGCAATTTGTAGGACTAACCGTTGTACACAACCCATCATGTTCAATCTCGTACCCATCTGAACGAAAAGATTTCAATACGAACTCAATTCGCACCAAAATGGAACATACCTTGTCGGACTTCGTGGCTGCGGATTATTCCCGTAACGCCATTTAATGTACACCATCTCCGCGTAACGTCGGGTCCGAAGGCTATCCCGACGCCCTGCCACATGACATCAGCGTCCGGGAGGGCGGCCGGAAAACAGGATCTTACCCGTTTACTTGGCCCTCGGCCGGGCAGCATTTGCGGGTCGGTCCAGAGGAGCTAAAGAAATCCAGTTGGTCAGATCCGCACACGCCAGCCGTGGTCCCCAAAGGTACTTCTTGCGTTGGGTACTTACTTCACACATCAGCCCCTCGTTTCCGGGCTGGCGACCAATACGGTCAATTTTCCTTATGTCTTCGAGCGTGACGCCATCTTTGCTGAACAGCCCGCCGTGGACGACAAAGTACCGTTTTAGGCCTTGTGGCGACAGAATGGGGCTGCCGGTTTTATTCGGCGGCGGTTTTGTTGCGCTTATGAGAGTGGATAGAGGCAGGGTGGTAAACACATGCGCGAAAAGTTTGTACGACTGTTCGCCATGTTTGTGTTTCGCCTCGCCTTCGAACCCGTACGTCCGGTTCATGTCCTTTGCCTCATGGTTGCCGCGGTTAATGTACATGAACCGCGGGTACAGCCCTGCAGAAATATAATTAAAAAATATAAGTCAGAAAAAGGCCCACGCTCTTACATTTGAACGCAAATGCGGTGAGGATGACCTCTATCGACCATGATCCGCGATCTACAAGGTCGCCGTTCATGAGCAAATAATGCTTCTCGCTCGGCTCGCCCGTGAGCGAAAACAGGTGCAGCATGTCGTAGAACTGGCCTGGAAAACATGTGTGCGACGAGTAAGTAGGGCCAAAAACGCGAGGATGCATGCATACCATGAACGTCGCCAATCACATCGCACGTCACCCCATCCTCCAGATCGACTTTCACCAGGCTCTCCTCTTTGGAAAAGTGCTCGTGTGCACCGAGGACAATCTCCCAGACTATTCTGGTTCAAAGCTTTGAGTTGGGTGGTTACTAACGGCGTCCCTCCCAGACGTACCGTTTCGGTAGCGTCTTTCCGTCTTTGAACCATTGGATCATATCCGTTAGGAACTCGTGCGTGATGCTGTATTTCCCGTCCGCGAGCGACAGTTTCGGACCAGTGTAGGTCTTTTCGACTTCGCACCCACCTAATGGTACGAACACCAAAAAATTCAATCCAGCTGTCCGCAGTATTTCCTATCAGGACGGCGTACCTTCTGCTATTATTTCCTGACACCGCAGAACCGCGCTCTTCTCGCCCTCAACCTCGATGGCCTGTCGTGTGCGGTACGGGCTCAGCGAAAATCATCGCAAGGTGCAACGCCCATACTGCATACCTTCTCAAACTCGATTTTGCGGATATGCTTCTGCGTCGCGGCCAGCTGCCCGCGCACAGTCTCATTCTTCGGCTCGATCGCAAGCACCTTGCGGAAATCCACGACGGCGGCCTGCGGCTTGAGCAGTTGCATTTGGCATTGCGCTCGACTAGAATACGGTAAATATGAACACCGTGCGTCCAATTCAAGGCCTGTGGTGGCGATTGGTGGCGCGATTAAATACGCACCGGTAGTACGCCTTGGAGTATTTAGGGTCCAGTTGAATTGCCTGGCCTGCGCGCAGTCAATGCACCACGCCCATATGCAGGGATCGATAAGGGCTACGCACTAGCATCCGCGAGGGCGTATCCAAACTCCTCGAGCTTCATCCGCGTATACGCTCTATTACACCATATCGTCGCG